>QFEQ01000262.1:0-37205 GCA_003316335.1 Hemileccinum impolitum
TGGGTGTGCTTCCTCTCGTGCAGCCTTTTCGGCCAATCCTCCGATGATCAATCAGATCATCACCAGCAACCCCACTGTCTTCACCATGGAGATGACAGAATGGGCAATGAAAGTTGCAACCCAAGGAGCTGCATTTACTGCGCTCAATCTCCCCCCTTGATTCGAACCCATGGCATATCCCATCCACGCTCCCTCCATGGTTGCCCCAGAACATATCGCACTCCCACCTACACACACCGTGTCACCCTCCTCCTACATTCACACCCCTACTCCCTAGGTGAACCCCCGATTCTCTCCTTTTCGGGCTGAAAACCCAATTGCACCTTGTCTCCCCCCACCTCTGGTTGAGTCATCTCAACCCTACGTTTCTCTCCTAAACGGACCAGGAAAATCATTTGTGTCCAAACCCGAGGACTTTTCGGGCAAGAAGGGTGAATTCATCCAATGGTGGAGGACAGTAGTTGTCTACCTCAAAGGATTTCTGGTTGAGCCTACCAATGAACAGAAAGTGCTCATGGTCCTCAACTTTATGAAGGGCAATAATGCGGCTGGTCGCTTTGCCAACCTTTATGTAACACAAGGGTTTCAAAAGGCCCAAAGCTTCTTAGACTTCGAAAATGGTCTAAAGAAGATATTTACACCTGCAGGCCATGCAAGGAGCACTGAGGAGTTACTAATGAAACTCCAACAAGGACAGAAGGACTCTGTGGAGGACTTCTTCACCAAAATGAAATAGCTCATCTTAGAAGCTGAACTGGACTTTGCCACCCATGAGTGAATGTTCATCCACATTGCACACTGAGGCCTGCAAAATGAAATCGTGGAATACATTGAGCAAACCAAGCCCAAGCTCCTCGACACTTATGACATCAGTGCCTGGGAAGAAGCTTTGGTCAAGGCTGACCAAATCCTTAAAGAAATTGAGCTTTGGAAATGGGAAAGTGTGCCTCGACCATGCCAACCCTGGACCAGATCTCAAAAGGATATGGCCAAGACCCATGTGATGGCCCCCACGGCATCCACATCATCAGATACCAGCACAGTCCATCTGAATCAAGTCAGAACTTTTGGTGGACAAGGGGTTCCCATGGACCTCTCTAAGGCACATGCAGAAGGAAAGTGCCGACAATGCAGCAAGGATTGGCCTTGCAAGAACATTTCAAACCCCGCACACGACAGGTTCACACAATCACTGTACAGGGCCAAACAGTCAATTACTCCACTAGGAAAGAGCTGGTGGAGGCAATTGAGAAAGTAGAGAAGGATTTTCCCAATGCACAGTAGTTAGTCAGTCGACTATTGTGACCCCTAAGTCATTGCTGAATAGATTTTCTGTTTTGGAAGTGCACCAGACTGATGATGTCAATGAGGACATTGACAGTGAAAAGGGGGTGGATCCTTTAAAACCACAGTACATTCAAATGAATCGTCTAATCAACAATGGATATGAAATGATTGACAAGGAATTTGATAATGAAGTTGAAATAGAAGAAGTTCCGATTGAAGTTGCTAAATATCAGGCAATGATTCAAACTTTCGACATGAGACAATTGGCTCAGTTAAGGGCTGAGCAGGAGAATACCACCCACACTGAAAGATGTGCTCGTGACTCTTCTAGAACAAACCCTAAGAAAATTGAAATTCTTCAACAAACCATGTTGAAAGAAGGACCTGATCAGTCCTGTTCCAAGAAGGATAACGCCCAGAGCAATGAACACCCTCATGACCCTTCTAGGGAAAGTAAGCAGTCTAGTTGGAGAAACACGGTAGATCCCTGGTCGGTTGCATGGATAAAAGAAATGGCTGACAAAAAAGATGAACAACGAACAATAACTCATTTAAAATTGTTTGTTCATGATACAAGGGTGTCTGAAGTAATGCCAGAGTTAATCAGACAAATAAAATCTGTCACCCTGCTTGAAGTGTACCTATCAATTCGGGAATTACAAAACAAACCTCAATTTATTCAAAGAAAGAGATTGAGTCAATCCCTTGAAGTCAATGCTGAAATCATAGCGGCAGATAGAAAGAAAATTCCAGTGATCTCATTGGTGGATTCTGGATGTAGTGGATCTTCTATTGATGAAGAATTCATAAAAACCCATCAATTACCAACAAATGACATCCTGATCCCAATAAAAGTGTACAATGCGGATGGGACTACAAATGTCAATGGCTTGATAACCAAATTTGTAACTATCAAGCTACTAATTCAAGATCATTCAGAACAACTGGCATTGGCTGTAACCAAACTCTCAGCACATCCCATATTCCTTGGATTCGACTGGCTAAAGGTACACAATCCTGAGATTAATTGGAAAAAACAATCAATCAAGCTTACCTGCGCCAACGATCATCTGCTGGAGTTGATCCCAGTAGATGATGAGGAAGAAGTACCCAAAACTGATGACGGTGACTGGTACTACTATATAAAACACAACACCTATCAAAGGGCAACCACGTCGACAGAATTAGCAATCAAAGCTAACAAGGCAAACAAACATAAACATTTGAAGATGTCGTACCAATGCATTACCATGAGTACAAAGATGTGTTTGACAAAGAAAGCTTTGATGAGTTGCCACCCTGACGACCATGGGATCATGCAATCGAACTCCTACCAGGAGATCATGAAATTGATTGCAAAATGTACAATCTTACGGATGTAGAACAAAAGGAGTTAGATGCGTTCCTAGAAGAAAATCTTGCATTAGGAAGAATTCAACCTTCCAAATCATCCTTCGCCTCAGTCTTTTTCTTTGTAAAAAAGAAAGATGACAAACTCCACCCGGTTCAGGACTACTGGAAATTAAATGCAATAACAGTCCAAAATCGCTATCCTCTCCCAATCATCTTGGAGTTAATAGATAAGCTTAAAGAAGCAAAATACTTCACAAAGCTTGACATTCAATGAGGTTATAACAACATTCAAATGAAAGAAGGAGATGAATGGAAGGCAGCATTCTGCACTAACTGGGGACTCTTCGAACCATTAGTAATGTTCTTCGGACTTACTAACTCCCTGGCTACCTTCCAAACAATGATGAACCACCTGTTCCAAGATCTGATCAATTGAGGAAAGGTAGTCATTTATATGGATGATATCATGATCTTCACCAGTACCCTTGAGGAACATCAGAAGATTGTTGTGGAAGTACTCCAGATCCTCTGAGACAATCATCTATATTTAAAACATACAAAATGTGAGTTTGAACAACTTGAAATGGAATATTTGGGCCTCATTGTTGGTCACAAAACTGTAAAAATGGATCTAGCCAAGGTAAAAGGAATTTTGGACTGGCCAATCCCAAAAACCTGAAAGGAATTACGAGGTTTCTTAGGGTTTCTAAATTTCTACTGGCGATTCATAAGGGACTTTGCCAAACATGCTCGACCCCTAAATGCCCTAACCTCTGAGAAAAAGGAGTTTATTTGGACCAATGAATGTCAAACTGCCTTTGACAACCTAAAAGGAATGGTCACAATGGCACCAGTATTGGCAATGCCAAATTCAAACAATTCCTTTCGACTTGAAATGGATGGCTCAGGAATGGGTATTGGCACCATCCTTTCCCAAAAACAAGATGATTTATGGCACCCAGTCGCATTCCTTTCTAAGTCATTATCAGACATGGAACGAAACTACCATGCCGCGGACTTAGAAATGGCCGCCATCATCTTTGCTCTAAAGGAATGGTGACATTACCTCCTTGACACAGCCACCCTGATTGAAATCTTAACCAATCATCAAAATCTCACCTACTTCCGCCATCCCCAAGATCTTTCTTGTTGGCAGGCACATTGGCAACAACTTCTTGCTGAATATTCCTACACCCTCACCCACTGCCCTGGCAAAAGCAACCCTGCTGATCCTCTGTCCCAGAGGCCAGACTTTGAAAAGGGGGTGGAAAACGATAACAAACAACAAACTTTACTCCCTGAACGTGTGTTCTCATCTCTGTTATCCCCAAAACACGTGTTTAACCCTGAACTCGGATGTTGTGCTCAACCAAACTCGCCAAAAGGTGATGGAGCTGCAGTGTGTTCCACCTTTTCGGTGCCAAAACAACCAGAAGTAGATAATGCGGTAGCGAATGAGCACACCAGTGACCTACAGACAGTTGAGTCACTGGTAAGCCAACTATAACACCAAAGAGAAAAATTCGCAATGAAAGGTCTAAAAGAAAGCTTCAATGGAATGAAAAAGAGGGAGTTCTTTTCTTCAAAGAACAACTCTATATCCCAAAGAACAAAGACCTAAGGGAAAGAATTATAAGCAATTACCACGATCATCCCACTGCAGGACATCCAAGAATCAAAGCCACAAAGGATCTTATTTACCAGAAGTACTATTGGCCCATGATTCGAAAAGACATTGAAAGATATGTTAAAGGATGTGACAAATGTCAAAAAACAAAGACAAAGATGATTGCATTACAAACTCCCCTTAATCCAAATGAAATCCCTTCCTCTCCCTGGGAAATCATTTCAGTAGATATAATCGGACCTCTTCTGGAGTCACAAGGAAAAAAATGTAGTGTTAACAATCGTCGATTGTTTCTTGAAAATAATCCGAATATTCCCAGTGATAAATGACATCACCATGAAAGGAGTAGCTTTAATCTTTCAAGATCAAATCTTCAAACTCCACAGCATTCCTCAAAAAGTTATTTCTAATCGAGGACCTCAATTTGTATCATCATTCATGAATGACCTATACAAGCTTCTTCAAATAGAAGGAAATCCTAGTATGGCTTACCATCCACAAACTGATGGACAAACTGAATGGTACAATGCCACAGTTGAACAGTATCTTCAGCTGTATGCTAATCATCCCCAAAATGATTGGGTGGACTGGCTAGCCTTAGCAGAGTTCACTCACAACAACAAAAAAACCATTATGGGATTCTCTTCATTTGAACTCACCTCTGGTCAACAACTGACAATCAGAGGAGAAAGAAGAAAGGTCAGAAATGAATCAGCCCAAGAATTCATAGCTTCTATGAAGAGTTCCTTCAAGATCGCCAAGAAATCATTGGAATATGCCACGGAAGATATGAAGAAATACTATGATCAAAAAGTAAGACCATCGATTGAATATAAACCTGGAGATTTGGTGCTTTTAGATGGAACCAATATCAGATCCGAATGCCCATCAAAGAAGCTCGGAGATAAAAGATACAGGCCTTTTAAAGTAGAAGCCAAAGTTGGCACATCATCTTACTGTCTCAAGCTTGACTCCAAATGGTAAGCTATTCATCTGGTATTTAACAAATGTCTTCTTCACCCATACACCAAGGGATCCTTTCCCACTCAACAAAAAGCTCTGCCTCCACCCCCTGATCTCCTCAATGATGTGGAGGAACAAGAAATCCAAGAAATTCTCGCCTCTCGAGAAAGATGTAATAAGATAGAATTCCTTATCACTTGGAAAGGATTCCCATCAGAGGAAAATGAATGGATCAGCAAGAATAAACTCCCACATGCAAAAGAAGCAATTCAGGACTTCTATTGATCCCATCCAACTGCCCCCCATTCGTCTAAAAAGGTCCAAATGTGCTTCTCAGCAGATGAACCCGACTCTCTCTGTTCTTGTCCCATATGTTGGAAAGAACCCAGTCCCCCTCCTTCTTCATTGTTTTCTTCCTCCGATTTTCTTGAATTTCATAAAAGGTACAATAAGTTAGATAATTCCTATTTTGAAATTCTGCTTACTTCTACTAGTCGTGTCAAGGACATCACTCCTTGAAAAGGGGGTAATGTCAGGACTCATTTTCACATTTCACAATATCACACATTCTATTAGTTTCTAGGACATTCCATGACCTCATATAGTACACATGTCATGGTCCGTGCATGTTTCTGTACAGTATATAAGGAGTAGTATCTTGTACCCTATTCCTCACTCTTGGAATAGTATTTTCTTACCCTATAACTGTTCTCTTCGAGCAGCCAGAGTTTGAGTCCTTACAAATCTCATTAACTAACCCATGACAGGAAAGAAAAGGAGGATCAAACAGATTGCAAGTTAGGGACATAAATCACATGTAGGCCATACATTGGAGCATCCATGGCATGAGACTGGACACTCACTTGGCAGGTCTGCCTCAGTCCTGTTCCACGTGAAACCAGCACCTTCTAATGTGCTTAATAAACTCACCTCCTTGCATCCTTGACCCACTAGTCGCCCCAAGCAAGCCTTCATCATACAGTCATTAGACCTCACCCAGAAACCAATGCCAAAGGTACCAAACCTGCTGCAAGAACATGGCCTTGTGGCACTCACCATGTCCATATCACTGGTGAGCATACCTCAAAGAGATGAGAACCTCATGATAGTGGAGGACCTTCAAATGGGACCTACAAATCATAAGCCACCTCCTGATGACCTTTATTCGAGCACCCAGAACCCAATTCTGGCATCCATACATCTCTTTTAATTGATTCTCAAAATGTGTTCATTTCTCAATGTTTTCAATTTAACCCTGTCATATGGTGTTGACAAGAAATTTCATACATCATATTGACATAATCTTAGGTCACAATCCATATCACATGAAGACCTTCAAGAGTATCTCCACAGATGATTTTATCTTTCACTCTCATGTCTCTATTCCTGTATACCACACAACCTCTTCCAAGTAAATTGGGATATGATGTCTGTGTTGATGGTGACTGGGCTACTATTGCTGCCATGGACAAGAGAGTTCATTTAAAAACCAATATTCGAGGAAACAGTCAGTGCTAGCTGATGACCTTACACAGTCCTGCATGGTCCTGACCATTACCTGATTTACTGAAGATGGATGTCACTTCTGGAGGCAATGGTTGCACCTTAGATGATGAAATAGGTGGATCAAAGTCTAATAGTAACCCTGGCCCTCACAAAAAATTGACAAGAACGAACCAAAAGGGTCAAACAAAGCCCTGTACAAAAAACATACAGTGAGCATGAAGCTGAACAACCTCAGAGCTCACTCTCTGTCCTCTGCACCTGGACAGAAATCCATGATTAGGGGAGACTCCTTGATCTTGTTACTGTTTAAGTTGAACAGATTTGATAAAGTTGCAGGGGTGTGAATAAAATCTATCAAGGTGGGGACAAAGGGACATTTGAGTCCAGGCTCAAAGAAGGTAATGTTGCTCCCTTAAATCTGAATGTTTTCAAATTTCTCAAGGTCTGTATGTTTCATTCCCTTGTCACATTATACAAATGCTCTTATTGTCCATCCCTCTTTAGTGTAATTGCAAGGCACCAACCCATGGATAATCCCAGCTCAGGAATCCTTGACCTCCATCATGGTCATTCCTGTTACAGAACAACAAGTGTGAGTGTAGTGGTGATGGAATACAGAAAACTCAAAGACAATGAGGAGAGTGAGGCATGTGATGAAGATGGATCATTGATACGATGGAGCTGGATCTGTGGTTGGGTTTGCTAACCAACTGAAGGGATTTGCGACAAGTAAAGCAATAGAGTAGGATTGAATCCCTAAGACAAAAGTTGACAGAACTGAGGGAACTGTCTACTGTAGTCTAGGGCTTAAATATGAGTAAGAATGCGCTGACTAAGTAGTCCATGATGTGAACACATGTACAACCATGAGGATGACATGAAGAGTGGAGTGGGAGAACATGAGAATGGAGAATGGAAGAGAAGATAAGAAGTGCACAATGAGGCAAAGGTGTGGAGTGGAAATGAAATAGAAGCCTTGCCTCAAGGTCATGTCTCGAGATCCCCCAGATCTGAGGATCGGAGATAGGGGATCTGTTATGTGACATCTCTCACAGTCACATGATCAAGAAAATAAGAAAAGAAAGAGAAAGGTGGGGACAACCTGTAACATTATCCCCCTTGGAGTATATCTGAGTCTTGAGGGAATACTACAATTGAAAGAAAGATTGTCAGAATGGACAAAAGGAAAAAAAAAATCTTGATAAAGAGAGAGACACATTTGGTTTATTGAAGTACAAAGATACTCCAATGTGAAGGGACAAAGGAATGAGTCTCAGGTGGGAACTCTTGCCTGGTATTGATGATATGATGGAGTGAATCAAGTAGAAGAGGCGAAGAGTCTTGCTAAGATTTGAGAGATTGAAGCAGGAGAGAACGAATCAAAAATAACTTGTTAGAGAGTTAGATTGATCCTAAAGATCAATCTTATATATGATACAAGATGTTTGTATCTAATCAACAAAGAGATCATATGAACAAACAATCTATTGTATTCTATATTATTCTAACCAATGAAATAATAAAGAAAGAGAATGATATGATTGTGCAATATCCAATTGCACAAAGCTCTCTGTATGGTGTGATATTGCACCATACTTATCTAATCTTTCATCAGATGTTCTCATCACATGATAATCATGAATGGTGTAATCATAGTTAGTCACAATGTAATCTTATCTAATATGATCACATGATTGAGTGTGACTCAATTATTAGGATAAGATATCCTAATGCCATTAGGCGTGACTCATTTGGTAGTTAGCGTGACTCATCCATTAGAATAAGGAGTGACTCATTGCAACACCAAATCTCAACATGGTTTGCACTTCTGGCTGATCTCTTACTCTTTGTTCTAGAGATCCTCTCTCTATTATCCCCCTCAATTGATGAGTGCAGTCCCTGTGCCATCAATTGAAACAAGGATAATCAGTCCATACGATGGGAGGAGCAGAAAAAAAAGATTGGTAAAAAGGAAAAAAAAAATCTCAAAAAGGAAATAAACTCTCAGGATGCTAAAGATCCAAAGATATAAAATGTGTCGCAAGCCATAATGACTAGTCCTTCAATGGGAATATACCTCAGACTCTCTAAACCAATGCCTCCATGGTCACTAGTGATGTGGTGAAGATTGATGTGATCTTGCCAGGTGAGGGTGATGGTTGTTGGAAGTGGGATGTCAGGTTCCTTTTGTATGGGTGGTGGTGGAGGTGCAGTAGCACCTAAAGGAGAGGGTCAGTAGCTTGTGGTAGTACTGGCTAAGGAGACAGTGAACAGTGCTGGAGATGGAGGAGCAGGAAGAGGAGAGGAGTTGACAGCCCGTGAAACAGCTTGACTCACAACGTACATGCTCATCACCTAGGTTAGTGACACCCACAGCTCAACTCCCAGAGCACTCTACAAGATACCTTATCCTATCAGGTCACATGACCTAATCTAATCTCCAACCAATCACACACAGTCTTTTCATCTCAAGACATACAATGGACTTGTCATTCAGATTTCAACATTCAAACCCTGAACCCAGATTCTAGGGCTATACCCTTTTAGTACACACAGCCTTCTTTTAATTTCCGTGCTGTGCTACACTTCTTATTTGAAATATGGGAGTCATCATGACTCACTTTCCTTGGTGCACAGCTTTATTTCATATTCATGGCTGTGTGCACAGCACTTATTTGATATTG
Source organism: Hemileccinum impolitum (assembly GCA_003316335.1). NCBI lineage: Eukaryota > Fungi > Basidiomycota > Agaricomycetes > Boletales > Boletaceae > Hemileccinum > Hemileccinum impolitum. Next base: position 9,421 of record QFEQ01000262.1, read on the forward strand.
GGCAGAGGGTTGACCTTTATATGGTTAAATCCTTCACACATGGAGTCACTATGACTCAACATGAGTCACAGCATAGCCTCACACACATGGACCAGGACCATAATATGTACAAACACTGTAACAGTATATAAGGACCAGAATTAGCAGCCAGAGGACCCTAGAAAAGTTCTTTTGGTCTTTCTCCTGTGGATCAGGCCTTAAGTTCCACTCAAACCTGGTTACCTTTCCCATTCCCATTCCCATCTGGTGGAATAGTCCTGAATATGTCTCCCTTGGGAGTATAAGCATCAGGGTTGTTTCAGCCCATTTGGAAATGAATCCATTCCATTGGGTGACAAGGGCCAGTTTAGATCTTCATGCAGTGGGAAGATTGGGAGTAGGGATTTTGGCGGGAATGTGAGAGAGTGGATCCGGGAGGACTCACGGACCTCAAGTTGCAGGTTGCCTCTGAAGATCATTGACTTGCTTTTGGAGCTTGTTGACTTTCTTCTAAAGTCCTTGGATGAGGTCCAGGAGGATGGACTCGCTGGAGTTGGCAGAAGAGGAGGCTTTAGATGGAGAGGTGGTCAGAGGGGTACTGGCCTTTTGCAAAGGCTGGCACAACCATCTACAAGAATCTCCCTTGTGTCCAGTTCACTGGCAGTGATAGCAGCGAATTCCTTTAGAACACATGCATTGAATGTGACCTTTCTGCCCACAATTGTAGCAACATAGGCATGCATGGGCAGTGTGTTTGTGACTGCTGCATGCTTTGCAGTGAACCTTTTTAGGGTTCATCATAGGAAGAGTCATTATCGGAAGACAAACGATGACGGAGGAGGGAGTGGTTGCTCTAAACCATGTATTGGTGGGGATAGGTGAGTTTGGAGTGGGGGCAGAGAACGTGGACTTCCCCTTCTTGGATGGCTTTGGGCCAGATGTACTTTGGGTGGTGGCCTTTGCAGGGGTGCCTCTGGCCTTGATCATGTCAGCAAAGGTTGTTGTTGTTGTCCACCGGAGGGGGGAGGATGATTTGTTAGGGAGTGAGAGTGGGGACTTCTGCTGCAGGGACTTTGATAATGATGGGAGCATCATTTGGATTGATGCCATCAGAGTTTTCCCAGAAGAGGGGGTTTTCAGCGTCAGGGATGAAGTTGAAAGCATGAGGGATGTGGTAGGCTGGGAAACCAAAGAGGGCATTGAGGGGAACATTTGCGGGCATGGTGGAACAGAAGTGAAGAGTGCTGATACAGAGGGTTTCTTAGGAATGATGGGGACATTGGACATGAACCGAGTGTTGTAATGGAGTAGTCCTTACTGTCAAGCAACTAGGCAAGACTCTGGGGATACTTGCGACAGATACATGGAAAACAGATTTCCGGGCAAGGAAGAATTTGATCTTGGGATCACAGTGGGTGATGGCAAGAGAAAGTTCTGTCAAAGTGTTATGGAATGACAAGTGTGAGCACAGTGGTGACAGAATATGGAAAACTCAAAGACAATGAGGAGAGCAAGGCACATGATGAAGATGGATCATTGATACAATGGAGCTGGATCCGTAGTTGGGTTTGCTAACCAACTGAAGGGATTTGTGACAAGTAAAGCAATGGAGTAGGATTGAATCCCTAAGACAAAAGTTGACAGAACTGAGGGAACTGTCTACTGTAGTCTAGGGCTTAAATACGAGTAAGAATGCACTGACTAAGTAGTCCATGATGTGAACACATGTACAACCATGAGGATGACATGAAGAGTGGAGTGGGAGAATATGAGGACAGAGAATGGAAGAGAAGATAAGAAGTGTGCAATGAGGCAAAGGCATGGAGTGGAAATGAAATAGAAGCCTTGCCTCGAGGTAATGTCTCGAGATCCCCCAGATCTGAGGATTGGAGATAAGGGATCTGTCATATGACATCTCTCACAGTCACATGATCAAGAAAATAAGAAAAGAAAGAGAAAGGTGGGGACAACCTGTAACAATTCCAGCCCACTGCCTGTGGATCACATTTGTAAAATGCCACTTGCAGACATTGCTCACCCTTTTGTTTGTGCAACTTCCACAGGGTTCTGTTATAGATAAGTGCATATGTACCATAGATACACATGGACCCATAGTAGATAAGATAAGAACCACACATGTACAAATGTAGTTATATGTGTATAAGAGGGCAGGTTACTTGATGGGACACTCCCCATTAAGTATCACCTGGTTCAGGTCCACTCCAACTTATTAGTGCACCCAGCCACTCCCAAGCCACATAACTATTTCCACAACAGGTTCTTCACCCTTCTTCACTCACACACTGCAAGGTTGCCTATCCAAGAGTAGAATTCCCAGCATCTGGATAGTGGTAATGATGTTTAAATGGTATAGGAAATGGACATACTATACTAGTTGTTAAGATGATACACTAGTTTACATGCTGAATTCTTGGATGACCTCTTCACTGCAGGGTCCTGTCTGAAGAACTAAGTGAAGACCTTGGCTGGTTGATGGACTTGGAACCTAACTCTGTATCAGCCCAGCCTGCAGGATTGACTTTCCCTGGGTAAGAACTATTATTAGTCCATAACAATTCTGTTGGAGATAAGCATGGACTGTAGCAGTACCTGGTAAACTGGTAGATACCCATGGACTGTAGATAAGAGATAAGTGACCACACATGTACATACAGGTAGCACATGTATAAGAGGCAGGTGGACTTGATGGGATGCTCCCCATTGAGTATCACCTGGTTCTGGTCCACTCCAACTGATCAGTACATCCAGCCACTCCCCAGCCACACACTGATTCTCACAACAAATTCTACCATTAAAATTGCAAGATTATCAATACCCAGTTGTTATGAAGGGATATTAGTGGGATGTGTATATCTGACAGTATCATAATCATTTTTATCTCCACCATTGATTTCTGCTACAATACACATCACATTGCTGATTGATTTCACATTCTACAATACATCTGAGTCCCTCTTCCACAGACTCACTGGCAGATACTAGTTGACATATTTGGCTACAATATTCTCAATAGATATTCATGACTAATTAACTTATGACTTACAAATAAGATGCTCAGCAATCACATTTGTGATAAGCTGATACATCTTTTCTCCTTCCTCTTCATCTGGGCTGTATTGAGGAAAGACTTTGGTGAGTGCTTTGGCAACTTTAGTAGACACTCCAGATGATTTGTACTGTTGAGCTGCTGTTGCAATTGGATCTGGAACATTGTGCTGATGGAGAAAGAAGGAATGTTCCAGAATCAAGGTAGAGCCTACAGATATCAATGATTAAAATGAATTAACATTATTCAAAACCCACCAATGCTGGCCTTGATGGCCTGTTTCCATGCACTAAATGGGAGCTGAATCTGCAAAATAATATAGAATAAAATATACACAAAATTGACAGACATACATGTGATCTCAGGCTAGCAGACTGTGTATTTGTGATGCTATTGGCTGATGTCTGATTGTGCATTGAGGTAGAATCATAAAAGTACAACAAATGAGCATGCCTTCTGATCATCTACAATCTGTATAAAATCAGTATGATTAGTTGTAAATGTAAGTTGGTTGGAATACAGACCACCTATCAAAGAACAAAAGTATAGTAGGAATTGAATTGGGCAATAATATAAGAAATAGTACAGTGTACTTACCATCTAATATAGAGAATTTGGTGTAAGAATGTGATAGAAATCCATCAGTATGATAATCAAATAAGACTTACATCCTGAAAACATAAAGTTAGTTGTCAAACTAATAAATAATGGCTAATAAATACCAGCTGTAGGTTGGGAGAATTGGAAAATAATGTGTGAATATGATATGCATAAAATTGATAATTTCATACATTCTGTGAAATCATGATGCTTAGTGTTATTAGAATGTAAGAAAAATTCACATACTTTCTAAGTGATATGGTTAATGAAGGAGTAAGCAATAGTTCTTGTATATAATAAAAATGCACACCATCTATGATAGTAATCAATCATATGAAATTCACAGATGAAATAGAAGTAATAAGAATACTCACAAGCTAGACAGAATTAATTATATCATAACAGAGATTATATGTCTTGTAACTTGCAAGATCACAATTAGACTTACTTCCTATCAATGAACAAGTAAGAGATTACAACAAATGAATAGTCATCAGTGTCCTATAGAATCCACTGATCACAATTGTACTACTTACTGCCTATAAACCAGAGAGGAAATGGACACCCATTAGTATCTTGCATCCACTAATCACAATCACACTACTCACTCTCTAGAAATAAAAGAGAAAAGAGGTATTTATCAACTCCATTCTGGCTTCATCAATCATAATTGAATCACATACTTCCTATGTATGACAGAGAAATAGGGCATTCATCATTGCCATCTTGAATCTAATCACAGTTAGACCACTTACAGTCTATACATAAGTGAGAGAAAAAGGCTTCTTAGCACAATGCTGAATAATCACAGTCATACCACTTACTTTCTATGAATGAGCAGGCAACAGAGCACTCATTAGAATCCAGTAATCACAATTACACCACTTACTACCTATGAATAAAAGAGAGAAAAGGGGGATCAATTAGCATCATTTAGAATTCACTAATCACAATAAGACCACTTNNNCTATGGATAAGAGAGAAAAGGGGGCCCATCAGCATTATTCAGCATCTGTCTATCACAATCACATCACTTACTGCCTGTAAGTAAGAGAGCAATGGGTCCATTAGCACTGTGCTAATCCCACCAATCAAAAATTAGATGACTTACAGCCTATGAAGAAGAGGGTGAATGGACATCTATCAGCACCATCTAGAGTTCCCAAATGATAACTAGCCTACTTACTTCCTATATGAGACAGAAAAGGGGTAGCTGTTAGCACCATGATGAATCCACCAATCACAATCACATCACTCACAGCCTATGGATAAGATAGAAATAGAAGGCCTAGTAGTGCCATATAGGATCCACTAATCACAATTAGCCTACTTACTTTCTACAATTGAGAGGGAAAGAAAGCATTCATCAGCACCATATTGTACACACCAATTATAACCAGATCACTTACTTGCTAAGAATATGAGAGTAATAGGGTGCTAAAATCAGCAACATCTTGAGCTTATAGTTTATAATGAGATTTCTTACTGCCTATGGATCAGAAAAAGGGTCACCCATTAGCACAATGCTGAAACCACCAATCAGAATCAAATCACTACTTACTATCTGTAAATAATAGAGCAATAGGACATCTATCAATACCATTCTAAATCCATCAATTACAATCAGACCACTTACTTCCTATGAACAAGAGGGCAGAGAGGTACCCATCAACACTATGCTACATCCACCAATCACAAGATCACTTACTGCCTGTGAATGAGAGAGCAATAGGACATCCATTAGCATCATTCTAAATCTCTTAATCCCTTAGACTACCTACCTCCTATAAATGAGAGTGCAAGAGGCATCCTTTAGCATCATAATAGATGATAAATCACAATCACACTACTTACTACCTGTGAGAAAGCAGCAGAAGACTTATTAGCAAAATCCTACATTCACAAGTCACAACAAAACCACTTACTAACTGTGAATAAGAGAACAGTGGGGCACTTAATCAGTATCATTCTAAATGCACAAATTGTAATCAGATCACTTACCTCCTATCCAATAGAGAGTAAGGGGGCATCTATCAGCACCACTCAAAATTCACCAATCACAATCAGCCCACTTACTCTCTATAAATAAGAGAGTAATGGAACATCTATAAGCACAATGCTAAGTTCACAAATCACAATCAATCCACTTACTGTCTAGGCATAAAAGAGCAATGATACTCTGATTACCAAGATCTCATGTTCACTAATCAGAATCAGATGACTTACTACCTACATATAAATGAGAGTGAAAAAGAACACATGTCAACACTGCTACTCTAAATCAAAATCAACCACTTACTAACTATGAATCAGAAAGCAAAGGGCTACCCATCAACACCCTTCTAAATATATCAATCATAATCACATACCTCCTTTGAAAGAGGTACAAATAAGTGGTACACTGGATTCATCAGTCATGATTACATTATGTACTTACCAACTGTGAATAAGAGAGAATTGGCCCATCAGCACCATCATGTCAAATACACTGACAATAATGATTAATAAGACCACTTACTTCCTATCAATATAAGACAAATGAGGGATCCATTAGTACCATACCAAATCCATCAATTACAATCACATCACTTACTGCCTATGAATAACAGTGCACAAGGGCACCTATCAGCACCATTTCAAATTCACTAATAAAAATCACACCACTTACTTCCTGTGACTAAGGGCACAGAGACATCCATCAACACATTGAGTATACTAGTATCTGATCAGATCACAACTTACTATCTGTGAATGAGAGGGTAATGAGACACCATGCAGAATCCATCAATTGAGTCACATCACTTACTTCCTATATGTGAAAGAGTGAAAGGATCCTGATCAGCACCATGCTGAATCTGCTAACCACAACACTTACTACCTGGGAATAAGGTATCCATAAGTACTATGCTGAATATACCAAGCACAATTGAACCACTTACTGTCTGTGTTCATTGGAGCAATGAGATACATTAGCACCAATTAGAATCCATTTATAATGATACCACTTACTGTCTATGAATGAGAGAGCAAAGGATATTTTATCAGCATTGTTCTAGATGCACTAATCACAATCAGATCACTTACTTCCTGTAAATGAGATTATAGAGATAACCATTAACACCATTAAAAGCTCTCAGTTTGTAATCAATCCACTTACTCTCTAAGAGAGCAAAGGGACACTCATCAGCACTGTCTTGAATTCATCAATCATAAACACACCACTTACTTCCTGTGAATGAGATAATGACTGGGAATTCATCAACACAATGCTAAATCCACTAATCATGATCACTTACTGTCTATGAAAGTTAGAAATAGGGCATGAGAATACCATGTTGCATTCAAAAATCACAATCATATCACTTACTTCCTTTGAATAAGAGAAAAAAAAACCACCTATGAATACCATACTAAATCCACCAGCTGCAGTCAGACCACTTACTGTCTATAAATGAGAGAGCAAAGGGGTGCACATTAGCAATGTTGAAATGCACAATTATATTTAAACCACCTACTGCCTATGAATAAGTAATGGAGCACTCATCAGTAACTTGACTATCATGATCTTATTGATGCTAATATGATCACTTACTGCCTATGGATAATAGAGGGAGGGATCACCTCTCAGCATCATGCCAAAGCCATAATTGGAATCAGATCATCACTTACTTGCTATGGATAAGAGAGCCATAAAACACCTTCTAGTACCATTCTGAATTCACCAATCAAATTCAGACCACTTACTTCCTATGGATGAGAGAGTAATGAAAAGCTCATTAATCACATCTTGAATCCACTAATCACAGTCACAATACTTACCCACTATAAATAAGAGTACAAAGAGACATCCATCAGAACTTTCTGAGTCATGAAATCACATTAAGACCACTTACTGCCTGTGAATGAGAGACCAGAGGAAACTAATAAGCACTATGCCAAATCCATCAATCACAATCAGACCACCTACTCTCTACAAATGAGAGAATAATGAGTATTCATCAATAACATCCTGACTCTTGACTTTACTAGTCATGATCATATCACTTACCCACTATAAGTAAGAGAACAAAGGGACATCTATTAGCACCATGCAAAATTCAGGGATCATGACTAAACTACTTACTTCCTGTGAATGATAGACACCCATTATAATGAGCATTGAGCACCATGCTGAATCCACTAACTACAATCACACCACTTACTTCCTATGAATAAGAAAGCAAATGGCAAGTTATGAGCATCATGCTGAATCCACCAGTGATCATCACATCACTTACTGCCTATAAATGAAAGAGAGAGATGTCCATCAGCATTATAGTCCACCAATAATAATTAGACCACTACTTACTTCCTATGGGTGAGAGAGCAATGTGACACCTATTAGCACTGTGCTCAATACACCAATCATACCCAGAGCACTTACTTCCTATAAACAAGAGAATAGTGTGGACCACTCATCAGCAACATCTCTAATTCATAGTTTATAATCACACTACTCACCCACTGTGAACAAGATAGCAAAGGGACATCCATCAACATCATGCAAAATCCACCAATCACAATCACACCACTTACTGCCTATGGATATGAGAGCAGTGGGGAACCTATTAGTACCTCCAGAATCCACCAATCACAACCATACCACTTACTCTCTATAATGAGAGAGAAATAGGATGCCCATGAGCACTACTCTGAATCCAGAAATTACAATCAGACCACTTACCCACTGTGAATGATAGAGTAACAGGGCCTCCATCAGCAGTATCCTAAGTCCACCAATAAAAATTATGCCACTTACTACCTGTGAATGAGAGAATTGACACTTATTAACACCATTCCAAATCCACCAATCATAATCACACCACTTACTTCCTGTGAATAATAGGAAAGGCACTCATTCATCCAGAATCAACTCATCAAAATAAGACCACTTACTTTCTATAAATGAGAAAGCAATGGAACTCCCATCAATATTATTCAGCATCCATAATCAGACCACTTACTGCCTATAAATGAGAGGAAAGGGCTTCTATTACCACCATCCAAAATCTAACCATTCATAATGACATCACTTACTCTCTATGAATGAGAGAGCAAGAAGACACCTATTAGCATTTCTCTAAATCCACCAATCACAATAAAAACCACTTACTTGCTATGAATGACAGAGCCATAGAGCATGCATGATAATGAATCCACCAATGAAAATCAGACCACTTACTTCCTATGAATGTGACAATAAAGGTACACCCATGAGCACCATCCAGAATGCACTAATCACAATCACACCACTCACTCTCTATGGATGATAAAGTAATACCTATTAGCACATGCTCAATCCATCAAAATCACACCACTTACTCTCTGTGAATGAGAGAGCAAAGGGACTTCCATCAGCATCACCCAGCATCTATCAGGCAGAGTCACACTACTTACCCACTATGAATACAGAGCAAAGGGGTACCTATTAGCAGCATTCAGAATCCACCAATGACAATCAGGCCACTTACTTCCTGTGAATGAGGGAGAAAAAAGGCACCCATTAGCACTATCTGGAATTCAGCAACCACACTCAGGCCACTTACAGCCTGTGAATAAGAGGGCAAAGCAGCAGTCATCAGCACCATCCCAAGTCCAGCAATCTCAATCACATCACTTACTCTCTATGAATAGGAGAGAAAAGGGGCCCCTATAAGCACCATGCTAAATTCACCAATCATAATCAAACTGCTTACTGTCTGTCAAAGAGTGAACAAAGGGACATTCATCAGCACCATTCTGAATCCCAAATCACACACAGACTACTCACTTCCTGTAAATGAAAGAGCCACAAATGAGCACCATGCTAAATCCACCTATCATGATCAAATCACTTACTGCCTATAAATAAGAGGAAAGGGGCACCTATCAACACCAAGCTGAATTCATAAGTCATAATCAGCACTTACCCACTGTAAATGAGAGAGCAAAGGGACATCCATCAGCACCATCTAGAATCTCTGCCAATCTGACCACTCACTCTCTAAAAATGACATATCAATGGGCATCAGTACATATTCACTACAATCACATGATGAAGATGATTAAAATGGACATTACCTCAGTATGTGGAAACCATTTTTCAATTCTTTTCACCAATGTTTCCTGTTCTGTAGATCTAAGGGGTAAAATTGTGCCATATTTGGCATTGACAAATGGTAGTATGTCTCTACAAAGAAAGTTAGTCCATTTATCAGCATTTATTATCTGTGCATTTACTGTCACCTACTTTCTCACAGCATACATGATGCAAATCATCATGTTGGAATGCTGAGTGGAGGCTAGTAACATCTGCAAGGCTTCCCCATTCACACCTTCCACAGTTCTCTCCAGGAGAAGCTTGCATCCATTGTCAGACTTGTGCATCTCTGTAAAGAACAGAATTGGCCAGACCATAAAACAATGAAATGATAGTACTTACTTTCCAGGCAGACATATGCCTTGGGAGGATACTTCATTGTGGCTAATTTATCCCATGCAGCAGTAGTTGTCTTTCCCTGCATCTCCTCTGCACATTCTTTGATCCTCATGAGCTGTTCCACTTTAGGTAGTTGTTTTTCTTCAGGCTTGAGAACCCCACGAGCGACTGCTAACAGTGCATCACATTTCGTGAACACAAGTACAACGGGCACTGAAATCAGATGACAATTCAGACAAAATAAGTATAGCGGGGAATGATCTACCATTTCCTGTATCACATTTCTTGAAAAACCTTTCTTCCGCATTCAGGACGAGTCGGTTGTACCTGTCCATCGAGATGCAATACCTACGTCGATAGGAAGCTGTCGTCAGTGTACTGTGATTTCTGCAACATGTGTTTACCATATAGCATGAATCCGTTCCTGGAGGAACGGGGTCCTTGCACGTTCTGCAACAAAGTCCATCACCTGCTGGAACTCTTCTATTCCGCCAGCTTCGAATCCCTGCGAGTCGTGAAAGACAAAGCCCGGGTTACTTCGGAAGACCATCTTATTTTTTATGTCGTGGATTCCGCGCTTGGGATGGGTCAGTGAATGCCCCACAGACAACAATATCTAACACTGGCACTCACCCCTCTAGATTCCTGGACCTGCTCGTGATGGATCTGATCCCAAACCATCAGTGCTATGCGGACCAAAATAATAAATAAAATCATACTTCGTTTCCCTTATCGTCGTAGATCTGTGGATTTTCGGTAGAATTGCAAATTTTCTTGAGAATAGTAGTTTTGCCTGCATTGGCTCGGCCGACAACAAGAATCCTGAACCGTCCAAATTTCTTTCTGATGTCTGTTATATTGGAATGCGGAGCAGAAGTTAGTAACACCCGTAACGCTTCCTCGTTCAAGGCCCCAACGGTTCTCTCCAGGAGAAGCTTGCATCCATTGTCAGACTTGTGCATATCTGTAAAGAACGGAACTGGCCAGGCCACGACATGATGAAGCATTTGTACTTACTTTCCAGGCAGACATATGCCTTGGGAGGATACCTCATTGCCTCTAACCTATCCCATGCAGCAGTAGTCGTCTTTCTCTGTATCTCTTCCGCATATTTCTGGATCCTCAGGAGCCGTTCCACCGTAGGTAACTGCCTCTCTTCAGTTTTGAGAGCCCCAAAAGCGACGGCCGTCAGTGCATCACATTTCGTGAACACAAGCACAACAGGCACTGCGATTAGACGATAATTCAGACGAAACGAATTTGATGGGGAATGATCTACCATTTCCTGTATCACATTCGTCGAAAAACCTTTCCTCTGCGCCCATGATGAGTCGGTGGGACCGGTCCATCGCGATGCAGTACCTACGTCGATAAGAAGCTGTCGTTAGTCCACTGCGAATATTGCTATGTCTGTTTACCATATAGCATGAATCCGTTGGTGGAGGAATGGCGTCTTTCCACGTTCCGCAACAAAGTCCTTCATCTTCTGGAACTCTTCTATGCTACCGGCTTCGAATCCTTCCGAATCGTGAAATATGAAGCCCGGGTTACTTCGGAAGACCATCCCATTTTTTATGTCATGGATCCCACGCTTGGGACATGTCAGTGAACGCCACCAAACAACACTGGTGCTCACCTCTCTAGTTTCTTGGATCAGTGCATCATCAACCTGATCACACGATGTCAGTGCAATGCAGACCAAACGCATGAAACAAAACCTTACCTTGTTTCCCTTATCATCATAGATCTCCGAGTCTTCAGTAGAGTTGCAGATTTTCTTGAGAATGGTGGTTTTACCCGCGTTGGCTCGGCCAATAACCAGAATCCTGAACCGTCCAAACTTCTTTCTGGCGTCGTCTTCCATAGTACGAGTAAGAGTCACGAGTAAGGTGGGAAGTGAACGATGCGAAGGTTGTTCCCCTTCGTAGAAAGGGCATCGCACCAATTAGCTAACAACATATATCAACAAGAGGACCGAAAGTCACCCGAAAACGCCGTATCGATATGCATGTTCTGTACATCGAAGATTAATCCAGGTGGATGGATAGGTGTCTCCTGCTCATATAGGCTCAGATTAATCTTGCGATAACTACCAGAGAACATATGATAGCAAACTAGCAAACGATGAAAAGAGAAAGAAAAATCCACGAGACAAGAATAGATACAGCCCTGTTACATTTACTCCGAAGCAAGTGCGGATATCATCAAGCGCATACTGCGATCACCAAGAAGAAAAAGGGCGGAGGATGTCTCTGAAAGCTAAAATAAAGAAAAAGGGAAGCCTGAGAGCAAAAATCTGCTCTACAACGCAAGAAGCGGCAGGGGCCTTTCATCGGAGCCCCATATAATACCTCCGGGTCCAACCTCCGCACCCGTAAACACCTTGAAGAGTTTGTCGATCGTGAATTGTGGGGATGATGTGGCGAGTCAAAGCTGAATACTCGCGGATCGATGGTGAGAGGTTCGTTGGGTGGTCGATTGAGTCAGGGAACTTGCAATACCGATATAGCTGAGCGAGGTAGACACCTAGAAATCCCCCATCAGTTTTTCTCCACAAAACACACCACCCTACCATAGTCACCGATAAATGGGACATAAGCGGGATGCTCCCCCCGGTGGGCTTACCCCATGTTTGCGAGTCCGAGATACACGTGGAACGCACATCGATCGGCTTTGCATAGACCATACTGAGACCGCTTCATGCATCAGTCTTCCGCATTCACAAATCGCGACAACTTTCCCACCTGTCCCCAGTGACGATATATCGCCTCATGAACCTGCTCGTTCCGCAGTCCCGCAAAAACGGCCGCCAGCGTCTATGACTACATGATTTCTATGGTGCCTGCTGGTGAATCAGCGTGACGTTTTCCTCGCCAAACGACACGCACGTACGAATGCAGTAGACGTGGCCACGAGCGTATGTCGATCACTAGGCGGCGTCAACACGATCTCGGAAACAACGAAATTGGCCATCAGGTTGAACCGATGGCCAACGCGCTCGTCTCTTGACCATTTCGCGACTCTGCTGTCCGCTGGGCTCGGTCCTTGAGGAATTGACCCAGTAGAACGCGTTCACCTCTTGCCGTGACGTCCAATCGTCCATGATAAGTTCCTCGGGTTTGATCCCCATGAACAACTCGATCGATCATGGAAAATCGTCGGGCCAGCATGGCTACTCTGATGTTCAACACCCAAGATCGATGCAACTTGCGACCCGTCGGTGGTCACATCCTGGTAGGTGAAGTATGGGTCCAAGGGTCAGAGTCGGAGATGTCGCGCGCATTGAAGAACATGCGACATCGACGATTCTGGGTGTTTGGAAATCGCCCGCCTCCAGACTTTTTTCTCCGAGGACGTGCCATAACGACGGCGGACGTGCCACTTTGCAGTCCTCGACGGCCTTGATCAGCTTGCCCACGATGCTCTACAATCCCACTGATCCAGTATCGATCCACAAGTACGAGAGAATCGTGGCTTCAAAGGCGAGACTTACCAACACATCCTGATGTCGCTTCAACACCGGATTCTTGACCAGCGTTCAACCAACTCACCAGCAACAACCTCGCAAAACAACAAAGTTGTATGTACGGTGGGTGAGGAAGAAGTTTAGAAGTTCGTCATAATTGAAATCGGAGGTCAATTGGATGGTCCAACATTTGATACGGAGGCAGCCAAACGTGACGGCTGTCCACACGGAGGCTGAGAGTACTAGTGTTGACAGAGGGTTTGCCACTGCGGGGACAGGTATACGGGCCTGTCCGACTGCTTGAGCTTTGGGCATGTTCATTTCAAATGCGGCATCTCTGCGGTACTGTGAAGTGAGCGGCAGCAACACCGTTCGACTCAGATAAGAACTCATCAATATTGACGACAAAGTATGGCCCACCCTCAACGTTTGCGCTATACCGGGCACACTGACGCCCAGGCATAGCTTCTGATCCTACTCGCCCCACTTCCCTCTCAAGTCCAACGTCACTCCCTCGCTGTCTGCGCGGCCAACGGTACACCTGTTGCGGGAGGTGCTTTAGACAGGCTCGCGAGTGTGAGTGTGACCAACTCTTCGCCGACCAGAAAGCCTCCCCTTGCACATCTCACAGTTTACGAAACGGGTGTTTGGTCCGACGCCTTCCGGGAGCATAGAGAGGGGAACACGATGTGCAGCGGGCGTTGATGAGTGCCGTGACTAGGGCCAACTTCTGCCAGTGGGAGAGCGGCTGCACCGCTCAGGACAGGGCTTCAAGTTGAGGGTGTGTTTGGGGGGCAGGCCGTTGGAGGCTGGTATGTCGGGCGTGGCTTGGCGGTGTAGTAGACCTGAGCTGAATGCACATAGTAGATAATCCCGTTTGGTACGCTCCTTTGGTTTTGCAGGCGGTCTGACGGGGTCGTTCTTTGGTTGTTCATGATGGCAGTCGCGTGGCTCAGCTCAGCCAGCGACGTTCAAGTTGGGAATTCCGACCTGCCGACATCCAGCTTTCCGGTCTATGTAATACATCGCACAAAAACTCGGTGAGCAAAGATTGCTAGGCCACATGAGACGTATAAAGCCATCCAGCGATATTGTCAGAATGGGAGTGCGCGAATGCAACCACAGAGAACTCGTCCCCAAAGCACGGGGGACGGCAGCTTGACAGGGAAATGACACGGAACAAGTCAAACTTACTGTATTTAGGTCCCCTCCACCTTCGGGCAGCGTCCACGTTATATCCTGAGTAGGCACTTTGATATCACACAGCTTGCAATGAATACAGTTCTATTGACGCCGTCAAACCCTTTCCAAGTTTGAAAAAGTCAACTCGAATCGCTCACCTGCAAATCGATGACCAACTTCTTACCACCCCACCCTTCCTCCTTTGATCCTCGATGTACTCATAGCCACCGGTCGGACATGCGCGCTGAAGCAATCCGCATAGCCGCCAACGTTTCGGTGGACGTGCTCTTTCCGCACAGACACGCCTTCTACACCATCCTTGCAAACCCGCAGATGAACAGGTGGTCCTTGGCGTGATTTGTTCCAAGAATGTCAACAGGTTGGTCGATAAAGGTGGTTGAGGCGGAGGATAATTGATCGGCTTGAAGTGACTGGCCGTCAGCGTATGACCCTTGAGGAAGAGTGAATCCATGCCCGAATAAGCTGTCCCGTCCCATATGCCCAACAGCGTATTGAAATTGGCGCGCAGGTTGCGCACTTCGTTCAGATCCGGCCACACCCTACTAGTCCAGGCTGCGGCGTCGTAATTGCTCATGTCGCTCGGCACGTCGGCGGTTACTCCCGGTGACGCTGATTCTGTGAGCACATCTGCGGCTGCTTTCGCTGCAAGTGTGCCAGTCTCGATGGCGTTGTGTGTACTCTTGATTTTCGTGATGTTGACGAACCCAGTAAAACATCCGATCAAGACACCACCTGGAAAGTGAATTTTCAAGACAGATTGCAACCTACCTTCGTTCAACGAGCGAGCACCGTAAGAAATGCGAGTCGAGGAACCGGACAAGAGCTTGGCAAAGTAAGGGTGGTTTGGCGCGCAGAACAAGGCTGGGTGAAACCTCACCTGTAGCTCTTTGTAACGGGTTTGAGTAATCGATGCCAATGACCAATCCAAGGCTGATGAGTCCGTCTGCCGTGTGATACACCCAACCACCTGTAGTCGAGCGGCCAACCCGTGGTGTGCACGACCTCGCCCGGCCGATACCGACTCGGGTCGATGCGCCAGACCTCCTTGAGGCCAATACCATACGTCTGCAGATCTGCATCCTTGCATAGGTTGAATTTGTAGATGAGCTCCTTGGAGAGTGAGCCGTGCGTATCTTTGGCGATGAGCGTGACCTTGGCGCGGAACCCCATCCCGGGTTCAAACGTCTCCTTTATACGGCCATGCTTGTCAAGACCGACTTCGTTGGTCCGCACGCCAGCGATCCTGTTTCCATCCTCGCTATATATGAGACCAGCGGTGGCAAATCCGGCATAGACCTCGACGCCGAACTCTTCTGCGATGGTGCCCAGCCAAGCTGTGAATCGAGAGAGAGGTGATGTTATTGCCGTCATTGATGGGTGCGGGATAGGAAAGGAGGAATCCTTGGTAAGGAAACGCGTGGTAGAGGACATGGCGGGCTGTTTGAGGGGATGATCATCTCGAGGGCCAACTTGGAAGCAGCTCATTGAGGACGCGACGCTGTATGAGAGGATATGTGATCTTGAACCAAGCAGCAGCGATAAGCGGATAAGACCACGCGCCGGTGACACAAATGCGACGAACCGACTTAGCTACCCTTTTCGAGGACGACTCGAAATTCTTTCTTGCTGAGACGGATAGCAGCACTGAGACCAGCAGGATCTGCTCCAACGTTGAACGATGCAGACAGCGACACCCTCCAGATTCGGTCCACAGTTGTTGGATCAAACGGCTCTCGTCGCCGTGGTAGAGCGAAATGAAAGGCACATCGAGAGCCGGCAAAGGGTATCCGCCGCCTCAGCAGCCTGAGTAATTTCACGAAGCTGATGTGTGAGCGAGAGGCCAATCCATGCGATGACAGAATATGCACGAAGGAAGAGATTGGTGTCGCAAGAGACAAGCAATTCCATATGCGCGAAATGGAAGACCAGCCTTGACTGGACCCAAACTTGTACTACGCCACATCCCATCCTACGCTGCACGGGCGCGACGCCGCGACGGAAACCCTCAAGCGCCTCCTCTTCGACTGCTGTAGCCCAGAGCGAATGAATGACCATCTGGGGCCCGATGGCCACCCTTGGCTCTGTCCTGGGCTGTGGCTCCCTGTCTTTCCCTCTTGCCAACCCCGATCCCAGCGACCGCCAGGCGAGAGCCTCCCGACTGCTGCAAATCCTCACCTCCGAAGCCGCCCACCTCATCTGGGTCCTGCGCTGCGAGCGAGTCATCGGCGGCACCACCCACTCCCCCAACACGATCGAAACGCGATGGCTGAACAAGATCACCGCCTGCTCCTCGACCGCTACACTAAACAAGCTTCGAACGAGGTGTCATGGCTGCTCAGGTGGCCAGACGTGGCCACTGGCAGGGGTAACTCGGTTAACGGTTTCAACCCGTTGCTTTGAAATCGCATCTTCCAGATCACTCAGCTATTCAAGGTGCTGGAAACGAGGGTTGGGCCGTGCAACAAACGTCACCGAGAATACCCAGTTTTCTCCTTGGAAAAAGGTTCTTACGGCACCTACTCCATCATCCTGTCCAACTCAGCCCGTATTGCAGTAGCAACGACTAAACTTGAACATCCCACAATCTCCAGAGTCTGCCGGGTGCTCGCTTTTTGGACAGGTTTTGTAACATTATATTTTCATTCGTTCAAAGTTTGTGTATACTCATGCCGCTTCTTTTTCGTCAACTGTGAGCAAGACGCTTGTCATAGTTGTGTCGTCAGCCCCTTATCGCCTGAGACCCTGCCGTTTCGAAAACGTCTTTAACAATTCTTCAAGCAGTCATAAAGACAACGGTGCTTGATCACCCAGCTGCCTTTGGTCCGTCCGGAGACAATCAAACCATGGGGTCCTTCTGACAATCGTTACAAAGTCCAACACATACACCACTCTTGTGATTCCAAGGTTCATTCACGTGATCTTACGCCTGCAATCTTGTCGGGAGATGTTTGACAGGACAACGTTGCAACACAGACTCAGGGGGGCGTGATGCAGTCCGTACGATATTGGTCATGGTCCATGCGTAGCCATACCAGTACCATCTCGAAACAAGTTCGGTCCGTGAAGAAGGATTCCGGAGTATCGTTATTTTTATTTCTGCATTGAGAGCAGCGACTTGTGCTTACCAGTCACACAATTGCTTTCATAGGCAAAATCCGTTGCAGCCAATTCTTGGGCAAGGCAGGGACTCGCCACGTCAACGGGGGTGATCATCTTCAACCCGCACTGCAACAAGAGGTATTGCACCCCAGGCTACCCTACGTGCACTCCATCAAGTAAGGTGATACAACTTCTCATTCGTTTTCCTGTGTGCTCACGCCACAATGTATTTAGCTTCCCATTGACAATGATCATAAGGTGCATGTTGCTCGCTTTCCTCACAACCGGTCTTCATCTAGTGCTATATTCTCATTATCTTGAGATCCGACCATCTGCACAAACATGTTTATGCAACGAATCCACTACGAACCCGTTGAAATAGACCACTGTGAAAAGAACTCCCTTTTGTGCATCCCGAGACAAATGAAGTACATGGGCTGTCTGAAATCCGTTGCAGGGTTGAGCTCGGTTGCTCGTTTACCCATGTGCTGCTGAAAACGTACCCTTGCAAGTATTACAGTGTAGTTCATTGCGGCAGCACGATATGCGTTGCCTATGTCGTCATGGCCCATACATGGCACAGCACCACCCGAACCGCCATCCTGCAACAAGTTCGGCCAGACTCGATGGATTCAAAGGTATTGTCACTTTCACCTGGCGTTGAGAGCAACGAAATGATACGCCTACCAGTTGAACAGCTACTTTCACGGTCAAAGTCCTTTGAAGCCGAGTTTAAAGCAAAACAGCGAGACTCGCTGCATCGATGAGGCAATCGCCCTCGATCCTGAAGCATTGGATATTTGCACTCTCGGATGAGGCAATTCACCTCGATCGAGAGGCATCGGTGCTTCGCCCGCCACGGCACTCAGATCGGTCAATGCCATTGAACAGTTTTGCGGTCCACCCTGGACTCGGTCAAGGATCTTGGCGGGGTGGATGACCTCGATGAGTCAGTTCGCCTTCTTGAGAGGCATCAGTGCTTTGCACACAGGCCTCCAGGGCGCTCTTACTGGTTGGATAACCTTGCAGTTAACCTGGACTCGGTACAGCAGTCTTGGTAGAGTGGATGACTTCGAACGCCTCGATCGAGAGACATTGGTGCCTCACCCATCAGGGCATCCGGATCAGCCGTCAATCTTGCGGTACACCTCTCTTCGTGCAAGCAGGTTGAGTGAATTGTGGTCAGGCTCCAGAAATCGTACTAATTCCCTGCTTATCTCCTGTTCATAGTTTCACGGCGCAGAGGACTGAAACAAAATGTTTCGTCTCTACTCTGAGGAGGTCCAAGTAGTGTCGTCAGATACTGTCTGCTGCAAAAGCATGGGTCAATGCAGCCGAAGATCTCCGCCACTCCAGGACGCGTCTCGCATACGGAACAACCCCGCGACTGCTTGTTCACCATGTCACTGTTATCCCATGGGTTTCACAGCATGTACTTTTTTGCCGTCTTGCTCCTTGCTCTCCGACGTGCTATCTTTTGTTTCACGATATCCTTGGTAGTGCGACGGCAGGCTGCCGCCAGTTATTCAAGTTACATCGATCGGTTGAAAACAGTTGAGTCGACCTATGTAATGAAGGATACACGCCGGCCAAAGGCAGACTCGGAGTCACGGTCGGTATCATGATTCAAGTTCATGCACATGCAGCTTGGCCGCCACGCCGTTGCTCCCAGGATCGCCAATCACTAACCCGTGATATTATCTGATCCCGAAGCGTGCACACGAAAAGCGGTGGTTGTTACCATCAAGAGCCGGCGTCATATGTGCATGCGGTATTGTTACTAGCATCATCCTTTGACAGAGTTTCAGCCCTGGCATGATACCGTGTGGACAGCTTCCTTTCCTGAGCATATAAATGCTGGCCCTCTCTCTGGTTTCCCTTTCAGCAGTAGATCTTACTTCATTCCGCTCACAGGTACTGGCTAGTAAGTCGATATGCTTGTTCCCTACTATCGACCTGCTCACAGTACGCTTTCGTCAGCCATTTATTTCTCTCCAACCACAATCAGCTTGGCGTTGACGGCCTGACAAACGCTTTAATTATCAACCACCTTTGTCAAATGTACCTACCTCGCAAGAGGCGCCTCTGTTTGGCACTCTCCGTGACGCTCATCATGAATACTGTTTCCTCTGTCATGTCCGTTCCCGTATTTGCACGGCAAGTCAAAAGTAAACAAATGTATCATTGTTTGCTGATATGCTGACAGTAATGTGAAGCGGTCGACAGTACGTGAGAATGGGCCCCAGTCTCGGTCTAACTTGACGGAGGGCCGGATGGGTCCTACATCTGCCAGTATCGATCATGATCCGGATATCGGGGTGGTCCCGCCCATGTCCCTGCCCTGGACTCAACTGCATTGGAGCTCAAGCTCGAGCCCAAGGTCCCACACGCCTTCCTCGAGGTCTGATACGTCTGCCAGTGTCTATCATGATTCGGATAGCGAGGGGGTCCTGCCCGTGTCCCGGCGCTGGACTCCACTGGATTCAAGCCCAAGCTCGAGCCCAACTTCCCACACGTCTTCCTCGGGGTCTTATAGGTCCTCCTCGGGCTCGAGGCCTCGCAGGTCTTCCTCGATATCAAGCTCAAGCTCTGGAGTGTCTGTGTTCGACCGCTTTTCTCAAGAGGGTGGCGCGACGGGGCCTAATACACCTACGTCTTCCAGGAGCTCGATCTCTGACATGTCTGTCTGACGACTTTGCTCAAGAGGGTGTCTCGACGGGGCCTACTATGCCTGGGTCTGTAAATGGCCATCAGTAAAATAGTCTATCGATGGCTTGTGTCTGGTCACCAGACTAGTCAACATCATGCTTTATGCAGCTTGGTTGCCACGCCGTTGCTTCTGAAGCCGCCAATCAGCAACTAGTGATTCAAGGGTATTATCTGAGATCTTGAAACGTGCACACTGGACGAAAAGTGATGGTGTTACCATCAATCATAACAAGAGAACCGGCGTCATGCATGCTGTATTGTTACTAATATCATCCTTTGACAGAGTTTCAGCCCTATACCATGTGGACAGCATCCTTTCCTGAGCATATTAATGCCAGCCCTTTCTCTGGCTTCCCTTTCAGCAGTAGATCTTACTTCATTCCGCTCACAGTGCGTTTTCGTCAGCCATTTATTTCTCTCCAACCACAATCAGCTTGCCGTTGACGGCCTGACAAACGCTTTAATCATCTATCTTCTTTGTCAACTGTACCTACTTCGCAAGATGCGCCTCTGTTTGGCACTCTTCGTGACACTCATTATGAGTACTGTTTCCCCTGTCAAGTCCATTCCCGTACTTGCGCGGCAAGTCAAAAGTAAACAAGTGTATCATTGTTCGCTGATATCCTGACAGTGATATGGCAGCTGCTAAGCCCGCCGGATGGGTTCCAGGATTGATACACGCACTCCACCAGGTAAGCAACATTGTCTTTTGTGTAGATCTTGGATTGAAGAGAAACTAAATGATGTGAAGAGGTCGACAGCACATGCAAATGACCCACAGTCTAGCTTGATGGGGGGCTCGACGAGCCGTGCGTCTGCCGATGTGCGTGGCGTTGGGGCGCCCTTGCCCCAGAACCGACCCAGAACTCCACCGACGAGTTCGAGCTCAGGCTCGGGATCGAGGCCTAGCACGCCTCGGTCTGAGTACTTTTCTTTGGGGGAGGGGACGAGGCCTACTACACCTGGGTCTGACAATGTGCATGACTTTGGGAGGGCCCCCAGTTCGAGCCCAGGATCGAGCTCGGACTCTCACACGTCTCATTCGTCTGACTACTTTTCTCAAGCGGGGGTCTCGACGGCGCCTACTACGCCTGGGTCTGTAGACGGACATCAGTAAAATAGGCAAAATCTTATGTCCACTTATTTGCTGTTACCCAACTTATCGAATCAGTATGACCGATAAGTCAAACAAGTGAAAAAGCCATTGCTCACATTCGTCTTATGTCTTATGATATTCAGGTTCACACTGGTATTATTACACAAAAATCAGTAAGCCAATTGGGAAGCACGATAATTAACAAATGGTTAGTGTAGAAACTGCAGTATACATCCGTGCCCTTGAGCCCACTCCCGCACCCGTCCCTGTTTCCCCCGATCGAATTGCCCAGTCCGACGCGCGCGTGGTGAGTTCCACTTGGAACCACCCCGCAAGGAGGATTTGTTTCGGAAGTTCGAGGACGACCCGCACGGCGTGTACTACATCTCCCTCATTGCCATCCTTTGCGACTGCATCCCTCACAAACCTAAATGCCGCGTCGGTCACGTCGTCCATGAGCGCTCTCGCACTCCCGTAACTCCCCTCTCCCTTACCACATACCCGTTGCTCGATGGCCTTGGAGAGATGACCATAGTGCAGCGAGTCAGTGACGTCGTCCGATTGGCCGGACATGTCCAGGTAGCATGGCGCAAGGTGAAGATGGACGGAGACAGCAATGGGCTGGGGACGCGTCCGGTGGCAATGATCTGGGCCAATGGTGGTGGCGAGGTGGAGTGAAGAGAGAGAGACAACGTCGGTGTCGTTGTGTGGATGGGTGGTGACTGTACTGGAATCATCGCATGTTGTTTTGTTAGTGTCCGGTTGCCGCTCCTGTACCACAGAGGTTGATGCTTGGGCAATGCAAAAACATAAATCATAACGCACCTTGCGCGCATAGGGGTAGCCAACGAATGCTTTTTTGTTGTTCAACCATTGAGAGCTTTGATAGCGGTCGCGGCAGCCTCGGCAGTCTCATAGCGAACAAATCCATGTCCTTTGGAACAATCATGTATATTGGTGGCGACCTTGCACGACAGCACGTTTCCGAAGGCAGCGAATGTGTCATAAAGAGCCTGTCGCGGTGTAATTGCAACGTTGATCAACCATGATGCTAGAGTACCTTGTTGTCGATTTGCTGGTCCAGGTTCCCGACAGATGTTTCCCGGTCCAATCTTACGCGAGGGGGGTCACGATGAGACCACATGATACAACTGCAACGATCATGGGGTTGAGTTGATGCAAAGGGATCTGTCGCGACATACCATGCTCGATTCTTGATGAGCGAGTAGTTGGTCTCGCGAGTCATGACTGACGTTGAGGTGGTTGAGATACGCGGGAGCGACGAGTAACTGCATCGCTACAAACACGGATGCTAAAAGAATTTTAGTAGACATGACACCCAGTAGCCAGAGCTTACCTCTCAACAGGGCCAATCGTGTTGAAGATTTCAAAGAGCATGGCCTCCGTGACAGTGGCACCGACGAAGAGGGATGAGGAAGAGGGGCTGATGGAGGTGTGACAGACATTTCTTTTTTTACTGGGTTTGTTTCCGCTTGAGTACTTTTTGCCGACTAGTACACGGCACGGCACCACCCAAACCGCCATCCCACTCGGTTCACCTGGTACCAATCATTGAACATGATCGGATGTGAACCTGTATTCGCAGCGTTCCTTTTTCCATTCTCCGACCTCCCACCTGTCGTCCAAGCCAGGATACTCTCGTTGTGTTTGTCGTCGATAGGGATCCTTCCATTTTCAATCCGTTCGAGAAATGCCATCAAAACCCCACACTCTTCTATCCCTGCATGCCGCTAGCCCGTATAGAAAGGATCAACACGATTTCGCTCATCTCTATATCTCACCCACCCTGGGCATGCTCATTCGCGCCCGACAACGTCATTCATCGAACCTCAGGACGGAACAAAAATGCTTTCTTGGCATTGGTCAAGCCAGGGCCACTGGTGAAAATGCGCTCCTTTCTACCGGTACTGAACTGGCCAGCAGGTCAACGGTCGTGCAACGTTGACGTCCATCGAGGGAGGAGAATCATGTACTTCCAGGGTCACAGAAGAGCCGAGGAAGAACCGATGAGTGCACCTTGCTTGTCATGGTCCCGCGAATAGGAAACGGTTATTCGAGTCTGCGTTCGCTCTTCGTGATGGACACTTCACAACCCAGCACATCATCCAATGTGACCTCAAGAATCCTGAATTTGCATCCCTGCCAGTATCCGCGACCACTGGGGATGAAGACAGTCCGGATGAGGTGATTCATCTCGCATCGGCGATGCAGTTTGCTGGATTTCATTCTGTGATTGGGACGATACTGAGACGAACAAGATCACGTCTGTGTTCTATAGACAAGTAGTGGACGGGTCGGGCGTTTGGATCACATGCGTGCAGCGTACGCACTATGGAAGACGATGAGGTCAGTAAAGATACCGCTTGATCAACGGATTGTTTCACGACATTCTTGGTAGCGCAGCGGCGACCTGCCACCAGTGTACGTATGTTTTATGTCGATCAGTCTAAAACAGTTGAGTGGGCTTTGTGACATGTAATTAAGACCGCACCCCAGCAAAGGCATCAGTATCATGCAGGACCACCAATCACTAGCCAATGATTCAAGGGTATCATCTCAGATCTCGATGCGTGCACATGGGACGAAAGGCGATGGTGTTACCATCAATCATAACAAGAGAACCGGCGTCATGCATGCTACTAGTATCATCCTTTGACAGTGTTTCAGCTCCATTCCATGTGGACAGCCTCCTTTCCCGAGATTTAAATGCCAACCCTTTCTCTGGCTTCCCTTTCAGCAGTAGATCTTACTTCATTCCGCTCACAGGTACTGGCTAGTAAGTCGATATGCTTATTCCTTATCGACCTGCTCACAGTGCGTTTTCGTCAGCCATTTATTTCTCTCCAACCACAATCAGCTTGCCGTTGACGGCCTGACAAACGATTTGATTACCTATCTTCTTTGTCAACTGTAACTACTTCGCAAGATGCGTCTCTGTTTGGCACTCTCCGTAACACTCATCATGAGTGCTATTTCCCCTGTCGTGTCCATTCCTGTGCCTACATGGCAAGTCAAAAGTAAGCAAGTGTACCATCGTTCGCTGCTGATATGCTGACAGTGATATGGTAGCTGACGGTGGGCCAAACATTATGGAGAGCTCAAAAGCAAACAGGCCGAGGCCACCCAGAATTCCGCCTCTGCATGATCCTTCGCATCTGGATGGGACTCAGTCTGCTTCTTCGTACCCTCCGGGGACCGAGATTCCGCCTCCGGGGTCTCCGCCTAAATTCGGGACGGGGCTTGTGCCTCCGACTTGGCTTGATTCTTTGCAGCATGGAACTCAGCCTGATCTTCATTCTCAGGCAGCTGTGCGGTCTTCTTTGCCAGGGCATCCTTCGCACTGGGGTATGCTGCCTGATTTTTTGAAGCAGGGTCGTCAGCCTCCTTTGTCGTCATTCCCGGGTCGGATTCTGCCTCCGCTTCCTTCTTTGCTGGGGGGTGAGATTCCGCCTACGTCTGCTTCTTCGCATCAGGGTCCGAGTTTGCATAGGCCTGGTCATTCGCAGCGGGATGGGACTGTGGGTCTGGTTCGGACTCCTACGAATCCGCGTCCGAGTCCGCTTGGGACTTCGCCTCCGCGTCAGCCTGATTCAACTCGGTCGTCTTATCTTTCGCACGGATATGGAGGCCCGCCTGCGCCTCATTCTTTGCACTATGGAACTCAGCCTGATCCTCATTCTCAGAAAGCTGCGCGGCCTTCTTCGCATCAGGGTCCGAGTTTGCATAGGCCTGGTCATTCGCAGCGGGATGGGACTGTGGGTCTGGTTCGGACCCCTACGAATCCGCGTCCGAGTCCGCTTGGGACTTCGCCTCCGCGTCAGCCTGATTCAACTCGGTCGTCTTATCTTTCGCACGGATATGGAGGCCCGCCTGCGCCTCATTCTTTGCACTATGGAACTCAGTCTGATCCTCATTCTCAGAAAGCTGCGCGGCCTTCTTCGCATCAGGGTCCGAGTGCTATTTACATCGGGAGTCTGCCTCCGCCTCCGCCTCCGCCTCCGCCTCCGCCTCCGCCTCCGCTTACTTCTTCGTCTGGTTCTCGGCCTGCTATTTACATCGGGGGTCCGCCTCCGCCTCCGCCTCCGCCTCCGCCTCCGCTTACTTCTTCGTCTGGTTCTCGGCCTGCTATTTACATCGGGGGTCCGCCTCCGCCTCCGCCTCCGAGTTTGCTTGAGCTTGGTCCTTCGCAGCAGGTTAGGATTGTGGGTCCGGATCGGACGTGACTTTGCCTCCGTGTCCACATGCTTTTCGGTGTCCGCATCTTCCGCCTTCTCCGCCCGGGCCTCAGGGTTGCACACGGGTACGGAGTGACACTGCGGTGTTTGGCAGAAGGGTGCGGGTGCGGTGTTGGAATGATCCAATCGACGGTGTACGGGTTTTACGGTGTTGGATCTTTGGTGCGGGCCTGCCTGAGGAGGCCCGAGGACTTAGTGTTTGATCTTCGAATAGCATTCAGCCATGCCACTCACTGCACCTCATACGAACACTTCAAATTTTGATTCTGATTGAGATCATTGAATCAAACTATTCAAAGCTCGAAGCACCGGCAGGCACATTATGCCTTGGCGACAACTCAGTTCAGTATCAACTTCTTGATTGGGACCAGGGAGGAGGAGGGTGACGCCATTGAGAATGAGGATCTTCCTCTCTTACCAGATGCAAATGACGAGTCTGATCCCGATGGTGATGAAGTTATTGATGAACTGGGTGACTTAGATGATCCCGATGACGGAATAGATGAACTAGAACCTGTAATTGGCAGCACAGCAAAAGAGCAGACAAATTGTCGTTGCCAAGAACACAGAAATTGTACGGGGTGCAGTCGCAAAGGTACAGTCATCCCACATCATGTCGAACATTGAATGTGCTGTAAGGTAAGCCGTCTGCCACTTAACCGTTACGCCAAAAGGCCATGATACTGAGTGATCACCACTCAGTATCCCAGACGGTACATATACTGATTATCCGGAATCAGGTAAGCGGTATGCTTACATGTGCACTGACTTTGTATAGCTTCGCCGACTTGCATTTATATTTACCATTGTGCAATCCAGCACAAAATTGCTTCCTGCATGGAAGGCCCATTGCAATGACTCTGGATTCCAATTTGATGCCTTGTGATGTTGTTACTCGGTGGGACTCCACATATGATATGTTGCAGTTTGCGTTACGATATAGAGCTTACTGTTGACAAACATTTGCCCCAACTACGCAAGTACGAGCTTAATGAGGATGAATGGGAGGTTACTGAAAATCTCACATTGGTTCTCGAGGTAGTACCTGGAGTTTGTCATGTTCACACTGGATGTCGTGGCTTATTCTTTCGATGTACTAAAGTTTGTTGAGGAAGCCTTTGAATGTAATGTCACCATTTCCAGCGACTCGTTAGTGCGCGTATCCGAGTCGGAGCGCGGGTTAGGATGGAGGGTGGACGGGCGAATCGTACCAGTGATTCGGAGTGCAGGTCGAATTATCACCGCCAAGGGCCAGGCTGCCGCCATTTCGGCAAACGTTTGCTTGGAAGAGGTCGTGCAGGTATTCCCGACCCGGAGGGCCCTTGCTATTTACTAGTAAGTTTGAATAAATACATAACA
Source organism: Hemileccinum impolitum (assembly GCA_003316335.1). NCBI lineage: Eukaryota > Fungi > Basidiomycota > Agaricomycetes > Boletales > Boletaceae > Hemileccinum > Hemileccinum impolitum. The sequence continues at coordinate 36,712 of QFEQ01000262.1, forward strand.
TTTTCAGAGTGTTTATCACACCTTGCAGAATACAAGTACAATTGACATTCCTCCAAATCCCGATCGCAACTTTTACAGCGTAAATTGCTCAACGTGGATGGCCACCCCGCCGAGTTCGACCCCTCGCGCGACTCCCAACCGAGCGACCGCGTTCTGCGCCTCCCTCGTCAAACTCGCGGGTCCACTTGCACACACAGCAACCCCACCTCCAGTAACGGGACTATGCCCATTGGCGTCCATCCGTTCGACAGCGCGACGCGTCAGCCCATCTTCCTCGACCGAACCCGTACCACTCAAAGACGAGGAGGAGGAGCCCAGGGGGCCCGTGAGGTCTTGAAGCAACCCATAGAGCGACGGCCGTGGCGTCATCGTCACATCGCAATTTGGTATGTGCGGCACCGCTTCTGGATCACACAAACAGGTAACAAAGATCGAGATGTGAAGATCGACGGACGAATGGACGGCCGTGGTCGCGATGTCGGTCAACATAGGTG
>QFEQ01000264.1:0-18811 GCA_003316335.1 Hemileccinum impolitum
CGAAAATGGTGCAGACCACTCACCTAACACCCATAGATGTCCCCACAGCCGTTTGCACGCGCACGGCGACAATCCAAAGGCACAATCTCGCTCTTAGAGAGGTCACTGAAAGATTGGGGTGAGAGCGGGAGTCGCTCGTCTCTAAATCTTCACTGCACCATAGTCTATGTAATATATCCACTATGATATTTCCAATATATGTCTCAGCGCTCGAGCCAAGTGTAGCTTTGCATGTGTTTGTCGCTACTTCGACTCAACACTCCCCCTCAAGCCTAACGGAGGCCGAGAGCGTGCATGAATTGTTGGTGTTTTGCCCGATCCAGGGCAGTGAATATATCGGCGGTCATGACATCTGTCCGACAATCAGTGACAGCTATGGTGCCATCCTGCATGTGCTGGCGTGTCCTGAGATATTTTAGCCTAAAATGGGTTGTTCACTGATGGAATTTTCCATCGGTCGCGATTGCATCTGCTGACCTATTGTCAGCATAAATTGTAGTTCACTTTGTAGGTGTGCATCCCAATTCTGTGTACAGATTCTGTAGCCAATATGGCTTGTCTAGTGGCATGCACCATTGATATGAATTCCGATTCTGTGGTACTTGTCGCTATAGTTGTCTGTTTCTTGGAGCTCCATGTGATTGCTCCATTATGTAATAGGAACATGTTTCTGCTTGTCGACGTCATGTCATAATTGGTTCCGAGACTGGCATTTTTCGAGATTGAAAGATATCCTGAATTTGAAGGGACAAAGGAATAGAGCTCAAGTGGGAACACTCACTTGAGAGAATGATCTGTATTGAAGTACAAAGGTACTCCAATGTGAAGGGACAGAGGAATGAGTCTCAGGTGGGAACTCTCATCTGGTATTGATGATACAATGGAGTGAATCAAGTAGAAGAGGCTGAGAGTCTTACTATGATTTGAAAGATTGAAGCAGTAGAAAATGAATCAAAGATAACTCATTAGAGAGAAAGATTGATCCTAAAGATCAATCTTATATACAATACAAGATGTTTGTATCTAATCAATAAAGAGATCATACAAACAAATAATCTATCATATTCTATATCATTCTAACCAATGGAATAAAGAAGAAAGAGAATGATACGATTGTGTGATATCCAATCACACAATGCTCTCTGTATGATGTGATATTGCACCATACTTATCTAATCTATCATCAGATAGTCTCATCACATGACAATCATGGATGGTGTAAGCGTAATTAGTGTTAAGTAAGTATATTACTAATATTAGGTTTGTTAACCTATTAGTGTAACTGATGTGTAACTGACACATTAGGATAAGTCTTAACTGACATTGGTCCAAAGTGTAGTCATCTCAATTATCAGTGAAAACTGATAATCTCAACACTCCTCCTCACCATTCATGATGGGAAAGGTGTAAGGGTAAGCATTTTTCTACCTTCTAAGAACTTGATCTTGCCAAGGTTTTTTGTAAAGATGTCTGTGAACTGTGAATTAGTAGACACATAAAATAATTCTACTTTATTGTTTTCAACAGCTTCATGAATGTAATGTTCTGGAATGTGTACATGTTTAGTACAACCCTTTTGTGCAGGATTCGAAGCAAGGAATATTGCTCCTTGATTATCAACACACATTGGTATGTGACCCAATGGTATTTTGATTTCTCTGAAGAGATTTTGAATCTACTGAACTTGTTTAGCACATTCAGTCATACCACAGTACTCAGCTTCCATAGAAGAAAGCCTAATATGTTTCTGTCTTCTGGATAACCAGGAGATGATTCCATTTGCCAGAAACATTGCATATCTAGTAGTTGATCTGGATGTTTCGACATCTCCTGCCCAATCAGTATCTGAATAGGCAATTAATCCATTATTTTCTCCAGTTACAGAATAAGTGATGCAAAGAGTGGAAGAATGAGACAAATAACAAATTATTTGCGTTGTCTTTTGCAAATGTTCTTCTGATGGATTAGAAGAAAACTGGGACATTTTGATCACAGCATAAGCTATGTCAGGTCTAGTTCCAAGCATGATATATAGCAAGGATCCGATAACAGATTGGTATTTGGATCAGAGCGATGGATTCTCCTTTCCTTCATTTGGTCTTGGAATATATCCAGTAGGTAGAGAAACAGATGTTTCCTTACAGTTCTCTTGACCAAATTGCTTGATTACTTTGTCAGCATATTTGTTCTGATCAAGGATTAGAGTGCATTTTCTTTGATCTCTAGTAATGTGCATGCCAAGATATTCTTTGGCTTTGCCTAGATCTCAAGATTCCCATTTAGACATAAACTATCATTTATGAGAGAGGTTTTGTTTTTTGTTTGATCCAATGAAGAGAGCATTGTCAACATAAATGACAATAAGAATAATGTCCTTGCCAATAAATTTGCAATAAATGCCAATATCAGCAGTGCATCTCTTGAAGCCAAAGCTAACAAGGCTTTGATGAAGAAGCTTGTTCCATTGAAGGGTAGCTTGTTTAAGACCATCGATAGCCTTCTTCAATTGACAGACTTTATGTTCCTGACCCTTAACTATGAAACCTTCTGGTTGTGTCATGTAGATTTCTTCATTTAGTTCACCAAAAAGAAAGGCTGTTTTGACATCTAGTGTCTCAATCTCCCAATCATGGAGAGCGGCTAAGAATAGCACTAATTGAATGGTTTTAAACTGTGCAACCAGTGAAAAGGTTTCTTCATAGTCTATTCCAAAGATCTGTGTAAACTCTTTAGTGACAAAATGGGCTTTTACATGATTACCAGGACGAATGGCAAATACCCATCTCCCTTTGATGGGTTGTCTTCCTTTAGGAAGATTCACCAGTTCCCATACTTTCCGATCTTTAAGTGATGCAATTTCATCATTCATCGCATCTTGCCAGGCTTTAGCTTGATCTCAAGGTAATTTATGCACATCTTGGTAGTGTTTAGGAACTTCCCAATCTCCATTTTGAACAGCAATAGAAAAGTGATGTTTAATCCATTTATTACTGTACATCTCACCAAGATCATCTTGTTCATTGGTGGGTACTTCCTTTATTGGTTCATCAGGAGTAGTTGGAGTAACTGGTATCGATGACTCCTCCTGAATTCGTGCCAATCCTTGTAAATCTTGCACTATCTCTAATGGTGGTTGATCACCATAGGTGTTATCTGGTAAAATGCAAGGTTGTGGAACTCTGTTAGAATGATGTTGTTCAATAGGAGGATGAGGATTTATCCTTTCTTTCCTAGTAGGATGATATTGATGTGGACGTATTCTAAATTCAGGAATGCTCTCATCTCTATGATGAGGTGGTAACCAGTTTTGTCGTACTGGAGCACAAACAAACCATGTATTCTTATCTTCATTTGATGGAGATGGTGGGGAGTCTATTACTCGATAATGTTTGTGTTGATGATGATCATTTATGTCACTCCTATGTCCTGTTTCAGGTTGATCTCTTCTAGTTGCTGGTTTCATAGGAGTAAACTCTGTATGATAGGAGGGTGGATTTTCTGGAGTTGATGGAGGATCATCATTATTAAAGTTAATTGGAGAAAAATCTCTTGGAGGATTCCAAGGTGACATCTCTGGTTCATCATAACCAGGTTCTTGATGTAGGATGGGAACAGGGATTAAAACATCCCTAGCTGGTTCTTGTAGTTCCTGATGGTCAGGTGGATCTATTTGTTCCGATTGTTCTTGATCAGAATCAGCTGTTTGATCATTCTGTGGAATAGGGGCAGGTCCATCTTGATTTCCAGAACAGTGAGGAAAGAAGTTCTCATCAAAAGTAGCATTAGTAGCAATGACCACACAGTGCTTTTTCTTTGACCAAAAGTGCCAACCTTTCATGTTAGGTTCATACCCAATAAATGTCATTTCTTCTGACTTGGGAGACAGTTTGTCCAGCCATTGTTCAGGAGGAATAAAGACATAAGCTCTACAACCAAAGACTTGGAAGTAGAAGGCATCTGGTTTCTTTCCATTGAAGATCTCAATAGGAGTCTTCCAATTATGACAATGCATGGGCTGTCTGTTATACAGATGAAGAGCAGTCTCTACCACATCTTGCCAGAACACTTTAGGGAGGCAGGCATGATGGCACATACTTTCAGCCTTTTCAAGAATGGTTCTGTTAAATCTCTCAGCACATCCATTTTGCTGGGGCATATGAGGTATAGAGGTTTGGTGAGTAATCCCTCTGGACAAGAGGAACACTTGGAACTCGTGACCCATAAATTCACCCCCTTAGTCCAAATGCACAGAGGCAAGAGTGTGACCAGTGAAGGTCTCAGCCCAAGAAACTATGTTCTTGAAGTTAGCCAAACAGTCCGACTTGGCCCACAAGAAGGAGAATAAAGCATACCCAGAAAAGTCATCAATAAAAGTAAGAATATAGCAAGCTTGAGAGCGAAGCTCAGTAGGCATAGGACTAACCAGGTTGGCATGCACAAGAGCAAGAGGACAAGAAGCTCTCTTTCCAGATACAGAAAAAGATCTATCTGGCATCTTTCCAATCTGACAACCATGACAAGGGTGATCAGTAGTCAGAAGGGAGATGGTTGGAACACCAGATAGTTAGGTAGGAGCATGACGCAAGGCATTTTTGGAAGTGTGGCCAAAGTGTTGGTGCCAGATCTGATAAGATCGATTATCTGCAAAAGAGGCCACAACAGAAGACAAAGGATTAATCGTTTCCGACTGAAACCAGTGTAAATTGTTAGCTGGTGATAAGGCAGTGGCCTGGATCACCAAGCGACCTTTCTTGTTCCAGATTCTAGATCCAGATTTAGTGATCTCACAGCAATAGCCATGGTGTGTTAATGAAGGCACAGAAAGTAAGCAATGTGAAGCATCAGGGGTAAACCACACTTCTTTTAATGAAACTGGAGAATAAGATTCTCCTATTTGATATATGAGAATGGTTCCTGGACCTCTCATAATCACCTTATTCCCATTAGCAACAGTTGCTATACGTTGTTGTTCTCCTAAATGAATGAAATCATCCAAGAAGGGTGATAAGTGATCTGTACAACCACTGTCAATCATCCAATGAGATTGGTTAAATGCAGACTTAGAATCACCTTGAAGCACAAAGGCTTTGACATAATAGATAAGGTATTCATTAGACTCTTCATCATAGAAGGTATTTAGATCGTCTTCTCCCCTATCATATGGTAAATGATCTCAGTTATGTACTAGTACAACACCATCATGTGATCTGCTAGGTAATTGAATCTCTGCTTTATAGATAGAGGAAGGTACAGATCTATGGAACTCAGGAGACTGAGTATAAGGTATAGGTGGAGAAGATAAATGATGATCCAAAGAAAAGAAAAGACTGTTGTTTGAAATCAAACCACCAAGAGAGAAAGAGATTTTCTCCTTTTTCTTTCCTTTTTTGTCTTGCTTCTGAGGAAGCGGTTTGTCTTGTCTAGATGACGGTTGTGCTAGATTATCCATTTTAGATGGATTGGGCATGAAAGGAATGATTGGAATCAGCAATGTCCATACCATTATCTGGATCATTTATAGGTTCTTCCCAAGAGTTGAAGTCTGTTCCCTCAATGATTTCTTTGAATCAAGATGGATCCGAGATAGCATCAGGACTATCATAGTGAGTCCAAGCTTCGGTAGAAACTGTTACAGACCACAACTATGGGCTTGACGAGGTAGATGGAGACGAGGAGACAGCAAATGGTCAAGTTGACATCAATGAGGATAACAAGTATGAGGTTAAAGATAGGAACGGTGATGGCGACGATTCAATAGAGCATAGACAAGGCCCCTTGACAGAGGGCTAGGCTGGCGATGAGGAGAGGAGCGGTACCACTGAGTTGCAGGCACTGGTTAACAGTGGGTGGAACGAAGTGAATAGGACTAAGGTATGAAGGTATTACAGGAAGGGTTTATATACTATGACTGAGTACCTTAGGGCAGGTGTCTGAGTCTGAATTAGTTAAGGGCAGGTAAGAAGCATGGAATGTGATGGAACATTTGAGAAGAAAAGAAGTAAATAGAAGTGAACGTGAGAGAAAGATAGTGATCATGAGGTATGATATCATAAATGATGTCATAGGTTTAGCCTCAGGTCATGTGAGAGTTCCTGTGGTCACGTGACTTTGAAAGAAGAAATCAACTAAGGTAAAATGGTGCTCAGTGATGCATGCATATGAGCGAAAGATAAAGTGAAAAATGGGGTGTATGCGGGCCTGAACTATAACACTACCCCCCATTTGCCAGATTCGAGGTCCAACTGTGAGTCTGCGAATTCTGTATAGGAGGGTCCAAAGGGAGAGAACAGGGATAGGAATTGCATGTCAGAAATGCCCCGAATAGGGCGAGGAGCTGAGGGATGAGAGCGATGGAAGTCGTTGATAGTGTCCTGCACATGGTGCAAATTATTGACTGGTTCCCAGGTGCAATCCACCTTGTCCCATCCTTTCCAATGGATGAGGTACTGTAACTTTCCTCGAGAAAGTCTGCTGGTGGTGATGAAGTCAACCTCGTATTCTTCATGCTGGTCTTCTGTGACCATATTAGTGTCGGGTTTAAATATGGGTTGGCCAGCCAGTGGCACTTTATAGGGTTTTACTCGAGATATGTTAACCATGGAGTGGATGGAGACAGAGGAAGGGAGGTGGAGTATGATGGCATTAGGGAGTACGGCTGTAATACGATATGGACCAATGAATTTTTGCGTTAATTTATGTGCAGGGTATAGGAGAGTGAGGTGGTTGGTGGATAACCAGACCAGGTTACCAACGGTATAAGAAGGAGTGAGAGAATGTTTAGACTCTTGGCTGTGTACCATCCAGTCTCTGGATTTAGTAAGTGTGTCGGCAATGTCATTGTGTGATTTTGCCATGGAAGATATGAAAGACCCCCCGGGGGTAGTGGAAGATAAGGGTTCAACCCTGAGTCGTGGATGATAGTTATGAGTTACTTGAAAAGGGGTTGCACCAGTGGCAGTAGTAAGAGAGGAATTATGCACGAATTGCATCATTTTGAGCCAATCGCTCCAAGAGTCTTGTCGTTTCATGACATACACTCGAAGATATGCCAATACCTTGCGATTAATTCATTTGGTTTGTCTGTCCGTTTGTGGATGATATGCCGTGGACAACTTCTGCTGAATCCCTAGTACTTTGCACAGCTCTTTCGTGAATTCCAACATGAATTGAGAACCCCTGTCCGAAACAATAGTGTTAGGTAGTCCATGAGTGCACCAGATGTGATCTCTAAATAAAAGTGCCAAGTCGGTGGAGGAAGTAGTTTTAGTACAAGGAAACAGAATGATTTCTTTTGAAAAACGATTGACTATGACACCAATGGCATTGTACCTCTTGGAGGTGGGGAAACCAGTAATGAAATCAATAGATATATTGACCTAAGGGCCAGAAGGAATTGGAAGTGGAAGTAACTTTCCTGCTGGTGGCTTTGATGATCCCTTCATGAGGGAGCACACCTGGCAGTGTTTTACATATAAGACAATGTCTTTGGCTGTGCCAGGCCACCAGTAAAATTGTTTAATGGCACTAATGGTATGGTCACGGCTTGGATGACCTGCTGTTGGAGAATCATGGAAGAGAGAAATAAGTTTGTTTCGAAGGGAAGGTGGCACAAAAACTATGCTGTTTGAAGATCAGAAAAGTTTGTCCTGAGTGTAATATTCATATTCGTTTACAGTGTCAACACCTAATTGTTCTGATTCTGTCATTAGCTTTGTTTCAAAGTTAGGGTATAGGGAAGTGGAAGTTATTGCTTTGACCCCAGTGGAGCCAAAACCCTTTTCGTTTCATTCTGATTCATCTAGAGTCTTTTCTTCGGTTAGTGTTGGATTTTCTATTTTCTCGATAATTAGCTGCACAATACAGTCATGTTTAGAGATATGAAAGGGTGTATCAGCATGGTTAAACAGGATGACCCTAATTTCTCCCCAATAATCAGCGTCAATGACTCCTGCCATGATGTCAATTTTGTGCTTGAAGGCAAGGCCTGAACAGGGGGCAATCCTGCTGTAAGTACCAAGGGGAAGCTGGATTTTGACATGGGTGGGAATTAAGATCTGATTGTGGGCAGGGATGTTAAAATTGCCAGTAGAATACAGGTCGAAACCTGCCACGGCTGATGAACCCTTGGTAGGAAGTCATGCGTCTGAGGAGGTGAGCAACATGGGAATAGATAAATTAGAGGAGCGGAGAACAGTGGATGGAAAGATCATGATATTTTCATTAAGATTATTGATGGCATCGCCGTGATCCGGACGGTGAGAAAGGGCATCGGCACATCCATTTGTGTTGCCAGGTTTATAGATTAACGTATAGTTGAATTCTTGAAGAAGCTTGTGCCAGCGAGCTTGTTAGCCAGAAAGGGTTTGGGGGTTTTTCCAATATTCAAGATTTTTGTGATCTGTCCAAATCTCGAAGTCAGTTTTCCCAATGAGATAGTGCCACCACTCCTCAAGAGTGTGAATGATAGCAAGCAACTCCTTGTTGTAGACTGGGTAGTTGTGTTCCACCACAGAAAAAGAATGAGAAAGGAAAGCACAAGGGTGCCACAGGTTGTCCTCCCCTTGAACTGATAACACTGCTCTGGTGGCGACATCACTTGTGTCAGTTTTGAGGTGCATAGGATGAGAAGAATCAGGATAGGCCAACAATGGTGCCTCTGTGAATTGTTTTTTGAGCATGTTGAACGCGTTTTGTTGCGCCACCCCCTAGGTGTAGGAGACATTCTTTTTAGTGAGGTCATTGAGAGGGCAAGCGATTTGACCAAATCCTTGAATAAATCGTCAATAATAATTACATAAGCCCAAAAACAATTGTAGCTGTTTGAGCTTTGTGGACGCTGGCCATTCCAGAATAGCGTCGACTTTCTTGGTTTGTATAGAGACACCATCTTTTGAGACGTGCATACCTAAGAAATCGACATTGTCAGCATTAAAAATACACTTCTCTGGTTTTGCATAAAGGTCATTCTCCCGTAGTCATTGGAGAACTTCCTTGATGATTTCTGAATGTTCCTTGTCTGATTTTTTGCATGTAAAGATACACATGTCGTCGAGATAAATGATTACGACTGTGTACATGTCGTTGAATATGTTGTTCATCATCTGTTGGAATGTTGGAGGTGAGTTTATCATGCCGAAATATATTACGACTGGTTTGTAGGCGCCTAGCGGGGTTACAAATGCTGCTTTCCATTCATCATCTTCTTTGATGCAGACATTGTTGTATCCCCATCGTAGGTCTAGGCAAGTGAACTTGTTGGCACCTTTTAGCTGATCTACTAAAGATGAAATGAGTGGTAAAGGATAGGAGTTTTTTACAGTTCTTTCATTTAAATATCGATAGTCCATAACCAGTTGCTTTTCACTGGTCTTTTTTGGAATAAAAAATATGGGAGCCGTTTGTGGGGATTTTGATGGGTGAATGTAGCCCTTTTCTTGTTTGGTTTTAATGAAGTTCCAGACTTTGTCAATTTCAGTATCAGAAAGAGGAATAACTTGACCCTTTTTTGGCGTAAAATCGGGTTTTAGGTCAATAGTATGGTCCCAAGGTTTGTGGACCGGCATTCTTTTCGATTCTTCTTTGCTGAATACATCCAGGAATTCATGATACTGTTTCGGTACCTTTTTCGCAAGGCCTTTTTTGATGGATCTTACTGGGACCCATTGTTTTGTTTGGGCAGCTTTACAATGTTTGGTACACCTGTTAAAGGTTACAGTTTTTTTGATCCAGTCAATGAGTGGGTTGTGTCTATAGAACCAATTGTATCCTAAGATCACTTCGTGGGATTCTAGGGTTGTGACCAGTGCATCCACTCCTTTGGAATGTCCATTATAGGAAAGAATAATAGATATGTACTTATGGATCATTCCATGTTTGGAGGAAGATCCATCCGCATTTGTGATGTTCATGGGATTAGAGAGGGGATATGTGGTAATACCCATCTCTGTTACCCAGTGTTTATCGACGAAGGTCTGGACCGCTCCGGAGTCAAGGAGTGATGAGGTAGTGCAGAAGGTCCAGTCTCCTTTTTTATCCTGAAAATAAATGTTAGTGTCGACATTGAACTCGCCTCCTTGAGAGGCATCCAGTTCTTGGTAAGAGAAGCATAATTGGGGGGATTTATAAGAAGAAATTCGAGAGGATCGTTCTTTCAAGAGGGAATTAAGTACACTATTTTGTTCTGGTGCTGTGCTCAAATGAGATGCCCTTTCAGAAGTGAGTCTGTACGGAAGACTATAACAAGAATTGTTCAAAGAAGTTGCATCATCTACCTCTTTGTCCATCTCCCCTTCAATCTTAAGACAAGAAAAATGATTTGAAGAAGAGTGTGAAAACAGAATTGAAGAAATGAAACTTTTGTCCATAGCTAAGTAGGGACCCCCTGGATCTACTTGGCTTTCTCTTTTCCCTTGAGTCCTTCGGCTGCAAGATGCCATGCTCTAGTCATAAATAAGTCGAAGTAATATGCTTGTACTTCCTCGTTCTGCCATTTAAGCATTGAGGATGCACAAGAGTGCAAGGTGGAGGAGGAGTCAGCTGCGACAGAGGCAATGGCCATGGTTGGAGCAAGTGGAATTTCACAGATTTGACAAGGTTGTGGGTAGAATGTCCTACCCGTCATTGGATCGAAGGTGGGGCATGCTCTTGGCTTTCTTGGTTCCTTGCAGTTCCGAGATATGTGCCCTTTCTTCCTGCAGTTGTAGCAGTCCTGGTTATCTACACGAGGCAGTGCTTGTACTGCACAAATGTCCTGCATGGGCACGCCTTGACTTGGTTGTGTTCCGATTGCTGTGAACTGAGGATCAGAGCAGTATTGATTTCGAGGGATGAAACTGCTCTTGCTTCTCTTGAGCTGAATGCAGTGGAACATTTTGCTGATCTCGATGGTGGTGTCTTCCCACATTTCGAGATCTTTCTTGATAGCAGAACGTCGGAGGCAGACTTGAAGGTAGATATTGTAGTCAATGCTCTCCTTATAGAGCTGGAGTGCGATCCCAGGCTCTATTTTGGCATCAATCTGCAACAAATTGAACTGCTGTGTATACACCTCTATGGGGAGGGACCCTTGTTTTAGCACAACAATTTTTTTGTACACTTCTACCTTCAACACATCAATTCAAAAATGTTTTTCAATGTGTTCCTTGAGAATTTTCCACATCGGCCAAAGACCTTTGACAGGATACTGCTCAATGGTGACTTGAGTGAAGTTTGCGGCCCTTCCATTCATTTGGAGGAGGACCACCACCGTCCTTTGGTGATCGTCTAGGTTGGGTTGACAATTGACCCATGCACCAATCTTTGTCCACCATATGCAGAATTTGTTGCAATCACTATCCCAGGTGCCAGGATCGGTGAAAGCCTTATAGGTGTTAGAAGAGGAGGAGGTGGTGGTTGTCTGGTTCTGGATAAGGGTTTGCATGGCTGTGGCCATGAGCATCATTTGTTTCAACAAATCATCCCAAAGTTGATTTCCTGACATCCTTACTGTTCACTATCTTCTAAGCAAACTCTGGGGACTTAGAGATATCTTTGGTTTGGTCAAAGGGCAGTTTGGGGGTGGAGAACTGAGTAGTTGGGAACACCAAGGTCCCAGAGTTGGTGGTAGTGGGTACAGATGTAACACGGGTCTTGTTGGTACATGCGGCAGGTACAAATCTTTTTTCACCTTAAAAACAGGCTGTTGGTCCCTTTGGGTTCGGGAGTCGCATCATTGGGATCGATAGATGATGCAGGAGATGGAGTACATGGCCTTTGTATGTTAAGGTGGTAGAAAGTGAGGGCAGCTGCCTCTCTCTGAACTTCAATATGGGCCAGCCACTTAGTACAGGATATAAAAAAGAAAGGGGAATGCAGCGGGGTCCGGCTTCCTACAGTCCTATTCAAGTGTTACAGACCACAACTATGGGCTTGACGAGGTAGACAGAGATGAGGAGACGGCAAACGGTCGAGTTGATGTCGATGAGGATAATAAGTATGAGGTTAAAGATAGGAACGGTGATGGCGACGATTCAATAGAGCATAGACAAGGCCCCTTGACAGAGGGCTAGGCTGGCGATGAGGAGAGGAGCGGTACCACTGAGTTGCAGGCACTGGTTAACAGTGGGTGGAATGAAGTGAATAGGACTAAGGTATGAAGGTATTACAGGAAGGGTTTATATACTATGACTGAGTACCTTAGGGCAGGTGTCTGAGTCTGAATTAGTTAAGGGCAGGTAAGAAGCATGGAATGCGATGGAATGTTTGAGAAGAAAAGAAGTGAATGGAAGTGAATGTGAGAGAAAGATAGTGATCATGAGGTATGACATCATTTATGATGTCATAGGTTTAGCCTCAGGTCATGTGAGAGGTCCTGTGGTCACATGCACTTGGTCATGTGACTTTGAAAGAAGAAATCAACTAAGGTAAAATGGTGCTCAGTGATGCATGCATATGAGTGAAAGATAAAGTGAAAAATGGGGTGTACATGGGCCTGAACTATAACAGAAACCTCAGCAATGTGGGATTCATCTACTTGGACTTCCATATGTTCTTCTGAAATAGAAGGTAAAACATCCATTATTATATCAGATTGTACCTAATGGATGAAACCTTGATCTTCCTCCATAACGTTAGCCTAACAGGCTTTTCCTTTTCCTTTTTTTGCTTGTTGCTTTTCGAACTCTGCACATTTCCTTTCCTTATCCTTTTGGTAAGGGGACTGAAACAGTTTCTTCTAGAAATGAGATCCAGAGTTTCCAGGATTGTTAGATCTGGAATTCCCAAAACAGTTCCCAGTATAATTAGAGGGTCCCTGAGACTGTTATAGGCATCCAGGACGGAAGACTAGAACATGGCGCAATCCTGACTCTTGGCAGGAAGGCCAATGCCTATACTGAGGTTGTGACAGTTGCGAGGTACGAGAGGCATCGTCAATGCCTGAGGAACTCAGTGGAGCCACTTGTACGTAGGCGGGCTAGTGCCTTTAGAACGAAGGGTGATCCCCCAAAGACCACAATGAAAGGATAGGGATCCTCCATCGTAGTCCCTAGGGCTTATATAGAGACTACGGTAGTGACAGTGTGACTATGTGATGGTGACTAGGGTAGAGGGTACTACCTAAGGGAGTAGTCCATGTGGATAACATGCAGTGTGGTAGGAAGCATGGCTACGGCAAGGTAAAGCGGAGATTAACTGAGGGTGAGGTGTACACATGCATGGGAATGGAATGGAAGAGAAGGTGTACGCCGAACCTTATCATAGATTGGATTGTGGCAGAGATCTAGATCATCCCGATCAACGGAGATAACCATGGGAAGATTCAATTGAGGACAAGGATAAGGATAGGGGCAGAGTATAGCGTGTGCCCATATCCGCTAAGGTAAACGATACAATAAAGAATGTTAGTCTGGTAACTGATAGAGATAGCAATGTACGAGCTGGTACTGTAACAGAGACCGTTTCCAGTTATTAGTCTGAGGTGGACCTCATCAAATGACAGTAGTTCTATTAGAGGAAGAGCATACTAGTTCTGTCTCCGCAACAGAAATGCAGGAGTGCAATGGTTGTCTTGTTTTGCGCATATTGATCTCAGATAGGATCTTCCGAGAGATGTTATCCACAGTGAATTGAGGTTCTTCTGTGGTTTGAGTGATGGTGGAAGAGAATTGATAAAAGGAATCAGGAAGGGCAGAAAGTAGGATCATTGCCCTAAGGTTTTCAGGAAGAATAAGTCCTGCACTTGTCATCTGTTCAGTGAGAGACAACATTTTATTGATGTCCTCATTGGCTGATGCTTGACGAACAGGGACATTTAGCAATTGATGGAATAAGTGGAACTGGCCAGATAATCCCCTAGATCCAAACATGGATTGCATTTTCTCCCAGAGCGCCTTAGCAACAGAGAGGTTTGTTGGTCCTCCTTGTATGTTGACATAGTCAAAAGATATGTTGAGGATCAAATTATTGGAGATTGTGGTGGCGATAGTTCCACAGACTTTCTTATCAAGAACCATCCATTTAGTTTGGTCTCCTGCAACTGTACCAGTGTAGGTGTTGGTTCTGTCTATGAAACCCCAAACAGAGAGGGATTCCAGTGTAGCACGAACCCAAATGGACCAAATGGAATAGTTGCTGACTCCAACAAGAGTTGGGATCCTGTTAAGGACGGTGATATCAATTTTGAATTTGGTGGGAGTAAGGGCAGCCATTTAGATAAGATGAAGGATGTCTGCAAAGTCATCAATGATCATATCTTTATAAAGATAAGATTAAAGATTAAAAGAAGTGAAACCAGTTTGTGTCCCAGAAGTTGTTGTTGTCCTAGTTCTTTGAGTCCTAATCAGAGAAGATCCTTGTTTAGAAGATAGCCAAGCTTGTAGATGTCTCTGTTTATGATTTAGTCTCTACTTTTGGTGTGCCCAGAAAAGAATACTATCATTCTTCATCCAAAGATGAGTAAGAGTAGGTTTAATCTCATACCAATAAGGTAATGGTAAATCTAAGATTTCTAGATACAAAGACAGTTGATAATGTGGATTAGGAATTGTAACATCTGACATTAATCCTTTCGAGAGTAACAGTTCTCTTTTGTATCAATTTACAAAAGGTAATTCTATAATCTCTGGACTACACCAGGTGTTAATCTTGAAGAATGTTCAGAATTGACGATTTCCTAAATCAAAATTGTACAAGTATTCAAAAGAAGAGGGATGGGAACACCAAGAAGTAGGAATAGAAATGTCTAAGTACTTGCCAGAATCAAACAGATTCTTGAAGGTGACATTTGTTTTCACCTTCTGAAGCAGCACATCATTTTCCCCTTCTGTAAGTTCTGGCAAGGGAAGTGTAAACAACATCTTTCTGATCTGTTCCTATGTGAGGAAGGATCAGTTTCTGGATCCACTTTGATTCTTTCCAGATCTCTGGGTCCATTTCTCAGAGATTTTTCCAGTGAAGTCTATCAAAGGCTTTATTCCACAAGATTTGCCTCATACCACAGAGGCAATTCATCTCCTCATTTCTCCACATATTAATGTGGTATTCTTGAATCCATTGAAAGAAGTTGATCCAAGATTGCTCATTAAAAACAATGTTGGTATAGTGAGATTTAAATAAGAAAATGTTTATAGAAGATGGAGGAAAAATATCACATTAGAAGATCTCGAATCCATGACCATGGACTTGGAGTTGAGGATGAGCAAAGATGTCATTATAGGATTGTGTTGGGAAGGCCCATCCAGCAGCTTCATAAGTGTTCCCAATGGTCTCATCAATGTATCTAAGGCCATTGATGGTTTGTTCTCCGGTTTCAATTTGATTGATCTAGAATGGGAGTACTTGGCAGAGTGAAATGGAAAGCGAGTGGAGGAGGAGCAAAGGTAGTTGCAGTTGATGCCAAATTGGCATCATTTGTCTCTTCTGGAAGAGATTTGGATGAATCTCCATGCATTCCAGTGTGTTCCACTGATGAGTAAGCTGAAGGAGCAGTCTGGGAGTTTGAAAGTTCACCAGATACAATCCTTCGTTGTCTACGAAGTGAAACAACCCTGATGCTTATACTCCCAAGGTGTTGTGGACTACAACAAAAATAGGCTCCACGAGGAATATGGAGACAAGAAGGCAACGAGTATGGAGGTCAACGTCGATGAGGATGACAAGGACAAGATGGAATATCGGTATGGTGACTGAGATGAGACAATAGAGCATGCAGTGGTCCCTTGACAGAGGACTAGGCTGGTGATGAGGAGAGGAGCGGTAACACTGAGTTGCAGGCACCAGATGAGGTGGGTGGAATGAAGTGATTAAGACTAAGGTATGAGGGAATTACAGGAAGGGTTTATATACGATGACTGAGTACCTTAGGGCAGGCATCTGAGTCTGAATTAGTTAAGGGCAGGTAGAGAACATGGAATGTCATGGAATGTTCAAGAAAGAAAGAAGTAAATGGAAGTAAACATGAGAGTAAGATAAGAGACACGAGGTATGATATCATTGATGATGTCATAGGGCTAGCCTCATGTCATGTGAGGATTCCCGTGGTCACATGCACTTGGTCACGTGACCTTGGAAAGAGAAATCGACTAAGTAGAATGGTGCTCAGTGATGCATGCATATGAGCAAAAGATAAAGTGAAAAATAGGGTGTATGCATGCCCGAACTATAACACTACCCCCTATTTGCCAGATTCGAGGTCCAACCATGAGTCTGCAAATTCAGTATAGGAGGGCCTGAAGGGAGAGAATAGGGAAATGAATTGTGTGTTGGAGATGCCCTGAATGAGGTGGGGAGCAGAGGGATGAAGATGGTGGAAGTTGTTGATAGTGTCCTGTGCATATTTTAGATTATCCGCAGGTTCCCAGGTGTGATCCACCTTGTCCCATCCTTTCCAATGGATGAGGTACTGTAACTTTCCTCGAGAAAGCCTGCTGGCAGTGATAAAGTCTACCTCGTATTCTTTATGATGGTCCTCTGTGACTGTTATAGCATCTGGTTTAAATACGGGCTGGCCAGCCAGTGGGGCTTTGTAGGGTTTTACTCGGGAGATGTTCACCATAGAGTGGATGGAAACGGATGAGGGGAGGTGGAGGGTGACAGTGTTAGGGAGAACAGCGGTGATATAGTATAGACCGATGAATTTTTGGGTTAATTTATACGTGGGGTACGGGAGAGTGAGATGATTGGTGGACAACCAAACTAGGTCACCAACAGTATATGATGGAGCAGTAGAACATTTAGATTCTTGGCTTTGAACCATCCGATATCTGGACTTAGCGAGTGTGGCGGCAATTTCATTGTGTGATTTTGCCATAGAAGAAGTGAGTGACCCCCCAGGGGTAGCGGAGGAGGAGGGTTCAACTCCTCATCAGGGTTGATAATTACGGGTGACTTGGAAGGGGGTTGCTCCAGTGGCAGTCGTGAGGGATGAGTTGTGTATGAATTGCACCATTTTAAGCCAATCACTCTAAGAGTCTTGTCATTTTGTGATGTATGCTCTAAGGTATGCCAGTACCTCGCAGTTAATTCGTTCTGTTTGTCTGTCCATCTGCAGATGATATACTGTCAACAACTTCTGTTATCCCCAAGACTTTGCAGAGTTCTTTTGTAAACTCCAACACGAATTGCAGTCCCCTGTCTGAGACAATAGTGTTAGGTAGTCCGTGTGTACACCAAATGTGGTCTCTAAATAAAAGTGCCAGATCAGCAGAAGAAGTAGTTTTTGTACATGGGAATAAAATGATTTCCTTGGAAAAACAATTGACTACAATGCCGATGGCATTGTACCCTTTGGAGGTGGGGAAACCTGTGACAAAATTGATTGATATATCGACCTAAGGGCCAGAAGGAATAGAAAGTGGAATTAATTTTCCTACCAGTGGCTTTGACGAACCCTTTGTGAAGGAGCACACCTGATAGTGTTCTACATATGAAGCAATGTCTTTGGCTGTGCCTGGCCACCAATAGAATTGTTTAATAGCACTAATGGTCCAGTCTTGGCCCGGATGGCTGGCCATTGGAGAATCATGAAAAAGAGAAATAAGTTCGTTACGAAGAGAAGGAGGCACAAAAACTATGCTGTTCAAAGAGTGGAAGATTTTGTCCTGAGCATAGTATTCATACTCATTGATGGTGTCTACACCTAATTGTTCCGATTTGTTCATTAGTTTCATTTCCAATTTAGAATAAAGCGAAGTGGAAGTCATGGCTTTGACTCCAGTGGAGCCAAAACCTTTTTTGTTTCATTCTGACTCGTTTAGAGTTGTCTCTTCTGTTAATGTTGAGTTTTCTATTTTTTCAATAATTAGTTGTGCAATATGATCATGTTTAGAAATATGAAAGGGAATGTCTGCATAGTTGAACAGAATGACCCCAATTTCTCCCCTATAATCGGTGTCAATGACTCCAGCCATGACGTCGATTTTGTGCTTGAAGGTGAGACCGGAATGGGGGGCAATTCTACCATAGGTACCAAAGGGAAGTTGGATTTTGACATGGGTGGGAATCAGGAGTTGGTCGAAATCCGAAGTAGAGTACAGGTCGAAACCTGCCATAGCAGAGGAACCTTTGGTGGGGAGGCGTGTGTCTATGGAGGTGAGGGAGACAGGAATAGATAAAGTGGAAGACCATAACACTGTGGAAGGAAAAATGGTGATATTCTCATTAAGATTATCAACGGTGTTGCCATGATCAGGGCGACAAGATAGTGTGTTGGCACATCCATTCATGTTGCTGGGTTTATAAATAAGCGTGTAATTGAATTCTTGTAGTAGCTCGTGCCAGCGAGTTTGTCATCCCAATAAAGTTTGGGGTTTTTTCCAATATTCAAGATTTTTGTGGTCTGTCCAAATCTCGAAGTCAGCTTTTCCAATCAAACAATGGCGCCACTCCTCAAGAGCGCATATAATGGCTAGCAATTCCTTGTCATAGACTGGGTAATTGTGTTCAGCAGTGGAAAAGAAATGTGAAAGAAAAGTGCAGGGGCACCATAAATTATCCTCCCCTTGAACCAATAATACCACTCCAGTGGTGATGTCACTTGCATCGGTTTCAAGTCGCATAGGTCGGGAGGAGTCCGGGTAGGCCAATAATGGTGCTTCGGTAAAGTGTTTTTTGAGCATATCAAACACATTTTGTTGCACAACCCCCCAAGTGTAGGGTACATTCTTTTTGGTGAGATTGTTAAGGGGTTATGCGATTTGGCCGAAGCCCTGTATGAAGTGTCAGTAATAATTACATAATCCTAGAAATGATTGTAGCTGTTTGAGCTTTGTTGGTGCCAGCCATTCCAGAATAGTGTCAACTTTTTTGGTTTGCATAGTAATGCCATCTTTTGAGA
>QFEQ01001775.1:0-12784 GCA_003316335.1 Hemileccinum impolitum
CAAGGCTGGGTTGTATGGCTTCAGGATGTCGAAATTAGGGATCAAATACTTCATTAACTCGTCGATTGCTTCTGTGAGATCATACTTGACGCCGTCGACTATGTTGAACGACAAAGCTGGCGATGGTGACACTGGGTCATCAGGAGTCGGTGGCAATGGCCGCGACCAGATCTGTTAAAAGTAATGCACTCAGATCAGACTGAAAATGGAACACGACGGACATACTCGACCCGCGAGCTGTAACACGTCCTCATAGAACCGTTGATGTGGTTGACCATGATGAGAAAAAGTTTGTTCCGCCCTCATTAGCTGTCGAAATCTAGCCGCTCGTGATTTGGCGCGTTCACTGTTGCTAGCTCCTCCCTCATCAATTTGTTGCAAGCAACGAAGTAAGACGACGAATAGTGCGCATAAAAATGCGCCGGCACGTGTGAAAGCCTCTATCTTGGTCTCCCCCTTGCGAAACCAGCCGCGGACATTACCATCTGGGGGAGGGAAGCCTGGTGCCACGGTCAACGCTTGTAGAATTGCAGTCATTTAAGAACTTGCCATTCGAGCCTTCACGGAGACACAGAGGTATGACCAAGCACTTCTTTGATAGTTCATCGATTGTGCGCGACTTTCCCATGCCAGACGATTGGACAATCGATGTATAACGAGCGTATGTGTTGTCACCTGTTGGCTGACACAAATACTGGTATAGTATATCATCTACGTCACCGACATAGTTGATGTCCCACGATTGCATAGTTGCTTCATGAGATAAAATCAGTCCTAGACAATGCCTGTGATAGAGATGGAAATATTGACCTGATTCGTACTGCTTTTGAGAAACATGCTCGTAATCTGATTGTCCGCGGCTTGATACTTGAGGCCACAAAGTTTCTAGGCAGTGTGTAGTTGATGGCGACACGTTCTGGACAGACAACACACCTAATCGTCGGACTTCTTTGAACGATCCTGCTTCCCACGCATTCTTCAGTATCCCTTCAATGGAAGGCCGGTCCTTGAGCAGTTCTTTCACATCTGCATGTCCGAGTTGAATGAGTCTCTTGTCCCCAACAAGTATGTTGACGAGAAGTAGAGGGAGGGGAGGCATCCGTTCAAGTTCCTTAAACACGCTGAAGGCCTCGAAGAGCATCGCGTCAAGTGCCTTGTGATCGTCATCGGTGAACGTATCGCGCACGCTTGATACTTGGGAAAGGGCAATAGAAGTGCTCGGCATTGGATCCTCAGGTGAGAGGTCGGACCGGGACCGCTTTGAAGGCGTGGCATCATCTTGACTGGATGTGGGGGCAGCGCGAGATTTTCCTGCAGACATGGAGGTCATGATCAGCGGAAGAAACGTAGCTGTCTTTGGGAGCGGTGCAACAGACCACATGTGTAAACAAAAGACGTCATTCTGCAATACCCACCCTGTGATATGTTACCTACATTGACCAACTCGAAGCACTGTCTCGCTGACGAAGCAATGATTGGCAACTACGCCGGCAAGAATCAAACCTATGGAGCAGCGAAGTAGCGCTCGTGAATGTTCTCACGCATGGCCCGCCAGTTGTTTACGGTTGTTTTGGGGACAAATTCACGATGATGACAGTGATTCAGCCTGGCCCGCGCGACCAGGCTCCCACAAGGACGTCGTCTGCTTCGGTCAATGCATCTCACGATCGCAGCTCCAGGGCCTGAATGGCGATTGCTTTGTTGTCAGGTATGTATTCGTCTTGGTTTGACACGCATTTGATGCCTCATTTCACAAGTCGAAAATCCCTCTTGAACAACGCCCCCTCCTCGTCCAGCCGCTCCGTCTCTGCAGGCTCCCCTGGTCCCGCGGCCGTCAGCGATACCGAATCTTTGCGCGCTCAGACCAATACCCTCTAATTTCAGACCGCGTCTCATCGTGCCCAATCTACCCTACAGACAAGATCCACAAGTCTACAAAACGCCGTTTCCACACTACTACGACAAATCGTGTCACTACAATCCCGGAACGAAGCGCTGGGGTACGAGAAGGAGGAAGGTCCGTCGACGCCAATGAACCCATCAAATGGACCTTGCCCACCTTCCTTGTCGACGTCGTCGCCCTCCAGTGCGGGCGGCCATAGGAAGTTGCGCATCGATCAACGTTCGTCCAGGTGGGCAGTACCGCCCCACGTGTTACTCGTAGACGACGACGTGGTAAGTCGACAATTAAGCTGCAAGGTTTTGCAGGTATTTGCCCGTGCGATTGACATGGCTGTCGATGGGGTTGGCGCTGTGACCAAGATGAATTTGGAAATGTATGTATGACCTGGTATTCCTGGTGCGTCCCTCGACACGCCAACCTCGTATCTGTCACCATCGATACTACGATGTCATTAGGACATTGTAATCCCAAAGCTGAATGGGACGTCTGCCATGTCATTCATAAGGTAATTCGACCATATGACACCCATGATTTCACTTACGAGCAATTCGAAGTCGAGGGAGATTATTCTTCCGGAATGAATGTCATACTTCCAAAATCGTTTATGAAGGAGGGCCTGCTGGACATGCTCAAGGTGCGCCCATATCACTCCCATTCGGGCTTACGTTCATGATGATGACCCAGAAACACTTGACGCATTCCAATGTCATTCAATAAATGTCCAAGGTACCGAGACCGTCAGTCGGTGTACCGCCCTTGTCAGACGAGGAGTTCAACGAAGCTCTCGCGGTCAGCACTGCTTCGTCTGCATCGTCGTCACCGGCAATGCCGAGTTATGAAAACGAAGGTCGGATCATTCCATTGGCGAGCATGGTTCTTTCGGACGGGCGGTATTAAGCCATTCGCAAGGATCTCGTTAGCAACGAGAATCTGATTGGCGTTTCAGATGTGTTTTCCACATTCAAGGGTATGGAGGTGAGTCTGGATGTCGGTGTTGGCGTGGGTGAGAAGCATGTATTGGCCGAGGATGCGGGGGAGATACGGAAAGGCAAACAAAGACGCTTCGAAGTGTTGGATTGAACCTGTCCCCCACGCTGGGTTCTGGTGTGTTTTCTCTCTTTGTTATGGGTTTTAATGGCGACGTCTGCAAGTGATTTCGCGTCCATTTTCTTTTGTGCGCTTTCATCTTTTTTATGCATCGATATGGACGGATATGCACTCCGTCTCATGCTTTCGACCTTACCTTCCTCTGTCTATCGTTTGTTTTAGTTGACCTGAGGTACCGTATACGAATTTAGGTCGATGTCAAAGAATGCAATATGCAATAAATAATGAGCTCCATTTTCCTCTTGCTACCCTCTCGTGTTGTGCGTCCATTGAAGCGTTGTCCAGATAGGAATGAGAGGTATGTATGACGTTTTGAACAGATACATATAATACAGATTGACGCGGATGTATCTGAGTTGTGCCATTGGGACTCAGGTCATGATCGATCTGTTCACCGCATGTATCACATACAACCAAGAACGGATTCAAGCAGCTCAAAACACAGAAGCAAGACAGGGAGCCCCCACGACCAAGAACTTCTCGCGAGGCGTTACTCTCCGTGAATTCCATCACGCACTACTACCATCCGCGCCGCGACCTTCCCCAGTCCTATCTACCATCTGTATGTCTTCTCCCCGTTTCACCTCTTCATTCGGCCCAGTGTCCACAAAAACGATTGTGCTGGCAGCACCATGGACGGACACCGATGACAAACCGAATGTAGAATCAATGTTGCTTCCATGTCTTCCTTGAAGATCGTGTGCATAAAGAACTCGCAAGTTCAAGATGAATCGGGGGACAAGCGTGACTGGAGGTATATATGCCATCATCCCCGGTAGTATCCACCATCCGTACTGTGGAATGTCTGCTGTGCCATACAGTATTTCGAGTAGCGACGTGGTCAGAACACTATGCATCAACATTCGTTGTCAGCCTAGTTGCATAGAAGAGGGTATGAAGGGAACGACGAGACGTGGACAGACTGCGGGTGATCACCAGGGCATTTTGTTGGACGCGAGGAGTACTTGGATGGGATGTCAAAGTCAGTTGCACGATATTATCGACTTGGAATGAATCACAATATGAGAGAAGCTGTACGCCGACGTAAATTGGCGTTGCATCACACCATGGCTATTTTAACAGAGAACAATGGCGGTCATGATCAGCGGCGATTTGGGAGGATCCTGCAAGCTATGGTGGTTTTGGGTCCAATCATCACGTAGTGTGTTTCGTAGGGCCCGAGTGTCTTTAGCACTTCAATCACAGCGAGAAAGGTGTCATCAAGGGAGATCGCATTCAGAAATACGCGAGGCCGCACTCATGTAAACAAATGTCAACACAACGCACCCCCTTCTATCTGGACACGTACGTCGTCTCCTTTTGCCGATACGCCTGCATCTCACGATCGCACTTCCAGGATGCTCGAGGATCCGTCGTTTTCCATGTCGTCTTGTGAGGTCCGAATGGCAATTGCTTTGTTGTCAAGGTTTGTCTTGAGACATGCATGACACGCGATCGATGCCTCGTTTCACAGGACATCAACGGTTACTCGGATGCTCTACACGTTGCACTTGATGCAAGATGCTCCACAACGATGTCGATGGAGTCTACACAATCCTCCCTCGCCTCTTCAAGCACTCCAACTGTGCATCGTTTGCTCGCCAATTGAACAAACGTGAAGTTCACATGGTGAGTGTTGGGCTCCCCCTTTATTTTTGCGTCCCTTGCGTAGGCGCCGTACTTTTTGGGTCATGTGTTGATGTTGTTGGTAGAGAGAGCCTCCTCACACTAATGAACGGTCACTCGTGGCGGACTTCTCATCTCGATTTTCTATTCGTTCTCTATCTCCTTCGTATGCTTATCCTTTTTTTTTCTTGTTAGCGAAGCCCAAGAACAGTATGACAGCCCAGACTGCGACGCTCGCTGGGCTGTCGGTATCTCGGCCAAGATCTCCTGTTGTATCATGCCGCCGTGCCGCCGAACATTGACAACAGACATCCTCCGTCGCTTTTCGAAATGGGCGCAGGAAATGCGACATCCGCAGCAGCATCACTATTTGCAATCCCGCAACCTCCAACCAAGTTCGCTCCTATAACCCTCGTCCGCGGTTTCACCCGCGCCACAACATCCACCCTCAATGTCATCATCACTACTGCAAGCGCTATGACTCGTACAGAGCTAGACTCAAGCGAGTCAGGGCGCCAGCCAGGCCTCCCAAAGTCTGAATAACCAAGTACAATTCTTGCCTGCGCAAGGAGCGCAGCGAGTCCTAAGGCTTGGAGAGCACCCCGCGTCTTGAGCCGGGTTCGGGTATCTTTTTTCTCCTTATTATGGGCGAAAGGTGGGTCAATCGACTGGTTCAATTCGTTTACGGATCATACTGTCCTGGTAATATTCGGTGTCGATGCGCACGCTCAACATCTATAAGTGACCTCGCTCCATTTTCTTCCGTGCACTTTTATTCTTTTAATGGATCGCTCTGGATGGATATGCACTCCATCTCGTGCTTTCGACCTCTCCTTCTGTCTATCGTTTGTTGTAGTTGAATTGCATATTGTATCCGAATTTAGGTCGATGTTGAAGTATGCAATGAATTCTGATAACGAACTTCCTCAGTCTCTTTCTGCCCACTTGTGTTGCATGTCGACTGAACCATTGTCTGGATGGGAACGACGGGTATGTATAGTCATCAACATTTTTGAACAAGTGTGTATTATACATTCGATTGAAGCGCGCGGCACTTGTCTGAGTCCGAGTCGTGCCATTGGGAGGATAATCACCACATACGTCACATTGTACAACCAAGAACGGATTCAAGAGAAGAGAGATAGAACTCAAAGCGCAAGAAATATAGTCCTACGACCACGAACTTTGCAAGGCGTTGCTCTCCATGGATTGCATCATGCACTACCATCGGCGCCGCGATCGTCCCCAGTCCTGTCCACCATCTGTATTTCTTCTCCCTGCTCCACCTCTTCGTTCGGCCCAGCGTCCGCGAAGACGATCACGCTGGCAGCACTGCGGATGGACCCCAATGACAAACCGAATGCGGAGTCGATGTCGCTTCCACGTCGGCCTTTAAGATCGCGTGCATAGAGAGCTCGCAAGTTCAAGATCAATCGGGGGACGAGCGTGACTGGAGGTATATATTCTACCAAACACAATAGTATCCACCATCCATTCGGTTGAATGTCTCCTGTATTATACAATGTGCTGATGAGCGATATCATCGGGATGCTACTCATCATCATTCATTGTTAGCCTAGTTGCATAGAAGTAGGTATGAAAGTAAGGACGAAATGTGGACATACACAACAAAGTAGACCATGCCTTCCCTCACGAGGAGGATCATGTAACGGTTCAGGCGGAATTGCTTTGTTGCCTTGTACATTTGAAGTGCTTCTCTGATAAATTTGATGATGGTGAGCAGACACATTAGTGCACCGAGTGCGATCTGGGCTGCATTTTCAATTTCGGGAAAAACGGGAGAACCAAATTGCTCCATGCAAAACGAGAAATCAAGCACTTGAGCAGTAGCCTCTATATGATTAGGAGAACAGCAGATATTCTGTTATATAGCGTGCACAATGTTAAGCCACGTTATACGCACTTATGGACACCTTCTGAATGCTGATCAAAACATTTGAAACTATGTCGGATATCATTTCGAGGGCGTACAATATGAGGAGAGTGCCGAGGATGAACCTGGATTGATTGTACAATGCCCACACACGAAGGATCATTGTGACTGTCAATCCCTATGAGATTATCTTGGTCAACGTGAAATGAAATCTTACATTCTGCGGCACCAATGAAAATCAGGCCAGCCCATTGGGCGAAAATATCAAGAATATTACCTTTGAAGTATTCTTGAGCAGAGCAGACATTGGAAAATGGAATAAATGTACTCACAACTATTTGAATATCATCAACTGCTGTTGATCACTCAAAGATGAAGACGAGCACATACATCTAGCAATAGTTTGAGTATAATACATTTTCGTCAGCAGTGTGAATTTTTACCTTTGCAGGGCCAGGTAAAAAAGAACTCCCCCCTTTAATCATGCTGTCAGCCCAACAGAGTCGGAATTTGTATCTTTGAACATACAGAGGGAACCCAGTCTGGTGTACCAGTCAGCGATCAATTGATATTTGGGCAGTAGGTTAGACATACATGATCACATTACATAGGCCGGAATAACGAGCCTGGAAGTTAGCAATGATCAGTCCAGATGTTGTGGAAACTGTCTTGATACGTACAAGCACAAATAGTGTCGAGACCCTTGTCCAGGGCTTATTCTGCAACTATATCAGAATATATGCAGGATCTGGCAAGCGTGTCAGCTGACCCAAATGTATTCAATCTAAAGAAATTGTGAATCAGTGAGGTGTCCGTATAGCATGCAGATGATTGGGAGACATACTTCGTCCGAGAAGGTGAGGACTGACAACAAGGTTCATCCGATGTAAATAATAATATAAAGACATATTACTTACTGTAATCGTATACAACAGCAGAAAGGATTGCAACTAGAAGGCACAGTAAGACGGAAAGATGAAAGGCACAAGGTGAACCAGCATACGAGACAAGCAGTTGTTTATTTCAATGCTTGCGACAACTGACTGTATAGTAGAAGCCATGAAGTTGACTGAGAGGATACGCGGAAACACTTAGATGTGGAGAGAATGAGAAGGTGGTATTTGACATCCAGAGACTTGAGGGACTGCACCTATAAGCCAACCCGGTAGGAAAGTAAGATGCCAGAGACCAATTTTGGATGTTATTGAGTGTAGCCTGCATCAAGAATGTGATCGGGAATTGCATTACCCATTGGCTGGTATCTTGATGATCAGAGGGAAGCACATGCGGTGAGCACTGGAAACAGATACCAGGTTCAGATTCAGACAAACGCTGGCATGATACTGCCACCATCACAGAATAAGCGGGAGAAAAACAAGAATGCTATGGTGCTATTCAGGGGTGGACTGTACCAAAAGAATGATGGAAGTGACTGATTACCGCCCATTTCCAGGCTTCTTCTCGGGAAGATCTAAGTTTTGCCAAAGGTTCGATCAGCGAACATCATACTGTAGTAAAAAATAGTCTCCAGTACGTTATTATACCTGGCTGTGGGATGACCGCCATAACGTTTTGTGGGACTCGACTAGTTAGGATGGCATGTCAGAGTCAGTTGCATGATACCTCGGCTTGGAATGAATCACGACAGAGATAACTTTTAGATTGGCGTTGCACCACCCATGGCTGTTTAACAGAACAGTCAAGTGTTGTGCAGACTGTAGCAATGCTCATAATTAATGATTCGTATCGGCAGACTTGCGTATGAGAGCGATGGTGGTCAAAATTTCTCATGATCACCGGCAATCAGCGGTGGTTTGGGAGAATTCCATAAGCTATGGTGATCTCGGGTCCAATCAGTGTTGTTTTGTGGCATGAGGGGCTTTAGCACTCCAATCACAGTAAGGCAACCTGAGAAAGGTGTCATGCATTCATGAAGAGTCGAGCGATGCTATGAGAGTAGTACTTGTTGAGCCAAGTGAAAACAAGTGTCAACACAACGCACCTCAACGATTCGCTCTCTCGCTTGCCGCTGATACTACTAAGTACTAAACCATCAGCTAACGTCCCTCACGCGCACTGCTATCGGTGAGTGGACCCCGCTTTAATTCCACCTGCATCCAACACCGTGAAGTATCACATTACGGTATGAGGCAGTATGACCCGAGTCGTTGTCGGAAGTACTAACGCCTTCGTCATGTACTACCCACAATGACAAGAGCACCCAGCAATACCCCCACGTTCCTCTCAGAGGCAAGGAAGAGCGCGCTCCACACTTCCTTGACAGTCTAGCCGGCCCTGCTGGGAGTCAGTCTTACGAGTATGATTCTTTGGCTTTATTTGAATAACACTCGTTTGAAGACGCGAACCAATCCCTCGTTAGTCCAGCAGGATATCCAGTGATAGTGACTCTCAAGGGCGATGCGTACGTCAACACTAGGAACGATATGTCCAGGACTGAAACTGCAAGGAAACACTTACTACTAGGGTCAGTTCTCCCGATCAGAATTCCCCAACTTTCGTGCATATATGCATCAGTGATCCTCCATGGGCAACTCGTCTCGGCGTAGTCGTAATCATGGGGCATGTTTTCTTCGAGGGAACGTACCGCGTCGTTTGGTTATTTTTTCAAAATGTCTCTCGACCTGGGCAATTTCTAGATTAATTCAGCGTACGCCATTGGCTATCCTTGGGTCGTCCTCCATCATACTCCCTGAGGACTTCGAGTTATAGTTACTTGTAGGACAAGGCATATTGTGTACTCAAACGTGCAGTTATGAACGGGCAGCTACGTTATGTCCAGACCTATGATGCACCAGTAAATTCCCTCCATTCTCCGCCGCTGCACATATATGTACAAAGTACAAGGATGTTTAGAGATAACCATTTTCAACGCTGTACTGTACATGGAACTGTATACAGGCTACTCCGTTGCCAATGGCTTGACAACCTCGCCGGCCGTCACCACCAGTCGCTCGTTGATCGTATCCAAGCGAGATAATATTCGCACTTGACGAAGGCGAAGAGTTCGTTGAACTCTTCGCGCGTGACATGGGCGGGTTGGGGTGTCTGCAATGTGGAGCGTGTTACGACAGGGGGGGGTTAGGCTCGATGGGAGAAGGTGCAATGGGGATGATGGGGTGACAGGGACAGGCTGAGGCTGGGCAAGGACGTCGATCGAATAAGTATGGTAACAAAAAGAATGGTGTAGACGTACTGTATTGCTGTGATGGCGTACGCCGCTTGGACCGGCGCCGGGGATCTGCAAGGGCGGGTCGAACACGGGTAGTGGTGGGTTGATGGGCTGAAGATCGGAGGTAAAAAGGTCAGAAAGTGCAACCGTTGAAGTACTTACGGTGTGATGGTCGACTATGCATCTGGATGGTGGTGGGAGCATCTGAACGGCATCTTGGGATGCAAGTTCGTCCACTTCGTCGTCGATGTGTCGGGTGAATGTTCTCACGCATAGCCCGCCAATTGTTTACGGCTGTTTGGGCGACATTCATTCACCCTTCGCAGAATATGCACACCACACCTATGAAGCATGAGCAGCCTGCCCCACCTGCGCTGCTCCCACAAGTACGTCGTCTGCTTTGGTCGATGCATCTCACGATCGCAACCCCAGGATGCTCGAGGATCCCGTCTCGTGGGGTCAGAATGGCGATTGCTTTTTTGTCAGGGTATGTATTCATCTTGGTTGCGTCAGAAACGGATGCCTCATTTCACAGGACATGAACGAGTCGAAAATCTCTCTCAAACAATGCCCCCCCTCATTCCGCCGCTCCGTCTCTGCAGGCTCCACTGGGCCCGCGGCTGTCAGCAGTATCGAATCATTGCACGCTCAGACCAATACTCTCCAATCTCAGACCGCGTCTTTTCATGCCCAATCCACCGCCCTACAGACCATGTCCACAAGTCTACAAAACACTGTCTCCACGCTAGTACTACAAATCGTGTCACTACAATCCCAGAACGAAGCGCTGGGGTATGAGAAGAAGGAAAGCCCTGGGCCAGAGGAAGTCGTACAGCCAACGTCAAAGAACCAACGAATCTCGACGTCGTCGCCCTCCAGCGCGGGCAGCCATAAGAAGTTGCGCGTCGGTCAACGTTCATCCTCAGGTCGTCAGTACCGCCCCGCATGTCACTCGTAGACGACGACGTCAACGATTGAGCAAGGTTTTTGGCTGTGCGATTGATGTGGCTGTTGATGGGGTTGGCGCTGTGGAGTATGACTTGGTGTTGATGGTGCGTCCCTTGATATGCCAATCTCGTATCTGTCACCGTCGATACTGATACGATGTCGTTAGGACATTGTAATCCCAAAGCTGAATGGAATATCTGCCACGTCATTCATAAGGTAATTTGACCATGTGACACCCATGATCTCAATGACAAGCGACTCGAAGCAGAACGAGATTATGACATTATTCTTCCGGAATGAATGTCATACTTCCAAGATCGTTTATGAAGGAGGTCTGCCGGACATGCTCGAGGTGCGCCCATATCACACCGGTCCAGACTGACACGTTCATCACGATGATACAGAAACACCTGATGCACTCAATGTCATTCAACAAACGTTCACGGTACCGAGACCATCAGTCGATGTACCGCCCCTGTTGCACGAGGGATTCAACGAAGCGCTCGCGGTCAGCGCCGTCGACAATGCCGAATTATGATGACGATGGTCGGATCAATCCGCTGCCTGTTTCGGACGAGTGATTCTCAAGGATCTTGTTAGCAGCGAGAATCTGATGGGTGTTTTGGAAGAGTTTTCCGCATTCGAGAGTATGGTGGGTCTGGAAGTTGGTGTCGACGTCGGCGTAGATGCGAGGATGCGGAGAAGATACGGGAAGGCAAATGAGAGCGGTTCAAGGTGTTGGATTGAGATAGGTTCGGTGCCCTTTTTCCTTCATTATAGGTTTCGATGGCGAAAGGTGGGTCAACCGGTTGGTTCAATCCGTTCATAGTTCACACTCTCCTGGTAATACCCGGTGTCGATGCCCGCTCGATGTCTGCAAGTGATCTTGCGTCCATTTACCTTTGTGCGTTTTCACCTTTTTTATGCATCAGTACGGACGGATACGCACTCCATTTCATGCTTTCGACCTCGCACTCCTCTGTCTACCGTTTGCTGTAGTTGATTTAACGTATTGTATACGAATTTAGGTCGATGTATGCAATATGCAATGAATCCCGATAATGAGCGATTCTCCTCTTGCTGCCCTCTGGTGTTGTGTGTCAGTTGAAACATTGTCTAGATAGGAACGAGAGGTACTCATAAACATTTTGAACAAGTACATACAATGCAGATTGATGCGGATGTGTCTGGAGTTGTGTCACTGGGAGCATGATCACCATATACGCCACATAGTACAACCAAGAACGGATTCAAGAGAAGAGAGATAGAACTCGAAGCGCACAAAAGAGAGCCCCAACGACTACAAACTTCTTGCGAGGCGTTGCTATGAGTGGATTCCATCACACACCACCACCGGCGCCGCGATCTTCCCCAGTCCTCTCTACCATCTGTATTTCTTCTTCTTGCTCTACCTCTTCGTTCTGCCCAGCATCCACGAACACAATCACGCTTGCAACACCATGGATAGATCCCGATGACAAACCGAACGCAGAGTCGATGTTGCTTCCACGTCTGCCTTGAAGATCATGCGCATAAAGGGCCCGCAAGTTCAAGATGAATCGGGGGATGAGCGTGAATGGGGGTATATATTCTCCCATGTACAGTAGCATCCACCATCCGTTCTGTGGAATTTCTGCCGTGTCATACAGTGTGTCGAGGAGTGACATCATCAGGATGCTGCTCATCAACGTTTGTTATTAGCCTAATCGCATAGAAGAGGATACAGAAGGAAGGACGAGACGTGGACATACACAACAAAGTAGATCATGCCTTCCCTTACAAGAAGCTTCACGTAACGATTCGGGTGGAATTGCTTTGTTGCTTTATACATTTGAAGTGCCTCCCTGATGAATTTGACAATGACGAGCAGCCACATTAGTGCACCGAGAGCGAGCTGGGCTACAGTCGTAATTTCGGTCCAAGTGGGGGAACTATCTTGCTCCACGCAAAACGAGAAATCAAACACTTGAGCAGTAGCCTCTATATGATTGGGAGAAAAGCAAATATTCTGTTACATAGCGTGCATGATGTTAAGCCATGTTGTGCGCACCTACGTTCAGCTTCTGAATGCTGACTAAAACACTCAAAATTATATTGGATATAATTTCGAGGGTAT
>QFEQ01000265.1:6697-19956 GCA_003316335.1 Hemileccinum impolitum
CCTCAACTTATAGAGATAGAGGATGACAATGATGATGAAGATACTACTCAACAAGTAGCCTTCATTCCCAAGGATTTTTAGAACAAGGACCTTAGTCGATGCGAGACTCTTCTTCCCCTTTGTGTGCTCCTGTACTAGTATGATCTACAACCCAGTCAATGGAAATCCCTGTCCAACTGATTGTCCCTTTGCACATGATGAAAACTGTTGACACCTGCACCCTGATTGACAGTGGCGCAGATATCTCCTGCATTGATTGGCAATATGTTCGCAAACACCAACTGCCCACCAAGAAACTCAAGAAACCCCTTTGTGCCCGGAATGCCAACACCTTCTTTAATAAAAATGGAGACATCAAATTCACTTGCACTCTCTTTGTCAATATAGAGGGAATTGCCCAGGAAGTCACCTTCCATGTTGTGGCTCTTTGTCAGATCAATGTCCTCCTTGGACTCCTCTGGCTCAAAAACACCAACCCTGTCATCAATTGGAAAACCTAAACACTCTCCATCAATGAATCCCTTGATGAATCCAAACTCCTCTATTCCACCTTCACCAAGGACACAAAAACCCATGACTCTGCCCCCACCTACCGCAAAGAACTCCCTCGCCCCCCTCATCATGTCCTTGTCTCTTCCATCACAGACTACCACCTAGAGAGCTTCCTCAGAATAGAAACCAAGAAATCTTATCTTACTCATGCCAATGACAACTGCATCCTCCATTACATCATCCAATGCAGTTGTTAGAAATGTCAGAATGGTTTAGATTGAGTGTTAATCATTTTGTAGCAATAAAGTTCTGTTGGTGGTGCAGAACAGAGCCCATATAGCTGAGTATCAACTTTGGTGCTTGGCTCAGGCCTTTTGCTCAGTGGTTTGACACTTCAGTTCTAACAGTGGTTCCCAATTTATCCCTATGGGATCTCCTGTCATTGCCTGCCTGACCACCACCATGGAACTTGCCATGGCAGCCAAGAAGGCCAAACCCAAAGTCACCCTTCCCCCAGAATATGCATAGTATGCCTCGGTCTTCTCCAAGGAAGCGACCGATCATGTGCCCCCATCATGCCCTTATGACCATGAGATTAATCTCAAAGAAACCTTCACCCTAAAGATCAGGAAAATCTACCCCTTGTCCTCTGACAAACACAAAGCTACCAAGGATTTTCTGGATGAAAACCATGCTGTGGGAAAGATTCATCCTTCCAACTCCCTCCAAGCTTCACCTTTCTTCTTTGTCAAAAAAAAAGATGGAGGGCTTCGTCCCTGCCAAGACTATCGATACCTGAATGAACACACCGTCCAGGATGCCTATCCACTTCCTCTTATCTCTGACCTTGTTGATAAACTCCACAATGCCAAAGTCTTCACCAAGTTCAATGTATGATGGGGATACAACAACATCCATATCAAGGATGGGCACCAATAGAAGGCTGCCTTTATTACCCACAAAGGCCTCTTCGAACCTACCATCATGTTCTTCGGTCTCTGCAACTCTCCAGTGACCTTCCAATGATTCATGAACGACTCCTTCAGGGATATTGTTGCAGACTGCAACGACAATGAGTCGGACGAGGAAAATGGAGATGAGTAGACATCGGGATATGAGGTTGATGTCGATGAGAGTGATGAGCATGAGGTTGAAGATTGGAACGGCAATGGAGAGGATATGATATAACATATAGTGGCCCCTTGGCAGAGGGCTAGGCTGGCGAAGAGGAAGAGAGTAGTATCACTGAGTTGCAGGCACTGAGAGAGGTGGGTGGAATGAAGTGAATAGGACTAAGGTAGGAGGGAATTACAGGGAAGGTATATATACAATGAGCGACTACCTTAGGGCAGGTGTCTGAGTCTGAATTAGCTTTAGGGTAGGTAAAGATAAGAGGACGAGGGATGTTCTGGAAGAAAGAAGAACGACAGAAATGAATGTGCGAAAAGATAAGGGAACACGAGGTATGATGTCATTGATGATATCATAAGTCTAACCTTGAGTCATGTGAATGTTCCCGTGGTCATGTGCACTTGGTCACGTGACTTTGGAAAGAGAAATCGACTAAGTAAAACGGTGCTCAGTGATGCATGCATATGAGCGAAGAGTAAAGTGAAAAATAGGGCATATGCGTGCCCAAACTATAACAGATATGATTGTCGAAGGATGGCTTGTCATCTACATGGATGACCTTCTGATCTTCTCCCCCGATGAGAATATCCACACTGAATGCACCAAGCATGTGCTACAGCACATGGAGGAACTCGACTTGCACCTCAAACTGGAAAAATGCAAGTTTGCCACCTTGGAGGTAGAATACCTTGGTATGATTGTCAAACCTGGTCAGCTTGCTATGGACCCAGTCCAACTCAATGGAATTGCCTTCTGGCCAACTCCATCCTCTGTTAAGAGCATACACTCTTTCCTTGGCTTCACCAATTTCTATCGGTGATTCATCCCTGACTACTCCAACATTGCCCGACCACTCATTGACCTTACCAAGAAAAACCAACCTTGGTCCTGGGCTCCCTCCTGCCAGTCCACTTTCAAAGAGTTGAAGAAGCTCTTCCTCTCCAAACCTGTTCTGCACCTTCCTGACCTCTCCACACCCTTCACCATCGCCACCAATGCCTCCAAATTTGTGTCTGGAGCCATCCTGCTCCAAACTGATTCCAATGGCAAATGGTACCCTTGTTCCTACCTCTTCTAGTCATTTTCCCCTGCAGAAAGGTACTATAACATCTATGATCATAAACTCCTCGCAGTTATCTGAGCTCTCAAATCCTGGAGGCACTACCTCCATGGCTCTGCCTTTCCTGTGCAGGTCTTTACCAACCACAAGAATTTGATGTACTTCCGTCAACCCCAAGCCCTCAACCATCGCCAAGCCCGCTGGCTCCTTGACCTCTCTGATTTTGATCTCAAAATCATCCATGTCCCTGGTAAACTCCTCACCGGTCCTGATGCTCTCTCTCACCATCCTAACCTCCTCCCTGACTCCTCTGTTGACAATAATGAAGGAGTTATCCTCCTTCCTTGTTCCCTCTTTATTAACCTCATCGACACCAACCTCTCCCGCTGTATCCAGGCTGCCACTCCCTCCAATCCTACTGCAGCAATGGCCCTGCAATCCCTGGATGACTCCACCCCACTTCATCTTTGCTTCCGCCTCTCAGGTTGGCAGAATGAGGGAGGGGTCCTCACATTCTGTAACTGTGTCTTTGTGCCTGACAACCCTGTCCTATGCTGTTCCATCCTGGAATGATGCCATGACCATGAAACTGCGGGTCACCCCAGTCATCTCAAAACCTGTCAACTTGTCTCTGCTGAGTTCTGGTGGCCTGACCTGGCCTCCTTTGTTCGAAAATACGTCAAGGGCTGTGCTACTTGCCAGCAAAACAAGGCCAACACTCACCCTACAGTTCTCCCACTCACCCCCATTCGCTCCTCTGTCTCTCACCCCTTTTAACAGGTCTCCTACAACTTGATCACCAATCTTCCTCCCTCCTCCAGCTTTGATGCCCTGCTGGTCATGGTCGACCATGGGCTTACTAAGGGGGTAATTCTCTGCCCCACAAAGAAGACTATCACCACTAAGGGCATAGCCACGCTCTTTTTCCACAAAGTTTACCTTTGCTTTGGTCTTTACGATAAAATCATCTCTGATTGGGGACCTCAATTCACCTCTGCATTCACCTGAGAGCTTGGGAAACTCCTCAACTACAACCTCTCCCTCTCCATGGCCTACCACCCCCAAACTGATGGAGAAACCGAGTGTGTTAACCAAGAAGTTGAAACCTACCTTCGTATCTTTTGTGGGAACCATCCCACCTCATGGGCCAATTCCATCTCTCATGCAGAGTTTGCCCACAATCACCACCCTCACTCTATCACTGGACAATCTCTGTTCTATCTCATGATGGGATACAAACCCTGTGCCCTTCCCACAGTTATCTCCATGTCTTCTATCTCTGCTGTTGAGTCTAGACTTAAGATCCTCACTGCTGCCCGAGATGAAGCCCTTGCCACCCATAAACTTGCCCGCCAAGTCATGGCTTCCTGTACCCACTGAAATTTCACCCCTTTCACCAAAGGGCAGAAAGTCTGGCTCGAAGCCAGAAACCTGAAATGTTCCGTTGTGAACCCCAAATTTGCACCCATGTGAGAAGGATCCTTCACCATCATGAAAGTCCTATCTCCAATCACTTATCAACTTCGCCTCCCAACTGCATGGAAAATTCACAACACATTCCATGCTTCTCTCTTATCGCCCTATTGTGAAAACAGCGTACATGGGCCAAACTTCCCTCAACCTCTGCCTGACCTGATAGAAGGAGAAGAAGAATATGAGATCAAGAAGATCTTACACCACTGTGGAACCCCATCCTCCTATTCCTTCCTGATCTGATGGAAGGGATACTCAGCCAAAGAAGATTCCTAGGTCCCTGAACAGGACTTGAAAAATGCAAAGTCCACTCTTGTCAATTATAAAAAGCAACATCCCTCCATCTTCTCCCCTCGAACCTCCTGATCCCTCTCCACCACCATGTCCTCTGTCAACACCTCCAACTCTGTCTCCATCAACTTGTCCTGTCCTCCCACTCCTCTTCC
The DNA here is from genome assembly GCA_003316335.1 of Hemileccinum impolitum. NCBI lineage: Eukaryota > Fungi > Basidiomycota > Agaricomycetes > Boletales > Boletaceae > Hemileccinum > Hemileccinum impolitum. The sequence goes on from QFEQ01000265.1 coordinate 11,300, forward strand.
TTCTGTTAATACCATCTTTGACTCCTCTATGTCTCCCATTCATATTACTATACCTTCTGTTCCCCCCACTTCTCTTCTCTCTTGTCTTTCGTCTCCACCCCCTGAACCCTCATCTACTGCCCTGTCTCTGGGCTGGTCCAGTAACCCACTTGTTGAAAACACTATGCTACAGAGGTGGTATAATTACTTACTTTGTAGAGGTTGGTTTGAGGTTGATGTGTGCTGGTAAGCAATGATGGATGTATGAAGTCAAGAGTCTATTAGAACTCAGACATTGAGTTCAAATCTTATATACTCTTACAAATATTCCTAATATGGTAATATAGGATAAGCTACACTAAATAAGTAAGGATAGGGCTAGACCAGCATATACGCCATTCAACACTTCCCCTCGCTCAGCTGCTGGAAAGGTGCATGAGTGAAAACACTGTAAAAGTGTTGATTAGACAAGGTGGCATATGATTGTCTGTCTAGAGTATTACGATGCTGAGATTTTGTCTAAACTTCTTGAATTTTATGTGGCCGAGATTCTTTGTGAACATGTCAGCAGGATTTGAAACACCTTCAATGAAAAAGAGTTTAATGTGGCCATCTTTGATCCAATCTTGAATGGCATGCCATCAAATATCAATAGGCTTACTGTGTTGTTCAGTGATTGGATTGGAGGCCATGAAGATTGATCCTTGATTGTCATCACAAATTGGTATGGCACTCATTCAATAACCAAGTTCACCAAGGAGTTGGCAGATCCAGAATGCTCGCCTTGCACAGTCTGATAAAGACATGTATTCAGCTTCTGTTGAGAAATGTGCAACTGTAGGTTGCTGACGTGACCTCCAGCTAAATGTATATCTAGCTAGTTTTATGAACCAGCCAGTTTGTGACTTTCAATTATTTGGATCAGATGCCCAATCAGCATCGGTGTAGGCGATTATGCCAGCATTTTGTGTTCCATCAAAGCAAAGTGCTGTATTTGGTGTCCCAAGGAGGTAGCAGCAGATGTATAGCACTTTATTTAAGTGTTCCTCCATTTGGGTTTACAGAATGCTTGGAGAGGGCAGTTACTGCATAGGCAATATCAGGCCTTGTTCTGATCATGATGTATATCAATGATCCAATAACAGTCTGGAATTTGGTTTGGAGTGTGTGGTTTATTGGTCCATCGTTTTGGAGAGGATAATATCCTTGTGGTAAAGGGGTTAGGATGGACTTGGTGTTTTGAAGACCAAAATGTTCTATGACCTTTTGTAGGTATTGGTGCTGATCAACTAAGATCTTGCAGCCAGAATGTTTGATGTTCATATGAAGAAATTCTTTTGCTTCGTCAAAATCTCTACATTCCCATTTTTTCATAAAGTGACCCTTTACTTCATCTACGATTGCTTTGGAGGGACCGCAGAAGACAGCATCATCGACATAGACAATGGCTACTACTGTTAGGGAGCCCTTTTTCCTGTATAGGAAGATGCCTAGATCAGACTTGATCCATTCAAAACCAAGTTCTTTCATGGAGTCATTAAGTGCATTCCACCAGGCTAAACCTGCTTGCTTTAATCCATAAAGGGCCTTTTTTAGGCACAATACTTTGTGGTCTGCTCCAGGGATTTTAAATCCTTCTGGTTATTCCATGAAGATTTCTTCATTGAGTTCGCCATATAGGTAGGCACTCCTAATGTTGACAGCTTCCATATGCCAATTTTCAAGGGCAGCTAGTGCTAGCATAAGCTGCACTGTTTCATAGTGCACAATGGGGGAAAAGATCTGATCAAAATCTAGACCTTCTACCTGAGAAAATCCTTTTGCAACTAGACATGCATGCTTTTGTCCATCGGGTTTGACATTGAATACCCAATGGTTCTTGATGACCTTACGGTCTTTAGGTTGATCAACAAGTTCAAAGACATCTCATTGGTTAAGTACATCAAGCTGCTCACAACAAGCAGCTTTCCATTCCTCTTGTTGTGTGGGTGGAAGTCTTTGGACATCCTTTAATGTCCATTCATGTATCAGCTTGGTGTTAACAGAGTCAAGTCGGATCGCCTTGCTCAGGAGATAGGAAGTAAGGGAACCTCCCCCTTTTCTGGTGATGTGCTCAATTTCATCCTCAGAGAGGTCAGCAACAGGGTCGAGAGGGGGAATGTCAGCAGTATCTTCACCAGGGAAAGATTCTGGTATTCCTGATCCAGAGGGTGCACAGGTCCTCTCTATGTCACACCAAGTGCAGTCAGAGTCTCTTTCCTGTTCCACTGGATGATGGTCATCACTGTAAACATTTCTAGGTCGGTGTGGAATCCAATGTTCGTGCCCAGAGTGGCAAACAGGGGCAGGAGGAACTGTAGGTGCAGGCAAAGCAGGACGGCACTCAGGAGCTGCCTTTCTTGGGCAGCGAGGAGGAGAGGGGGGTAGTGCAACCAGCGAAGGAGTGTGGGGAGGATAAGAAGAGGGAGGATGAGGGAGTACTTGACAAGGTTGATTGTCTTCAAGAGAAGTTGGTGCAGGAATCTGGACTATAGGGTCTGGATCTGTAGTCTTCATATGTGGATGTGGTGTGGATTTTCCACAAAGTGGGTACAGCTGCTCATTAAAGAGCATATGTGCCAAGGTAAAGATGATGTTTTGAGGACAATGTATAAACAAATAATTAGTTATATTACCAGGTGCAATGTCCAGATACACCATAAGTTCAGATTTTGGAGCCATCTTATTGGTGCAGACATCTTGGGGTAGATGTGCATATGCTTTGCAACCAAAGATGCAAAGATGTTCAATATCTGGTACTTCACCTTTGAGTATTTTGTAAGGTGTGTGCCAATTATGGCGGCACATAGGGGTTCTGTTGTAGATATGTATGGTGTGGCTCCAACTAAACTCCCACCAGGACTCAGGAATGCAGGCCTCTAGGCACATAGTTTCTGATTTGTCCATTATGGTTCGCATGAATCGCTCTGTGCAACCATTTTGTTGTGGGGTATGAGGGGCACTCTGGTATATGCATATCCCTTTTTTGGCTAACAGTTTATCAAAAGCTTCGGATTTATATTCTCCCCCTGCATTGGACATCCATCCTTTGACTTTAGTGTTGAATTGGGTGTCAACCATTGCTAAAAAGCACTTGGTAGCCTATAATGCAGCATCTTTGGTGTGCAAGCAGGTGGTCCACCCATAGGATGTGTAGTCATCAAAAAAGGTGATGACATACCAATATTTATGATAGGATTGAATGGGGAAAGATTTTATATCCAAATGTATAAGCTTGAAAGGTTGTTTTGCCTGTCTGAGATCCAGGTGATAGGTGCGATTAGGCATCTTACCCTGAGTGCAGCCTGAATGGACTCTGTCCTCCTTTTGAATCTTGAGTGAAGAGGGGAAGCCTTGCATATGATCATGTGCATGCTTCAGGACATCCTTGGAAGGATGTCTAAGATGTTTATGCATGATCTGATGATCTATAGTTGTCATTCTCATATTTGAGCCTTTGACAGCTTCTAGAGTGTACATGTTTCATCCTAATCTTCTGGGAATGAAAGGCACAAGTAATTCACCATCCCCGAATAGCATGTTTATTGCTGATGTGTCGCCTTTTACTTGGGCACCTGCACATAGCAATTGACCCATTAAGACTAACTGTACCCCAGAATTGGGAATGTGTCCGACATCATGAAGTAGTAGGGTATGCAGCTTGTTGTTCTCATCTTTCCAGGGAACAGTGCATTTACCCCTTCCAATGACATAGATCTGACCAGCAGCAGTCTGAACGGGAATTTTAGACTTTCCCAAGTCATAGTATTCCACAAAGTCACTCTTGTGGGGAGTAAAGTGCATGGATGCACTGGAATCAAGTATCCAGAAGGGTCTCTCACAATGGTCACACTTAGAGTGGGAACTGTGCACACAAATGTCCATTTTGTATTCTAAGAATACAGGCATATCTACTGCTACACTACTTGATGCTACATATTCAGTGGAGTGTGAGGACGGTCTGGCAGCAATCATGGGTTGAGAGACTAACCTTGCAGACATTGTATTTGTACAGTCTTTGTCTGAACTGTAGATGTCAACTTCCTCCTCATCCCATGTCTCAGCCATGCTGGAGACCTAGCAGTGAGAATGTTTGGATGGAGGTTGTTCTTCTAGGTCCTCCATTGAGAAAAGACAATTAAATGTTGGTGGTGGTGTTGAGGCAAGCAGGCATATTGAGGAGATTTCAAGGGATGGTGAAGGTGGAGAAGAAGAGATGCAGGTGGAAAAGTCAAGATGCTTGAGGAGGGGTAGTGTGGAGTCAAGGGATCGGATCATCTGACAGGATGGTTGAATTCCAAGGTCATGGGCAAATGAAAATGCCTCTTGCATTTGAGAAAATGCTGGTTGACCAAGTTGTCCCTGATGGTGCTGCACACTGTAGTACGCTACAGCCCTTGGATCTGTCACAGATGGTGTCGATAGGATAATAGTATTGGAGAGATACTCTCCAGAATCCTGTTCGGAATCCTGTTCGACAAACTGAAGGTGCTTGCGATTATCGCACTCCTTCACCTGTTTCCCACTCTGTTTCCCCCTGTTCCCTTTCTTCCTATCAGTGCTTTCTTCCTGCTGCTGCCCAGAAGGTGCTGCAGGGGCTTGCTGCTGTTTGAAGGAAGGGTCAGGACCCTTTCGCTTTACAGCGCTAATTTTCTGCACCTGCTCTGTATGTTTTCCTTTGCCCATATGGGCTCTCTGTTCCCAATTGAGGGAGGCAGCAGCAATGATTTGATCAACTGTAGGTGGGATGGTTGCTCCAGATACATCCTTTGACTGTGCAAGAAACTGTACAACCATGTCCATGGATGTGGGGAGTTTGGAGAGAAGAATCATAGCCTGCAGATTGGCCAGAATCAGATAGGAGGCAGTGGCAAGATGAGTGAATAGGGTTTGTAATTTGGTGAACACTGGAGTGGGGTTCACGTTACCCAGGATGGTTGCGTCCATTACCGATTTGAAGTTGGCGAAAACCTGAGGGAGACCTTGTTTGCCATAGTCATTTGCAATTGCCTTTAGGAGAGAGCTGGTTTGAAGATGAGTTTGATATTTATATAGGAGCATCAGCAAGAGGGTTTACCTGATCAGGCCAAGCATTTTCATATCCGCTTCAGTACACTTGCAGTAGAATTGGATCTCTGCAGCGTCACTCAAGCTAGAGAGCGTCAGATAATTGACATCTCAAGTCCAGGTTCCACCTGTTGCCAGAATGGCGCTTTCTATTTTGGGCCACCATGTCATGTAGTTGGCACTGGTGAAGGTGGGAATTGAGACGGAGGTGTTAGAAGAAGAGGACATCTATGGGTTAAAAGTCCGTTAGTACGTTTGGTCAAGAATTCCCCATAGAGAATAGCAGCCTGGGGGCGCTTTGACTATGTCATGCATAGGCACAAATGCAGCCATAACATGGTGGATGACTCCTGGTCATAGTACAATGATTTCCTCTTCGCGTGATATGCAGCAAATTGGTTGTCATCATATTAACCATCGCTTTTAGCAGTGTTGGATGCAGCTGTTAGGCGCTCCCTTCATGCTCAGTGGGGCTCATAACCTGTTGAAAACACTATGCTACAGAGGCAGTATAATTACTTACTTTGTAGAGGTTGGTTTGAGGTTGATGTGTGCTGGTAAGCAATGATGGATGTATGAAGTCAAGAGTCTATTAGAACTCAGACATTGAGTTCAAATCTTATATACTCTTACAAATATTCCTAATATGGTAATATAGGATAAGCTACACTAAATAAGTAAGGATAGGGCTAGACTGGCATATACGCCATTCAACACCACTCCCCAGTTGGGAGAACCCTATCCTATGGGTCTCACCTGTCCTTGAAAATCCTGCTGAACCCTGTGCCTCCATTTGTGCTATCTCTGTCCCTCCATTCGCTCATTGTCTGCAAAACCTCCCTGACAATCCCTCCTTTCAATGGATAAGGAACCTCCTCCATTACCCCTGCCTCCTCTCATCCCTCAACAGTCATCTCGACATCACCTCCCCCCTCTGGAGCCTCCATTGGGCTTATCTCCAAAACAAATGCATGGGGAACCTCCTCTCCCTCATCTCCTCTGAACAAAGTCTCGGCTGTCATCGGGACTTCTTAGTCAACATCCATCATGCCCTCAAGGGAGATATCCTCTCTGCCCTCCATCAGTTGGAATTCCCTGGTCTCCTTGATGAGATTGACCATTTCTTGTATGAAACACAGATGATCGACAACCCTCACTCCCATCCCGCCTATATAGCCCCATCTACATGGGTACCTACTGACCCTTCCCTGCATGGCCCTGTAAACTCTATCCCCATTGAGGTTGCTCAGGAACGAGCTCACATCGTGCAGAAAATCCGCCTCCATGGTACCATCAATGGGGAACCTATTGATGCCTCTCTCCCATCCGGTCACCCTCATTATGCAGAAACCTGCCATGAATGTCACCACCTCAGCCATACTCGTCCCAACTGTTGTTGGTACCAATGTCCTCATTGCCTACACTTTCAACCAGGTCATCTGCAATACTGCTGCCCCCTCCATCGCCCTCATACCCTGCTCCTCCATCTACATCTCCATCTGTTTCTACATACTCCTCTCACTCCTCACAATCATCTGCTCCCTGTCCTGTTCCTCCACCCAGGAACACCCACCATATGCATCCCCAAAATGCCTCTGCCCCGCGTCGTCGCAACCAACGCTCTGCTTCCCCACGTCCCATGTCACCAGAGATTGACAATGACATCTGGGATGATATGGCCTACACCAACACCACTGGATTCCCAGATCCTTCTTATGTGAACTTCTGACTCATCAGGTTCATCCCTTGCCCTTCTTCGGGGTTTCGGGGTTACTAAGGGGGTAATGTTATGATTTACTTTGCCTTGTACACTTTTCTCTTTGTTCTTGACCTCTTCAGATGGGGACCGACCCCACTGCAACATGTACAGTGTTCCCTTTGCTGAACTCTCCACTTAGCAACCTCAATTAGCTAAGTATCTATGCCTATCTCTCGTTTGTCATCCTGATTACATACTTTCCAATACAATCAAATCGTTTGTCATTTCCACTTCCCTCTCATTGTTCTTCAACGTTCTCTGATGTTCCATATGACATCATCTTTCCCATGACTAATTGTTCTTCTTCCTTCTTTCACATTCCATCCGATTAGTCATTATTCCCACATCTTACTTATATAAACCCTTCATTACAGCTGATGTATCCCCAGCTAGTCTTACCCTGGCAATACATCCCTTATCCTCTTCCCTCCTAGATCTCTCTAAGTCCTTGTCCTACTTTTGAGTGGACACTAGCTCTTACCTCATCATAGCCTTGCTACTTACTCCACTGCCTTCCAAGCGGGGTACCCCTTTGTCATCTCAGTCATTGTCCGACTGCTAGTCCTTCACCTTTGAAGCCTAGGGAGACTGTTGCGGGACTGCAACTATGATGCGTTCGACCAAAAAGACTGAGACAAGGAAATGGCAAACAGCCGTGTCGACGTCGACAAGGATGACTAAGACGAGGTCAAAAATAGGGATGGTGACTGAGATGATGCAGTATATCATAAGACGGCCCCTTTGCAGAGGGCTAGGCTGGCAAAGAGAAAAGGTGGAGTAGTACCACTGAGTTGCAGGCACCAGAGGAGGTGGGTGGAACGAAGTGAATAGGACTAAGGTAGGATGGAATTATAGGGAAGGTATATATACAATGAGCGACTACCTTAGGGTAGGAGTCTGAGTCTGAATTAGCTTTAGGGTAGGTAAAGATAAGAGGGCAAAGAATGTTCTGGAATAAAAGAAGAACGATGGAGATGAATGTGTGAAAAGATAAGGGAACACAAGGTATGATGTCATCGATGACATCATAAGTCTAGCCTTGAGTCACATGAATGTTCCCGCAGTCACGTGTACTAGGTCACATGACTTTGGAAAGTGAAATCGACTAAGTACAATGGTGCTCAGTGATGCAAGCATATGAGCGAAGAGTAAAGCGAAAAATAGGGCATACGCATGCCCGAACTATAACACTACCCCCCATTCGCCAGATTCAAGGTCCAACCGCGAGTCTGCGAATTCAGTATAGGAGGGTCTGAAGGGAGAAAACAGTGAGAGGAATTGCATGTCAGAGATGCCCCGGATTGGGTGAGGAGCGGAGGGATGGGAGCAATGAAAGTCATTGATAGCGTCCTGCGCATGTTGTAGATTAGAGGCCAGTTCCCAGGTGTGATCCACCTCATCCCATCCTTTCCAATGGATGAGGTACTGTAACTTTCCTCGAGAAAGCCTGCTAGCGGCGATGAAGTCTACTTCGTATTCTTCATGCTGATCTTCCATGACTGTGATGGCGTCTGGTTTAAATACGGGCTGACCAGCCAGCAGGGCTTTGTAGGGTTTTACTTGGGAAACATTAACGGTAGGGTGGATGGAGACGGAGGAGGGAAGATGTAGGGTAATGGCGTTAGGGAGGACATTGGTAATGCAGTAGGGCCTGATGAATTTTTGCATTAATTTACATGCGGGGTATGGGAGCGTGAGGTGGTCGGTGGATAACCATACCAGGTCACTGATAGCATACGAGGGAGTGACTGAACGTTTAGACTCTTGGTTTTGTACCATCTGGTCTCTGGATTTAGCGAGCATTGTGGTGATT
>QFEQ01000265.1:24305-152418 GCA_003316335.1 Hemileccinum impolitum
GATGGTGACTCGAGTGAAATCAGCGGCTCTCCCATTCATGCAGAGGAGGACTGCAACCGTCCTTTGGTGGTCGTTGAGGTTAGCTTGACAATCGACCCAGGCACCTATCTTTGTCCACCATATGTGGAACTTGTTTTGATCGCCGTCTCAGGTGCCGGGATCGGTGAAAGCCTTATATGCGTTCGAGGAGGAGGAGGATGCTGCGGATTGATTTGAAATTAGAGTTTGCATGGCTGCAGCCATCAGAGTCATCTGTTTTGATAGGTCGTCCCATAGCTGATTTCCTGACATCCTTACTGTGGGCTATCTTCCAAGCCAACTCTGGGGATTCAGAGAAAACGAGTGGGTTTGACAATTTGAGAGCGGGGGCGGAGTACGCGAAGGTCTCCGGGGTGTTCTTCAATCGGACGAATGTACTTGGGGTGACGAGCCTTCTTAACTCAGGGGATTCATTTTCTTCATAAGAACAACCCATTTGTTCCTTCGGGTTCAGGAGTGTGGTCGTTCAGGTCGATCGACAGTACAGGGGATGGTTGACATGGTGGGGTTGGAGTACGGTCTCGTACATTGAGACGGTAAAATGCTAATGCGGTGGCTTCTCTACGAACTTCGATGCGTTCAAGCCACTTAGTTCTGGACATACAAAAGGAAGAGGGTATGCAGCGTGGACTGGCTTCCAATAGTCCTATTCAAGTGTTACGGGATTCAACCGCGACAGATTCGACCAAGAATATGGATACGAGGAGATGATGATAGATCGTGTCAACATCGACGAGTACGATAATGACCAGGTTGAATATAGGAACGGCGGTAGAGAGAATACGATAGAGCATGTAACAGCCCCTTGGCAGAGGGCTAAGCTGGCAGAGGAAGTGGGAGTAGTACCACTGAGTTGCAGGCACCGGTTGAGGTGGGTGGAACGAAGTGAATAGGACTAAGGTAGGAGGGAATTACAAGGAGGGTTTATATACGATGAGCGACTACCTTAGGGCTGGTGTCTGAGTCCGAATTATCTTTAGGGTAGGTAAAGATAAGAGACGAAGAATGTTCTGGAACGAAAGAAGAGAGATGGAGATGAACGTGCGAAAAGATAAGGGAACACAAGGTATGATGTCATTGATGACATCATAGGTCTAGCCTCGAGTCACGTGAATGTTCCTGCGGTCACGTGCACTAAGTCACGTGACTTGGAAAGAGAAATTGACTAAGTAAACGGTGCTCAGTGATGCAAGCATATGAGCGAAGAGTAAAGTGAAAAATAGGGCGTATGTGTGCCCGAACTATAACACTTACTTTATGGAGGGTGGTTTGGGGTTGATGGATGCTGGTAGCAATGGTGGATGTATGAAGCCAAGAGTCTATTAGAACTCAGATGCTGAGTTCAAATCTTATATACCTTACAAATATACCTAATATGGTAATGTAGGATAAGCTATGCTAATATATTTAAGGATGGGGCTAGACCAGTGTATCTGCTGTTCAACAGACATTACCATTGTGGTGAGCTGCTTGATGAGGCCAGGTTGTTCCTGTAGGTAGGGGGCAAGTATGACCACATGTTGTTGTGAGAATTGGTGTGTGGCTGGAGAGCAGCTAGGAGCACTGATCAGTCAGAGTGGACCAGAACCAGGTGATACTTGATGGGGAGTGTCCCATTGAGTTCACCTGCCCTTTATACATGTGCTACCTGTTAGAATAAGTCATTCTGACATTCCAGAGTCTTCTGGACTTTCTAATGTCAGTTCTGGAGGTTCTGAAAGGTTCTGGAATTGCTATAAGTACTTTCTGTACTTCCAGAGTTTCTAGAGTTTCCAGAACTCCTTCCAATTAGAAAGACTGTGCTATTTACATTAGTAAATACTTTAGTACACCATCCATGATTAGTCATGTGATGAGATCATCTGATCCATGATTAGATAACATATGGTGCAATATCACACCATCCTAGATCAGATGATCTAGAAAGTCATACCATTCTCTTTCTTCATTCTTTTATTGGTTAGAATGGTACAGAATATGATAGAACATTTGTTCTTGTATACAAATCAGTACATAGATGTAAATATCATGTACCCCTATATAAGATTGATCTTTAGGATCATCTTATCTCTAATGAGTTTACTCTTGATTTGTTCCATCACTGCTCTGATCCTCAGCACAGGACTCTTGGTCCAACCTAAGATCATTAGCCTCAAGTAAGTGTTCCTACTTGAGCCTTATTCCTTTGTCCCTTCACATTCAGGATATCTTTGTATCTTGAAAGTTATATCTTCTATTATTACTCTACCAGTCAATCCCTTTCTGATTACTTCATTTTAGGTCAGCCTAGTAGTATAATACAGTATCTATATCCATCAGCTGACAAGTCAAGTGTGAAGTGTGAAGTACCTATTTTACCAGAATCACCACCAATATTTACTCTATTGGCCCACCCATATCCATCATTCATTTACAGTGAGGTGCAAAACTGTTTCAATGTTTGATACTTTTGTAGTGTGCATAGTGTAGTGTCTGAGGGTGTGGGAATTTCGCTTAGTGTTAGTGAGAGCGTGGGAACCACTAGCTCTTGGCTACAAAATGTGTCCATATGTCATGTGACCAGGATCAGGATGTGCCTAGATATAGCCATTTTAATCTAATGATACCATTGTAACAGTTTTGTACCTTTTGTTAAGTATAAGGGTATTTGACAGTTTAGTACTTGGTATAACCTCCTTTGGCTTTAAGCACTGCCTTAATCCTTCTAGGCATGCTTTCAATTAATCCCTGACATGCCTCAGCTAATATCTCCTCCCATTTCTCTTGAATTCTGTCCCATAACTTATGGATTCCATTAGAAGGGGGAGTTTGCTCTGCAAGCCTTCTTTTGAGATAACCCCAGAGATGTTCAATGGGGTTTAGGTCAGGAGACTGTGCAGGCCAGACCATGGTATGAAATTCCTGCACCTCTAGCCACTCCTTGACCTTTTTGCAGGTATATTTGGGATCATTATTCTGCTGAAAGATGATTTCAGAAGGATTAAGACCATAATGCTCTAGGGTATTGAGCAGGTCATCCTTCAAAATTTGAAGGTAGAGATCACTATCCATCCTGCCATCAATCTTGGCAGTAAAGCCAACCCCCTCCCAGGTCATACAGCCCCATACCATCACAGAACCTCCTCCAAACTTAAGGGTTTCTTGTACCAACCTGTCACTAAGCCCCTCTCCTGCCTTTTTCCACACCCATTTGTGCCCATCTGACCCTAGGTGATTAATTTTGGTCTCATCTGACCATATCACCTTCTTCCAGTCCTCCAGGGTCCAATCCTTGTGAGCATAAGCAAAGTCCAAACATGCCTTGCAATGTTTAGCAGAAAGAATAGGGTGTTTGGACTTGACTACAGCTTTTATCCCAGTCTTTTTCAGGTGACAATGAGTAGTGCTTGGATAGAGAGGTTGATCAATGATTTCTGAGAGTGTTTTGGTTATTTGAACTGCATTTTCTACCTTCTGAGATGAAATCAAATGAATAGCATGGTGGATATTGGCAGGACCTCCAGTGGATTTCTGAAGCTTAGAATGCTCCTTAGAATGAAGTCTTGAAATGGTAGCAATGCTGGTGCCAGTAGTAGAGGCAATAGAGTGAATAGAATGTCCAGTATCAAGCTGAGAAAGAATAGTGTTTTGTTGAGTAATGGAGAGAGATCTCATGATGGTAGTGGTTGGAAACAAAGAGCTGTGGGAATTAATTCAAACTCAGACATGATATTTATATGTGTATATTTATTTGTATGACAAACAAACACCAACAATCCTATGATTGAGCTGAAATTCTATTCTTATTTCAAAAGGTGCAAAACTATTACAATGGTATCATTAGATTAAAATGGCTATATCTAGGCACACCCTGATCCTGGTCACATGACATATGGACACATTTTATAGCCAAGAGCTAGTGGTTCCCACGCTCTCACTAACACTAAGCGAAATTCCCACACCCTCAGACACTACACTATGTACACTACAAAAGTATCAAACATTGAAACAGTTTTGCACCTCACTGTATTGGCCCTTCCATCTCCTTTGATGTTCCACCATCACTTGGCTGATGGTTGGCTGGCCATACCATATGGTGTCAGAATAAGTCATTCAGACATTTCAAAGTCTTCTAGACTTTGGATAACAGTTCCAAAGGTTCCAAAAAGGTTCTGGAACTGCTATAAGTACTTCCTGTACTTTCAGAGTTTCCAGAGTTTCCAGAACTCCTTCCAATCAGAAAGACAGTACTATTTACATTTGTAAATACTTTAGTACACTGTCCATGATTAGTCATATGACAAGATCATCTGATCCATGATTAGATAATATATGGTGCAATATCACACCATTCTAGATCAGATGATCTAGAGAGTTGTATCATTCTCTTTCTTTATTCTTTTATTGGTTAGAATGGTACAGAATATGATAGAACATTTATTCTTGTATACAAATCAGTACATAGATGTAAATATCATATACCCCTATATAAGATCAATCTTTAGGATCATCTTATCTTTAACGAGTTCACTCTTAATTCATTCTATCACTGCTCTGATCCTCAGTGCAAGACTCTTGGTCCAACCTAAGATCATTAGCCTCAAGTAAGTGTTCCTACTTGAGCCTTATTCCTTTGTCCCTTCACATTCAGGATATCCTTGTATCTTGAAATATGGCCTATTTGCAACCTCAGCTGGCCATAACCTTCAGTGCCAATGACTGAATGGGCTCCTGAGTGGACATTTGTGATAGAGGAGGGGTTTGTGTCCCTGAACCAAAGGCAACAGGAAAGGTTGGCTCATTACTTGGTGGAAAACCCATTTTATTTGGATAGCCCATGACAACTGGCTCAAAACCCTCTTCAACATGCTCCTGTGCCTTTACTGTAGTACCTAAAATAAGAAGAGCATGGGTTACAAAGGTTAGTCATGTACAATAGTTAGGTAATCCTTTGCCAAAGTTTAAACAGCATATAATGCCCAGTATGAATATGAGCAGTGTAAGGAAAACCAAGGCCATTGTCATCACTCTGAAGAATGTCCAGGTTATGTATGTCCAGTGGAAAGTCAGGGAATGAAACATGGCACCCCAGCCAGTAAGGTAACCCAAACACATGAGGAGGAAGAAAAGTGTTTCTGTTTTTCACTCCCATCTGACTGAATACCAACCCTGTAGACAATTTATTTAGCACAATGTGTAATTTTGAGGTTGAGCAACATTGAGCACTCACAAAGGCAAGCCAGAGAGAGAGCAACTATGGGAGAATTGTAAGTCAGACATCAGTCAACAAACATGCCTTCAGTACTCATGATGAGAGTGGTGGTTAAAAAAGGTCGATACAGTGGTGAAGTTGCCAGATGACCAATAGTGCTGTTTGTTGCAGACTGCAACAGTGACTTGCTCAACGAGGAATACCGAAACGAGGAGGTGGCAAGAGACGGTGTCAACATCGATGAGAATGACAAGGATGAGATTAAAGATCAGAATGGCGATGGCGACGAGACAATAGAGCATACATGGTCCCTTGACAGAGGACTAGGCTGGCGAAGAGAAGATGAGTGATAACATTGGGTTGCAGGCATTGGTTAACAGTGGGTGGAACAAAGTGAATAGGACTAAAGTACAAGGGAATTACAGGGAGGGTTTATATAGTAATGACCAAGTACTTTAGGGCAAGTATCTGAGTCTGAATTAGGTTAAGAGCAGGTGAAGATAAAGGAACAGAATGTTCTGGAACAAAAGAAGCTAACGGAGATAAATGTGAGAAAGAGATAAGGAACATGAGGCATAACATCATTGATGATGTCATGAGTCTAGCCTCTAGTCAGGTGAACATTCCCACAGTCATGTGCACCTGATCACATGACCTTGAAAAGAGAAAATCAACTAAGATAAATGGTGCTCAGTGATGCTAGGCATATGAGCAAAGAGTAAGAAATAAAATAGGGGCGTACGTGTGCCCAAACTATAACACTGTTCCAGAGCTGATCAAGCCATAATGCTATGGAAGTCACAATAAAGAATAAGGGGAGTTGAATGATGATCAACAACATTAGCACAATTTTGTAGATGTGATCAATGGTAACAGATGGACTGATACACTTGAACATTTGCCAACCAAACAACTGAGAACCATTTTTTATTAGTGCAAGTTGGTTTCAGATAACTTGAGCAGGAAGGGGAGAACCAAACCTTTCCTAGCTTCCACAATAGAAAAGCAAGATCAGCAAAGCCACAGCATTCAATGCCAAGCTTGGGATCTCAGCAGCTGAATGAGACCACCAGTAAGTCAGAAGGAGGTTGATGGGGTGACAAGCTCCATTTGTCATCACCTCCACAAAATCACTGTGAAAATGGACAGTCTTGAATATCTGGAATCCTGACCACCCAGTAGCCACTACATGAGTCACGAGGGTAGCTATACTAAATATGGCCTTAGGTCTGACAAAATGTTAACCTGATACAGTGCTCACATGTGTGGAACTGATTCATTCAGAATCTACACAGAATCAGATCATGTGAATTTCTGCAATTGAACAATACTGACTGCAATGATTGATATCCCCAACACCCAGATCTGGAACATGATAGAGGTGAGGTCCTCCCTCTCAGTGTTTTGAAGACTAGAAATGCTCTTTTAGAAAACATCAACCAGGTGAACCTGTTCATCATACGCACACCTGGACAGGCCAACCTAGAGCCCATAAACACTCTTTTTCAAGGACTGCACACTCATTCCATCCAAGGCCGTTGACCAAAACTTGCATCATGCCATTGATCTCGACGGCCTCAACAGTGCCCGGGAAAGTAGTACGCTAGAGTCATGAGTAAACAAATATTGCCTTGGATGCGACGTGAGAGCTGACCTTGACAACTGCGCTTTCACTAAATCCCCGTCTGTCCTTATTCGAGTTCTGTAAGTCCTCAGCGGTTGTTGCCGTAAATTGGAGGGAGGGTGGAAAGGAGTGGAATGAGAGATTTGCAATGGAGTTGGCACTGATCATCGTTGCAGGCGGTGGATCCACCGTTGTATCCATTGATAAAGTCAACACAGTAGATGTTGGTATCAAAGAGATGTTTCCAACCAATCCATCCCATATCACTCGGCACGAATTGGTATTGAATGATGTTGGTACATGATCGCAAAGTCGGAGGTCGTTGTCATGAACATAAAATGCATGCAGTTCCGTAGCATTGCCTTGCTTTGTGATGGAAGCCAAGAAATCAGTTGCTTGGACATTGGTATGGAAAGCTTGCACTTGAAAAATCACTTGGACAATGCAGTGCAATACTGAGAAGAAAAGATAAACGATCGTAGTTTTGGTGAGTGTTATTCGATCCCACTACTCAGGAAGTTGTGAGTATACGTTTCAAGGTGGATAAGGCCCCGTACTCACAAATAACTTTATTTTGGCGGGCAAAGGAAGGATTTTCCAGAAATCCTTAATGCGCATGGTCGACAGGTGGCCGAGTCGGGGAGGTCGGATTGTGCCACTGAGCATAGTTTGGCCCTACAAATGGATAGCAATGCCAGAACAAAACGTGAATTCGTTCGAAAAGGTTAGCGAAAAGGAGTGGGGCAGGATAGCCTGCTAGATCAGTCCCACCGTGCTGCAGAGTCAAGAAGAAGAAGGGAGATGCGAAGGCGTGAACGTAGATCGCATTCTAAATATACAGTCTAGTGAGGCTCGAGTTGTCATGGTGAGTCGGCGCATCGTGTGGTAGGGATACCAGGTCCACGTTTGGATGGCTGGCAGTCCTCTGAGAGTTGCTGGTAAGTCTCGTCAGAATGGAACGGCAGTCAGCGGCTGCTCTACGTTAGCCAGTGCTACGCATCTGATCTTCCTATTGAAGATGTCTCCTGACAAAATTTGAAACAATTCGGTTGTTAGTGGTGTTGATCATCGGTGAACCACTTGAGGTACTACCGTTATGAGTCATGAATTGACTCATGATAATGATTTGGCACAGCCTAACCCAGCAACTTATCGCTGGTAACGTGGAGTCAGCCGTGCCCTGCGGGAGTCTGGGCTCAGCGCTCGACCGTTTGTCCCGCGACCGTTTGATTGAAACAGGTACTACGACCCGCTGGCGAAACGCGAACAACTTCAAGCAGGTAGAAAATCTAAGATTTAACCTTTCCCTTTCCTGGAGTCCGGGAATCTGAGAGCTCCGGCCTTCGGCCATTAGCATCCGAGTCTTCGAGCAATGCGGATTACTTCCATCATTCATGCGATGAATGTGATGCTTACCTGGACTAGAGGAAAGTGCGCGAACATGTAGTGTAAGTATCGTCCCAGCGTACCAAACAAGGAAATGTAGGAAAGGAAGGAAAGATAGCTACTACGAAAGGCTGTATCTCCAACAAGGTCGACCGTTAATCAACAGCCTGAGGTGATGCACGGTGATGGGCCTGCTTAAGGGGTTACCTACAGACGATCATTGAGAACAAACATTGTCCGTCCTACGATTGAGATGGCGCAGAATAATACAGGATACTATAGCTAGTATTAAAACAATTTCCAACATGATAATGATATTAATAAGATGAATCGTGTCTCAAGTGAAAGCCATCAAATTTGATACCAACGGTGATTCTTTGTGATGAACAAGAGAAGCGTCTCTTCGTCGTCGAGCGCCTTGAGCCATCCAGGCAAACTCTGAATGGTTTCCGTACTCGCCTCCGTTCGGCACTCCAGAACATCCTCCTCCTCTAGTGATGTAAGAATGTCGATGATTTCCTGTCTGTCGTACACTGCTCGCAGACGCCATCGTAGCTCCGTCTTGAAGCCATGTGTTCAACGGAGGGGGGTGGTGTACATTGGTCGAACTCACCTGGCTAATACCCGGGTGCAGAAAAATGACGCCGACTACAGCTTGCTGTGCTGCTGCCCACGGACCGTCGAGTCTGTACCCGCGGAGATCAAGCCATCGCCGAGGGGTGATGAGCATCAGCGGCTCATCAGACACAACCACACTCCAGGCACCACAGTAGTCTCCAGCCACTACAACTGGAGCGTTGAAGTATGTCCAGAACAATATAGGAGGGGACGTTAGTGTCATCCTATGAACAAGCCAAAGGATGTGTCGTTCAAGTCCAGCCTCCAAGCCCTACGGTGCTTAGTCAACGCAACTTGGAGAAGTCAACCGCGTACCAAACATGCCGCTTTATCAAGTCCAGACTCCCCCCGGTGACGTACATTGTCAAAAATTCGATGAGCAAGATCATAATCTGACTGGATGAGGGTAGATGTGAATACTGCGAAAGCTGCGCTGATACATGCAGAGCAGTTGGTCAGCCCAGTTTCTGTCTTGAGTGCACACGCAGCATCCTTCCCATCAAGTGTCGTCCCATGGGTCTCTTGTCTTAATGCCTTGGAGTCGAGTTCAGTGACGTGACTCTCATAGCGCTGATTCTGATGCCCGCTAGGGTCCCCGACGGACATACGGGAAAATCTTAATCGTACGCCGGTTTCAATATCCTCGTCATCTATTTCTGTCAATAACAAGCTCCCCGATACAAGTAAAACTACTTTACCTGCCCTCTTACTATTCCAATCAATCCTTTGCCGGGCAGCTTGTGAATGAGCCAAGTCCACGGTAAAATCCACCTGAAAGCTTACATCAGAGTACTGGTAGTAACATGGTGGACTACCACTTGCCTGGTCTTCAGAAACAAGTTGCAACAACGCAGCGATGTCACCCTCCGAGGTGATAAAGGGCCATTCCATTTCGTCCACCACCCTTTCTACAACTATTTCTTCCAGCGAAATCGCATCTTGAAACAAGTCCCGAGAAAATGGCCCACCAATGGTGCTGAGGTTGCTATATAATCATTTATCAATGCTTCCAAACAGGTGCATGTATTACCACCTACGTGTCTGAAATCTTGAGCATCCTACCCGGCTTTGGTTTCTTCGGGTCTCGTACAAGTTTGGATAGCACGCCTTGATGCAGGAGATTAGACTTCGCAGCGGAGACACACTGATCCCCGGCACTATGGAGTAAGCGTGTAGCAGTATCGGGATCGTAGAGCTCGCTAGGTGTGCCAAAGACCATCTGCGAATGTATAAACATTTGCATGGAAAATGATAATGAAGATGCATGCCTTCAATGCCTCCTCCGCAAGTTGTACCTTCTCGTTCCTAGTATTCTCGTACATGCAATCGGGTTCTTTCGTAAAGGCCTGGCCGCGAAGCTGTTTTTCTCTGCCTTCCTCGACTGTCGTGCCCCACATAAAATCCCACGCCGGTGCAGATGTAACATCCTCTCTAACCTCGTACAGTTTATAGAGCTCGTTGACAGAAGTGATCAGTTTACTCGGTGCCTCACGTTCCACAAATCCGACCCGCCTGGTCGTCATTGAGCTTTGTAGGAGATAAAAGTCTTGCCACTCACAAAGCATTTTTATCCACGTGTTTCCGCAGGAATTCGACATGTTTTATCAGATTGAAGTTGGAAGGACTGGTGGGATCCTCGTCGGGAAGATGGGTCGTCCTTCTATATTGCAACCAGACAGTATACCACTGATCCTCCAGACGTTTCATATACAAATCCTCGGCGGGATTATCTCTGAGATGCGTGATGTGCTGCCTGACTGAGTTCCTGGGTACAGCTGGAAAAACTTGATCAAGCGCGGACAAGTCGAGTCTGGAATCCCGGCATCGCGCTCGAATAATAGCAGAGGCATCACGCGCTAGCTCATCAAACTCTCGTGTCCAATGAAACCTCGGCCGTCTAGATGCTAATTTGAATTCTGCATGAGCCCATCTGTATGGCGTGAAAGAATCGCTAAGAAAATATGTACCTTCACTCTCGTCCTTCGCTTTCCCTCTCCTTTTCGCGTTAACGGTAGTGATAGGTGGACCCTGTTGATCAATCAAGAACTCAATTGATTTCTCTGGAGGATTGAGCACCACGGGAGGTGGCCCAGCAAGGCTGTGCGCTTTGAGATCCAAGTTGGCCTTTGATTGTAATGCGATTTTATCCGATACAAGCTTTGTCTCCACGATAGCCCCTTGAATCTCGTTTTCCCAATGCAGCTGGTCCCTTGTGATTGTCGACTGCATGAAACGACTCCGCACTGCACGGATACGAACGGCCAATGTGCCTTTTACAGGCTCAGGGTGAATCCTACACAGAAGGTCATCCCAACCCCGCTCTCTCTTGGCGCGCGCTTCCTCTGCCTTTTTACGCAGAACCGACTTCGCCTCGATACTCTTTGCTTCCTCCGCTTTCCGACGCCGATTGATTCTCTGCACTTTCCCGAGATCAGGTGCGAGTTTGTCTCCGGAAACTGGAACATGGTTTGCAACAACATGGCAAGGAGCTCTTGAAATCTGCTCCAACTGTGCATCCACATCTTTGACAGGCCCTGTGGTCGTTGACGGCACATTCTGGCTGAGTTGGTGAAGGAAAGCATTGACTTTCTCCTGAGGAGTGTCGAGAAGATAAACCAAGCAAGCAGGTCTGCTGATACCAGACGGAGTTGTGAGAGAAGTCTTGAGCATCCTAACTCGACTGTGGTTTTCCAAACTCTTGAGCGCAGATTCTGCAGTACGTTTGTCAAGACGAGTCCCGGCTGGTGCACTAGTCGGCTCCTTTGCCTGCGACATGGTATCAAGGAGTGCTGTATGCGAATCAAAAATGTCCTTGGAGTGCATGTTTGCAATCCCTCCCATGTTTTCGATGACCTTTAAGAGCTCGTTTTCGCGTCGCAGAGAGGAGATATTGATATTTGATCGTGATTTTCCGCCTCCGTTAGTCCGGGTTCGTTTCGACACCCGAGGCAGTGCTCGAACCGTATCTTTTTGGTTTTCGCCTGCGGCCACATCACAGCTTGGAGTTAGTGACGAGTCTTGCCCAGCTACCTGCATGGGATCGGATGTTTAATTTGAGTTGCTATTAGCATCAGGCCAGGACGACATATGGAAGGCGCTCACAGTCAATATGGCAAGGGACCCTTCCTCTTGGAAAACTGATACTAGTGGATTACTTTCCGAGACTTCCAACAACTGACGACCACCGGACCCTGTTGTATCATCATCTTTTGGCCTAGTAATTGAATCTTGATCCACATCGAGCGCAAATGCTCTGGCACGTTTTGAAGAACGGTGGGTTAAAGCACGTGGCTGCACTCCACCAATTCCTTCAAGTTCGCTATCCCTGACAAAAGTGTCCTTGCGAGGCCTTCCGCGTTTCTTTGGTGTGATTGTCGAAGTATCCGTGAATCGGGAGGTTTTACGTGGACGGCCTCGTTTTGGCTTAGGAAGCGGCTCACACTCTTCGTCGCTTGGCCCCTCATCTCTTTTACGCTTCTTGCCTTTTGCGGTCGTGATACCTTTGAACGAGTCTTGGTAAGAATGAAGCATTCCTGTGGTGGTATAGAAGTGTTTGGGGTCGAGCACAGAGAACTCTCCGACTCGCGACAGGTCGACGTCGATAACAGAGGTAGTTGTATCCTGTAGTTGTTCGCTCGCCATGACGCATTTGTATGCCGCACGTGTGAAATATCGATGGCGTCTCTCCCTGCCATAGGTCTCCATGAGATCTACGGTACCCAAGTCACTAAGATGAGCAGGTGGTCTGCTGTTGGATGCCCGCGTGAGTAATAGTTCAATTGTGCGTTTGTCGAAATTGTCGAGAGCCACACATAATTCCTGAAACATCAAGTGTTAGGTCATGTACTCATCGAGTAGTCTCTCTGGTTACGTTAAGAGTAAGGCCAGATGGTCCGGCTTCTTCAAGCATATTTGACACTTGTTTGTAGATCGTAAGATTAGCCTTAACTTCATTATGACCTACTATGGTTCTAATTTGTCAGCAACGTTGGGAACGGACTCGATGCGACGAACCTGGTATGTCCTCGGCAAGGCTTAGGTCTTTTTCGTCTTCTTCTATGTCCTGTCCCACGACTACGGATCCCTCTGGAAGCTGGTTATCCGACGTCACGAGACGTATGCATTTAATAGTGCGATCCCATGCTTTGCTGCTTGGAACCAAGACACGTTCAATGACGCCTTGCTGAATCAACTCACGCAACCTGGTCCTGAAAAAGCGCCGGTCCGTCTTGGTTGGATGTACGAATCCCTGCAATTTGATGAAGGGAGAGAAACAGGTTAACATGAAAGGTTACTTACGATCGTCATGAGCAAGTTATTGGACTGATGTATGTGATTTCTTGAAGCCTTAAGCAACTTGATGATCCTATTTTTAACAAGCGGGAGACTAGAGAGATGCCTGGAGTCGATCGGATCAAAGAGGATTTGTGATGAACTATCTTGATCAGTAACTTCCTCAGCGGTGTCGCATGGCTTAACACGGTCACCAGTAATGACGGATTCGCCACCTCGAGCTTCCTCCTGGATTTGCTGCCAGAGGGGACTCCGTTCGATGAAGTACCTGTGGATACACGTGTGGTTCCCAACTCCCCCTCGGCGTGCTTTGATGCTATTAAAAGGCTTCAGAAATATGACCAGTGGAAAGGGGGAAATCATACACGAGACCGAGCTCGACTAGCTGTTTAATGAGATAAAAACACGTCTTCTGGTCATAACTTGTCTTACGGCCGAGTTCGACAGTTGTGATACCGTCTTCTCGCCCTCTCGTGATTAGCTGAAGAGCACTGTAAACCATGGGGCTGAGCTTTGGGGGCTACGAGCAGGTTAGACGAGCTCTCTGCGCTCGGCATACACACATACTCTGATATGGGAACCTGTGATTGCAGCGAAGGATGCCTCTGGGTCAACTGCTATGCGTAGATTGTCGCCATACTCGCGCTGCAAGTCTTCCAGATGCCTATGTCGAGCATCCTCAACGAACTCCAAGGATGACGGAACAGTCTCGGTAACCTCCTCGCCTTTTTCTGCGGCCTTGCGTTTTGCGCTGGTCTGGGGTGCGATGTATACTTTTGAGATCAAACCAGGGGGCGGGGTGCCAACCCGGACCGACGGTTGTTGTATGACGACCGACCATACGAAAGCACAGAATGCGTCATCGACGAGTTGAGAGTGGTTATCTTGAGTGGCGTAGAAGCCAACGATGAAGTCTCTCAGACGAGAAACGTTGCAACCTGTAGACAATGGGGGTTCAAACTCGACCTCCCGAGGGGTCATGGCCACTTACCAAGGTCGCCATCGAATGCGAGCTCACGTAGACAATGATGCACGAGCTCATCCATGGCTCATATGGGAGGAAGAGTCAGACTTGGCTCTGATAAGATTAACAAGTGGGTGTCGATGAGCAAATGTGTGACATGACGTTGCCCGTGACAATGTCAATAAGTATTATCGGAGCACTCCCTGTAGTAGTACAGCCAACTTGAAGATGGTACGTCGCGAGTGTATGCCTTGCATGCTATGCTATCTCACTCCTTTCTAGACAGTCTGCACAGATTGCGGGGGTACCGTGATTGAATATGACCCCGCTGCGGGCAACGGATTCTGTGTCAAGTGTGGAACCGTTGTGGAAGAAAACACCATCGTGGCAGAGGTCACCTTTGGCGAGACTTCTACTGGTGCCGCAATGGTTCAGGGGGCATATGTTGGACAAGGCTCAAGTGAGTCACGTCGTGCAGTTGGCGATCACCTCTCAACCTTGGTCAGCACACGCTCGTATGAGCGGTCCCTTCGGGAAGAGGGGAAGCGCTGAATCTCGTGAGCAGACAATTGCAAATGGTACGTGGCGAATAAAATATGTCAAAGGACCTCCCATAGTGACACATAACCAGCTAGCAGAAAGATTCAGAGTCTTGCCACGGCTCTCCATCTCTCCGAGGTGGTCGCACTTGCCGCAACGCGTCTATACACTCTCGCTGTGGAGCACAAATTCACAAAGGGGAGAAGAAGCGTCAACGTAGCTGCTGTCTGCCTATATGTCGCATGCAGACAGAAGGAGACGCGAAACTACATGCTCATCGACTTTTCCGACCTTTTGCAGGTGAATAGAATCATGCATTTCAAGTCTCGCTCATCATCCTTCTAGGTGAATGTATTCGAGCTCGGCCACACCTATCTCCAGCTGGTGCAAACTCTGAACCTTAGGCTTCCCCTTGTGGACCCGTCACATTACATCTCCAGGTTCGCTGCATTGCTTGAGTTCGGTGAAGAAACCCACAGAGTCGCCACCGATGCTGTCCGTCTTGTCCAACGCTTTGACCGAGACTGGGTTACCAAGGGACGTCGTCCAGCTGGTATATGCGGCGCAGCCCTTCTCCTCGCCGCTCGCATGAATAATTTCCGGAGATCTGTGGAGGAGATTGTACAGGTCGTCAAGATTGCAGACACCACATTAAAGAAACGTCTCGAGGAATTCAAAAAGACACCCAGTGGAGCACTGACGTTGGCAGACTTCAGAACAGTGTGGTTGGATGAGGAGATGGACCCGCCTGCTTTTACAAAGGGAAGGGAACGGGAGGAAAGGGGAAAAGAACAAGCTGCGAATGAATCCAAGGAGGCCAAGACTAAGAAACGGAGGGGAAAGCGGAAAAGAGCGGACAGCGTGTCAGAGGAGGCTGAGGTTGAACCCCCATCTCAACGGGTTGCCCCTCCACCGGCGATCGATCCGGCACTTTTCAATCAAGGGATCCTTGTGGGGACAACAGCACCTCCACCTCTCTTCTTCCCTGAAGAGGATGAAGGAACTACTTACGCTCATATCGACCCAAGCCTTCGATTAGGTATCGAGGGTGCGACCGTTCAGTCTGCCGTGGGCATGGAAGAAACTGTCGACCAAGCTCTTGCGAAGGAAGTAGCAACGTTCTTGCAAAATTCACAGGCCCTCATGCTCACCGAAGCTCTCGATGAAGCTGAGGAACGGCGTCATGCACAATTTGCTGAAGTCGATGAGCTCAAAGGGCTTGATGAAGAGGAGCTCGACCACTTTCTTCTGTCTGAGGAAGATATCAAAATCAAAGAGCGTGTATGGGTAGAAATGAATCGCGAGTATTTGGAGAGTATTGCTGGTGTGTTCCCAATCTCCGCTGTCTGGATGTGTTATTCAATGGAATCCCTAGCAAAGGCAAATCGGTTCGAAGAAGGCACGCAACATCCAAGAAGTCGCAAGGTTCGTCTCTCTCGCCCACACTTTTCTCTCTTGTCATGGTTCTACCGTCTTGTGACATTTCCTCTAGCGACGAAAAACGTTCGCGAAACCTCGCGATGAGTCTACACCATCTGGAAGAACTGCTGCCGAATCAGTACGTAACCTCCTCAAGAAAAATGCGAAATATAGCAAACGTATCAATTACGATGCGCTGAAAAACCTCTTCGTCGATGGTGGCAATCAGAACATTAACCTTGATGAGAAAGACAACTTGTATTCGATGGATGACAAAACAGAGGGTATAATAGTAGAAGAGGGTGGTGGTGTAGGAGAACAGAAACCCGTATGGGCAGCATCTCGGGATGGCACGTCCAATGCAGTTCACGGCGGGGAGGAGGATGAGAGCGAGAAGGGCGATGACGAAGATCCCTATGCAACTGTTGGTCAGTGGGATGAAATATATGAACAAGAAGTATGAAAATTTTAGTATGTGGTACATACGGCGAGGGTCATCCGCCTGATGATGATCAAGATCATCTGCAAGCATAGAATCTAGGTCATCAACTGATGATTCCCCGTCCAGGCTCGAAGTACATTACAAGTGTAGGATAGTCATAAGTATATCGTCGTTGCGACTTTTAGACAGAACCAAGGGTCCCCACTTCTAGGAATGCGGGGTGAGTAAACTACTGAGTCAACGTAACGGGAGCGAAAAACGACTATGGTGTTCCCGGAGAGAGCTGGGGCTGCTTTGGTTCCCACATTGTCCTCAGCACGTCGGAAAACCCAGCCTTGCCTAGTTTCGCATTCTGCTCGAACCTCTGCACGAGCCAACTTTCCAGTCTATCGGTCATAGTCCGCCACATTGCCATGCGGGCTTGTATTTCCGCGGTCTGTGTGAACATCGTCTGATGAGATGATGTTGGACTATACTGTATCCGCTCGTAACAAGATGCAAATTGAGATAAAGAAAGGTTGACAGAGGTGATCGTTGCTCTTTGCGTTGCGGGGTCGACAAAGGATATCTCGCGCACGTAGGCGTCTTCCGATCCACCGAACAACTGAAACGACATGGATCAGACGACTCCCCTGGGAGAGGGATTAACTCACTTTGACGATCCAAGTGGGCGCCTTTTGTTTACAGCCTAGCACACGCTCTGTCCGTATCATTCCGGTGTCCGGGTCGACCGAACGATCTATGACATCGACCGTCACGACGTGCGTGCAGTGCGGATTTGGGTATTTGTGCCATATTCCAATGACGACATGAGACCAGGGGTGCCTAGAGGAGCGTTGCACATCAGGGAACCGCGGCGGTCTCTCATGAAAATTTACGCACTCATACTTAAACGACTGGGAGAAGAAATGCATCGTCTTGGGATCGGAAGTGGGCAGGGAAGCGAAGGACGATGGTCGTGTGGAGCTGAGGCGCAGCGGTTGACGATGAGCGGAACTCGCTCGCGAGCCAGAAAATTATTCTTTCATCCGATTGGTTCGGAACAGCTCGGCAGGACGCATTCTGATTTGGTAGTTTGTTCTCACAGGTCACTATTACAAACACAACTAATAATTGCTACTGCCCCCCCTCGTCGCTTCGTGAATCAGCTAGGAGCTGAAGTTCAGCGAGACGTGACTTGAGTTTCGGTCTGATAGCTTCCACATCAACATTCATGATTCCCGTCCTAATGGGGCAAAATCTAGTACTTACACCTCCAAAAGTTTCGCTTGCAGTTCTTCCTTCTCTTCTTGGAGCGATAATCGCTTGTCCGCATTCAACTGCGTGCTGCAAGGATAGGTCAACAAACGCAATAACCTTTTTCCATTAGGAACGCGGCGTACAATATATATCCACCTTGGCCGTCAAATTGGAGGATTGTGGAATGATATTTCCATAAGGACGGTCGGTGAGAAACCGTCAAAAGTGTGATGCCTAGGACGGTCGCACGCTCCATCATCTTTCCCTCCATATCTGGCGGAACAAGCGAGGTCGCCTCATCAAGAATGGCGTACTATTTCGATATTCAGTCTCCGGAGGGACATTCGAAAATGAAAATGACTTGCTTTAGGCTTGTGATAAAATAATCTTGCCCATGCAATTTTTTGCTGATCACCGCCGCTTAAAGCTTCCCTCCATTCACGGGCGACATCCCATCCACCCTCGCGTTCCACAATGCTATCCAGGCCTACCACGGCAAGAATAGCGAGAAGATTGGCATCCGAAATACCTCCTAAGGATTCCTTTTGGTAGGGTTACGCAAAAAAGGCACACGACTTACGAGCTTTCATCAGCTCCTGTGAATCTGGGTAAATAACCTGGTCACGAAGTGTACCTAACGAGAGATAGGGCCGCTGAGGAATTAAAATGAAATCTGACGCTGGTGGCTTCCGCACGGTACCACCTAGAAAGACTGAGAAAGACAATCCACGAGAATGTATTCGGCGCACCATAAACGGGCCAAAGTCCGCCGAGGATACGGAATAACGATGATTTCCCAGACCCTAAAACATTGGAGTCAGAGCCTTTTGAAAACGGTGTAATCCAATCACCATTCGGCCCAACAATGAGTAGGTGTTCCTACATCCTGTTTGGTCAGTGAGCTTATTAAATAAAAAAGCCATTACCCCTGGTTTCACGCTGAATGTCAAACTTTTGAGTAGCATGTCCCCGTTTGGAGTCACGATCGGAACATTTTCGAGCTGGATGTCTTCAGCTTCAAAAATTCTGCCCCGGCCGGTTATCGCTGTTAACCATAAGAGAGCGAAGCCAGGAATTGTCCAAAAGACGCACTTTCACCGTTTACCCCCAAGACACTGGCTACAAGACTTTTCTCGAATTTACCTTTGCGCACGTCTGACATCGTGTCGAGCAGGAGAAAAACACGCGCAGTATAACCTGAAAGTTCTGCCAGATCCTTGTATGAATACATTACACGACCCATCGCATCTAGTGGTGTAGATAACTGTCATTTGAGCTACTCGAAAGAACACAAAGTGACATACCAGATGAGGATAGCAAAAGTCTTCGATTGGTGACAAAACCTGGAAGAATAGTTAGTTGAAAATAACACAAAAAATTGGTGTTGCACAAACCTTCTGTGCGACCACCAAGGTCGATATTGGAGAGACCAGGAAGCTTGCAGAAAACCGGGATGGCACAAACTACGAGCTTTATCGACTTTAGTCACATGTGTACATGAAAGTGTGATACTGACCCCAAAGCTTCCCCACAGCCATTTCATAATCCCTTCCTCGGCACAGCTATACCACCACCTCCGGGCCATGACCTTCTCTTCGTGCCGCACAAGAGTCACGTACTCCTTCTCGATGATTTCTTTCTCGGTTTCTTCACCGCCAAAAAATGCAACTTCTTCAGCGAACTCTGCTAAACGAGAATGAGAGTGTCGCAGAGAACCGGAGAGGGCGGCAGACTGAGCAGTGTATGTCCCAAAGGAAGGTGTCACTGCTCGTACTACACCCAGCGTCAACCTGGGGGTCAAATTTCGACAAGAAGCGAGCACGTACACAAGGCAGATGACGACTGTATCAAAATCGTAAGGAGTACCAGCCCCTCTGCACCGATGTTTTGGGATAGCTGGTAGTTGTAAAGAATGACATCAAGTATAGGTTTTGCCAAATTGGAATAGATGGCTGCTAGATGAGCAGAGAAGCGCTGAATGTCATGTGTGATCAATCTACATGACCGTCAACACCTCAAAGCGGTGGTTCTGTTTATGAAACTTAACTGGTCTGCGTTCTTGATCCGATCGTCCAAGTTTGCTGAAAATCAAAGTGAGCAAGTCATGACAGCAAGTCGTGAGTCTCACTTACAAAGTTTATAATAAATCTTTGAATCAGTTGTCTCGGATTCCTCGGCAAGGTATTGTTTGAGCACCTCGTGAGTTAAACGAGTTCGGTAAGCAATAGTGAGCTTGTTCTGGATGTAGCTCAACCAACTGTTCGTCCAAGTTGCTGGGATTGCAACAAGGAGCCAGCGGATGATGTTGAAAAGAAACTCGAACGACCTCCCTCTGACAAGAGCTGCGACGATCCTTCCGATCGGGTTAAACGCTAGAGCACCCTAGGAGAGTGTAGTACTCACTTGCCATCAAGGGCGGCGACGTATAAAGAAATTGCGGTCCTGAACACGAGCAAACTTGAGTGCATGACGAGGAGAAGAGCCTCCTTGGAGCGGATGGAAGGGATTGCGATTCTGAGGATGACACCGAGGCGCTGATAGAATAAAGCATCGACCTGCGATGTAGTGTCAAATAACCCGATGGTTGCATGGAACCGAGGTGCTCACGGCGACGCGTGCGGGCTTTCCGTCCCTCGCAGGAATATTCTTGCTGTTCTTGGTGGAAGGACGAGCCAGCAAGGCTTGATATGCGGTTAGGAGGACGTAGAGAACGAAGCCAGTGGTAAGTCCACGTTGTACGAGAGGTCGGTGGGTTGTGTAGAAGTGAGAAAGGCTGGCGATGCGCTTGGTGAGGACGAGCATGTGGATGAGGATGACTGAGCAGAGGCCATGTGATATCATTCAATCACTTTTCGGCCCAATTGGTGCCCGTGACGGGTGAGTGCTTCAAGATACCCCCATCATACCCGTTCATGCCTGCACCAGATGGGTCACAAGAACTAGAAAACAATGTCAAGGCGATCATAGCAGTCGACTTGGATGATGTTTTGAGCAGCACCAATGAGCATATCGCAGCCTGTTCGTGTCTTTGTCTCAAGTATCACCTACTAGCTTTTCACAAGGTTGGCATGAGTAGGGCATAACGACAAGTACGGTTCCAACATCGGCCTGCATGATTTCTACTACTATTACTATTGGAAAGTACGCTCTCCACCTCGATCGCTGTGCGATCCGATCATCTGGATCTTCATTCCAGAATCCCTGCTGGGGCCCGCCCGCCCAAACTCACCAGAAAGTCAAGGAATTCTACGCGACGAACTGGATCGAATCGATCCTACCGATCGATGGTGCACAAGAGGGCACTGCTGCCCTACGTCGTCTAGGCTATCGTCTCGTCATCATCACTGCACGCAACGAGCATATCCGTGACGCCAGCTGGGAATGGGTACAACGTCATTTCCCTGGTTGCTTCGAGGAAATCATATGCACTGGGCAGTTTGCCACACAGCAAAGGTTGGACGGTGTAGACCAAGACAACGCGATCCCAAAGAAAGTGACCAAGGCAGAAGTTTGCATCCGCATTGGTGCAAAATTATTGATCGACGACTCGTTGGAAAATGCGATGGCCTGTGCTGAATATGTGTCACCCAGCGGAGAGGTTGCGCCACCCGTGTTGCTCTTTGGGGACTACCAATGGAGCACGAGGCCATCACTTCCTGAAGACGAGCGTGATGACATGGCCTACGCGAGGCGAGTAGAGCTTGGAAATGGAGGCACTGATTTTCTGGTGGAAGACGTGCGACTGGGTGAGGAGGCTCTGGCAAGGGCAAATCAGAAACGTCGGAATTTCGTGCAGCGGGCGAAGAACTGGAAAGAGGTGGTGAGTCATGTAGAAGCATCGGTGGTGTAATACTACGACCCAGTTTTGATACCATATGCTACATAACATACGCCGTTTTAGTCGCGACTCGCCGCAGTGTCATTTTGACACGCCTTGTCATCATACTGTAATGTCCTCTCGAACCGTAGTGCAGTTGCGAGGGTCGCCAAGTGCAGAACTCGCGTACAGCTCGGCTCTTGATATCCTGAATGGGCGCTTCGTAGGCGCTGCTCATCTAGACGGCTTGCAGGGCATCCTCGACGATGTGTGCAACACCCAAGCCCAACTGGAGCAACGTGTTCGTGTCAGATCAACCATTCTTCCTACCGACGCTCATCTCTCCACAGCTTATTGAATCAGAGAAGGAGATCGATATCTTGACGACTAACACACGGAAAAAGGCCATTCTACACCTGAACAAGGCCAAACAACTCGCCTCGCTGCGGGACAGCTTGGAGGACGACCTTGCTTACCTATCCCATGATTTGGTTTCTGCCCTCAGTCCTGCAGGCGGTGACAATAATGGTCCCACTTTACTCGAGGACATAGAAACGATGCATCGTGCTCTAAAGGAACTCGAGAGCGTCCAGTCCTACGTTGCCGTCGTAGAACGCGCCCTGCAGCTCGGGTAAGACGTCCGCGTCATATTCTATTCTCCTACCTACTCATGTAAGTCGGAAGGGAATCGTCTCTGTCACAAATCTGCAACATTAGTTCCCCGATAACAGCGGCAGCGACCTCGAAATACCAAGCTCTGCTAGCCTTCGTCAATGTTGTGAAACAATCATGCAGCCCAATAGAAGACACTGGAAATTCGCACGGTTCCCTCAATCTCATCTCGTTTCTCGAACGAATCTGCGAAAAAACCTGGGAGGACATGAAGGCAACTTTGTTCTCGTGCGTCATGCTCTCAGGTCACTCTTGATTGTGCTTGATAGGGACGCCATAGTACACTCATATCTGCTTCTGAGGCCTTCAAGTGGCCGACAGCTGTTGATTATGTTGCCGTGAGCGAGGGGGATCGTGCTACATTCGAGTCTGCGGTCTCAAATCTACTCAGGTTGCAAGAGATGTGAGCATCCCCGCCGGAATTTCTGTTTGTCTCCCTCTTACCATCGATCCAAATGTAGCGGAGAGTCTCTCCACCCATTTCAAGAAGATGAGGGCCTGTATCCATTACAGGCGCTCGTCCAGCCGGTAGCATTGCGTTTCAAATATCACTTCAATTCCGAGCGGGAGACGAATCGCTTAGACAAGGTGTGCAAGCTCGCTTGTCCGTGCGAGTGTTGTAAACCCATTTTCAGCCTGAGTGGTATTTCACCCACATCGCCAATGTTGCCCATGATCACAGACCATTCATGGAGGGTGTCATGCAAAGACTGATTTCAAACTCGAAATTTCAGTGCGTCAGTGCGTGGGTACGTGATATCATTTGATTGGCCTCATTGCAGTACCAACACCTTCACAGTGCAACTATACGACCCTTCTTCTTCCTATACTTGAACGAAAGCTCAGACGTTCAGTCCCCGTGCTGCTGACTCGGCCCGCCTTACTAGCACACACGGTGTATCAGTCACTCATCTTTGATTCTAGCCTGCGTGACATGGGTTATGAGTTCGTCCAGGACAAGCCAGGGGCCCATGGCGACGAGAGAAGGGAAGCTGAGCAAGGAGGTATCAGTAAAGTGATTCTGGATCAGAAAGACTGGTTCAACGCTTGGCTAGAGGGAGAGAAAAAGTGTAGGCTGAATCTCTTATCTGTTCAACTGAGGCCATTGGTTTACACGGATTATAGTCGCGGATGACCAATACCATGAAGTCATCAGTGCTTCTGATGCTTGGGTTGTCATTGATGATGATAGACATGAATACGCATTCAATCATGCGTCCCAGGATATCGGCCTCAAGGCAACAACGTCCGCACGCAAAATCAAGGCTCTTGTTGAGCAAGTGACTGGTGCGTCCTTTGCTCAACGACATCAACTATTGTCTGCTCATCCACTACAGATCGCTACTTGCCTTTACCGTCTTTCCGTCAGCGCACCCAATTTCTCATTCACGTTCAACTCCCAATCCTAGAATTATACCACTCTCGTATATGTTCATCCCTGGATGCATTTGAAACGCTCTCTTCTGCTTTTGTCCGCGCGGTACCCGGCGCATTGGGCGTAGACGGCCCTAAGACGGATACGCGCAAATTAACAGGTGGTGTTGAAGGGAGCCAGCGCTTGTGTAAGGCTTTGTTGAGCGCGAGGTACATAGAGAATGCTATGCGAACTTGGGGAGAGGAAGTGGTAAGCATGTGTTCTGTTTTCTTAATTGATTCCCCAATTAAGCAATGTCTAGTTTTTTCTAGAACTTTGGGCAGAGATCAACCATCGTGCATCTCTCCGTATAACTACGGGATCACACTCCTCTCTCCTTGCAAGGGCTAGTGACGAAGCGACGACTTCCGAGGGAACTATCTTTGAAGAGCTCATCATGCAGTTCGCGAAGCTTTCTTCGCGAGCCGAAGATATGTTGGTGCAACAAATTTGCGGGGAATGTGAAGCCTCTCTAAAGTCCCATTTCTCTGCTTTGACAGGGTAAGTACTCGATGGATAAATCGGGGAGGGTCGGCCGTCGGACTGACTTGCAATCTGGCTAGTCATGTACAGGACCCTATAGATGACAACACAGTGGAAGTCGCCGCCTCCAGTACCTTATTACCGGCTGTTGTGCTTCTCTCATCCCATTTGACCTTTTTACGAAGCACGCTTCCGGCCTCTGTCGTCACGAGACTCTATAGGCGCACTGCATCGCGAATATCAGAGCATGTGCTACAGCGACAGGTTCTCTTCCGACCCGGCCTGACACGTGGACCAGCACGACATGGTCTGACACGAGCCCAAGCACGTGTCGTTCAGGCAGAATGCGAGCTATGGGCGGAAACCTCTCAGGTGGCAATGAACATGTCACGCACCCGTATCGAACACCCGTGGAGCCGGTTGCTGGCAGCTGGACGTCTGCTCGGTGCAGATCTACAGAAACACGAAAGGTTTCTCGACACATTGTTCAGCGGGAAGAACGAGGGATGGGAGGAATTGCTTGATAACGTGACGGAGCTAGGGTCTGGGGGTCTAGGAACGGATGAGGTCAAGACTGTGCTAAGGCTGAGAGATGACTGTCGACGGTAAATCTGGAGGTGTGGACTTCCGGAAGATGGCGGTTCTTCTGCACGATAACGTAGATAACACACAACACCCTGTTCGTTACGAAGTACGTACCTGGCCTCCGTGTTCACAAGATTACAAGGTTTAATTTTATGAAACAAATCTAATAACCGTAGTAAATCTTGATGTCATATCTCATTAACCAAATTGTACAGCAAGACGTGAAAAATAAACAGAAAAGAATAGCAACTTGCCACCACCACAGCTGCATCCGCGGAGATATCATACCTTGTAAACAATCCCATCGCTCATCATGAGCTCATCTGAATCGGTCATGATCTGGCAAATGGCAGTTGCTTCAGCCGTCCCAAACAACGCATTCGTAGGCAGCCCGGCGTTCACCAACTCTACAAGCTCCGCGAGGAAAATCTGTTCCTCATCCTGTAGGCGTGAGGCGAACAAATTTGCCACTCTAGATCGGAATGACTGGAGCCTGCGATGGGAGAACGGGAACGAAAGGGGTGAATGTTTTGTTGGGCAGTTGTACCGCTGAGGTTGTGTGACATACCGTTCTGGTGGAATGCTGCCATCCACAGCAGGCTCTGCCGCGGTTAACGGAACCGTGTCCATCTGTACATCTTGACTGTCGTCTTGCCACAGAGAATTTTGGGTCCCTGGTTTGTCCGAAAGTTGTTTGCCATTAGGACGTTGCTGCGGTATACTCTCGCGCTCGATCATCGCGGGTTGTTCGTCATCGTCATTCTCGTCATTCTCGTCATCACTATCATCATCCGAGCTATCTTGCGAACCTTCCTCGCCCTTATCCGCAATAGCACCACCGCGGTTAGGTTTGCGCTTTTTCCTCTTTTGTCGCTGTCGTTTCGCAACCTCCTTGTAGAGAGCATAGCGCATTATCTCCTCGGCTACTCTTGCATCGTCTTGTTCAACTTTGTTGGAGAGCCGTGCTTTTGCATGAGCAGTGGATAGACGTATCAGAGTCTCCAGTGTACGAGCAGTCAACGGGGCAGTCTACAGGCTACGTCTCAGTCGGTCAAAAATTCGACAGAACTCGAATTACCTTCTTCTTGTTCGCTTGACTCTCCTCCTCATTGCGGAGGTTAGCATACACGTTCACAATGTGATTTGCTGCGCCGTTCGTGAGCACCGGCGCGGGCCTACTCTTCGCATACTGGATGTACTTCTTCACAAAAGTGATGCTGAGAATCTCTATTTTTACTTGTTTACCTCTCCGAGTGCGGGATTTTGCCGCCGTGAAACCGACGTGAAGTAATGGATCATATTTTTCAAATGGGCTGGACTCTCCGGCGGTTTCCTGTTCGACCGGAGCGACGCCAGGTCCCTCGATGGCCAATGGCTGTGTAAGATTGTCATGGACAGGTGTCCCTTCCTCGATTCCGGGAGGGAGGTACCGATGAAGTCGAAGAACGTGGTCTGCGACCTTGCGGTCGCGCTCTTCGTCAATGTCATCAGTAACAATGAAGAGAAGATCAAAACGTGAGAGAAGCGAATCGGGGAGGGCAATGTTTTTATGCGGATCTTTGTGGATATCATACTGCATAGGGGTATCAAAAAGTTGTCGCGAAGTTCCCGACAATTACTTACTTGTCCGTATATCGGATTAGCAGCCGCGACGACGCTGCATCGAGCATTTAGACTTGTGTGGATGCCTGCTTTGGCGATGGTGACGGTCTGTTGCTCCATGACTTCGTGTATTGCAACACGATCTATGTCCGACATCTTGTCAAACTCGTCGATGCAGACCACGCCACGGTCTGCGAGAACCATTGCACCTGCTTCAAGGCGGCGCTCGCCCGTATCTCGATCGGTGGTAACAGCAGCAGTCAAACCGACACCGGAGCTCCCTCGACCAGTTGTGGCAATCGCAAGAGGTGCTGTGCCAAGGACAAATCGCAGGAGTTGCGACTTTGCGGTTGACGGGTCACCGACCATGAGTAGATTGATGTCACCACGGATATGCGTGCCATTCAGGAGATTCTTCTCCGCTCCGCCGAGGAGGAGGAGCAGAATGGCCTCTTTAATTTTGTCGTGCCCAAAAATCGAGGGGGCAAGTGACTGGGATAGCAACCGGAACATGTCGCGCCGTTTGGCAAGCTGGTTGATTTGCCGGATGTCGGTATCGGTCAGTAGAGTCTGGGCAATCCCACCTCCTATCTTTGAGGAGAGAAGGTTGATGTTATTTGCGAGGATGAGAGATCTTTCAAGAGAATTTGAGTGGCCACATCCAGTACGGGTGTAAATCAACGCTCACTTGAAGGCGCCATTGGCGCCACCGCCCACACTTCGGTAAAACCCAACTAACTGAACACGATCGCCGGGCTTACACTTGTCAACAAGGTCATCGTCAAGAATGATGTCTGTGCTCCGCGGTAACTGTCCTGGAGGGGCGCGCTCGGGCATCTCCTGGATGCTGATACGTTGATGATCCCGAAAGACGGAATGGCCGTACTCCATTTGCAAGGGACGGCCGTCGTCGTCCTGTTGTGGAGTGATGGTGGAGGTTGGGGGAAGATTAGAAGTGGTAGTGGTAGCATCGCGGTACTCGCGCGAATGAAATAGTTTCGTGTCAGGACAATAATGGACGGACTTTAGCATTTTGGGGCGAACAAGGGAGCAACGGGTGATGATACCCTCTAGTGATATCATCTTTCCGAGGTGTTCGGCTTTGAGCGTTCGTGGGCTGACATGGTGATCACCAAACGACCCACTGAAGCCCACACGATAGTTCTTCCCATGAAGGTCGTGTTTTTCCGCATCGCGAACTTGGGAGACAATGTTCACAAGGGCATCGTCAAAGGCTGGAAGAAAGTCGACCGGCTGTTTGAGAAGACCGTCTGCGTATTCTCTGTTGTAGTCACGTAGATCATCGATGTTGACGATGAGACGGGTTTGTTCTGTGCGTAACAAGCGAGCAATTTGGTCTCGATAATTGTAGACGGGAGAATCTGAGATAAGAAATTCTTCAAAGACACGCGTCCTGTCGCGCATCAGGTCATCTTGAGGAACAGGTTCGTCAAGCATGGACATGATGGTCACCGTGTAAGCTTGACGAGACGCGTACGAACGCGCGCTCACTGGCAATGACACGGAAAAGCCGGCCCTAGTCGAGTCACGCGGATGCTGGCAGCAAAGAACGACGTTGGGTTACTACATGTTCCGCGTACTACAGTCTGGTATATAGGATGCATCCGGGTGTTGACAAACTGTCCCTCTGGAAAAGCGCTAGCAGAACGAAACAAAAGAGTGTGGTACAGACGCAGATCGATAGCGTGTGTATACGGCAAGAAAGAAAGTAGCGCAACAGTTTATGGGACCGATCATGTGTGATGGCGCGATCGTAGACGAGCTGGTCATGCCAGATTTTGGGGGGAGGTCAAGTGCTTCGACATATGAGTTGAAATGAAAAAGGGTCCTAGAACATAGCTGAAGGGAGAGCTTACGAAGGGTGGGAATGGTAGATGACTGTCTACCAGTCAGGAGGATTGGCATCGATCCCAACGGATTGATCTGGGCTCTACACAGGAACAGTTGAGAAAGGCGGTATCAAGCTGGTTGAGAGATAGAGCATTACCTTGAGGTCCCGAGCAACGGGCCCGGCTGCCATCTGGAATAGATCGATCAGTCCAATCCTAACCCAACGGGGAATAGCGGGAGCGTACCGGAAGAGCGAGGGAGAGCTGGACAAGAGAAGCCAAGAGGAGAGCTAAGTAGCACTTTGCAGCGAGCATGATGAGGTTTGAAACAGGTTGTACAGGGAAAAGGAGGGAGGGAGGAGATGGTTTTTATTTGGGACCAGGAGAAGACGGATATGAGAAAATGATATGCAGATCGTGATCCATTGTGTGATACGTGGTCACTGGGCCATCCAGGACCAAAGTCTTCGGCCGCCGCGCACCTT
The DNA here is from genome assembly GCA_003316335.1 of Hemileccinum impolitum. Taxonomy (NCBI): domain Eukaryota; kingdom Fungi; phylum Basidiomycota; class Agaricomycetes; order Boletales; family Boletaceae; genus Hemileccinum; species Hemileccinum impolitum. The sequence continues at coordinate 52,969 of QFEQ01000265.1, forward strand.
TTTCAAGGCACAAGTTTGAGGCTTCAGGAAGTCTTGAACCTATGACCAAATTACGCCGGACACTCGCCACAATGCCCATGTACCACCTCACCTACCATTTTTGTCCTTTGCAAAGTTCCACCGACCACATCTCCATTCAGTCCTCATGTGCCTTGCACCCCAAATCTTCCTTCGAGCGCTCTAGCGCCAACCAGTTTCCATCCATAAAGAAAGTCCTCTCGAACCACTCAACGATTGAACCGGAAAACGGAGCGCCAAGCTGATCGAATCCACAAGTCGACGTACTTCCTTCCGTCTTTCTCACACCCGTCCATGAAACGCTTGTTATAACATACGAGGTGTGGGGATGCACTCACCGACCGCGGCATGCATTTGGTGCCTTTTTCGTCATTCAATACGCCAAATTGAACGAATCTGAGGCTTGAGGGCCACTTCTATACTTGTTATCGATAACGTCACAACAACGTGTCCCGTCGGATTCGACCTATTCGCCAGGAACGCGGTCGCTCCCGGATCTCAACGTCTTGCGCTGATGCAACATGCGTTATTGAACTGCCTATACAGTTTATACGAACAAAGCTCAGTCCTGCACGAGGCCGTCAGCTGATTCACTCCTTCCGACTCAAGACAACTTACCCATAGCTTGATCAATCCGTCCCACGAGGCTGTTACCACTTTGGACTGCGCACCATCGGTCAGCCGCTCGTAACGTAATGATAGTATCACTTACGGTCTCATGTGGCAACCACTCGTGCGCAATAACCACTTTAGAGTGCGCTTTTAGACGCGACTTAATTCGACCACTCTTCCAATCCCAAAACACCAAGTTTCCCTCACTGTCTCCGCTACTAATCCACTTTCCATCCGGAGAAAATCCCACCTGGCAAGCATATCCTGCAACGGAATGTCCGGCGAACCTTTTCTTTCTGTTTTGTCGGAAATTGTCTGTGCTGTACACGAGAATCTGGTTGTCTAATGACTGCGCGGCGAAATACTTCTCTGTAGTCATAAGGGGATGCGGACACGTCAGAATACGGGAAGGTGCCAAGTAAAAACGTGGTACGAACTCGAGGGATGTAGGGTGACAGCCGGCATAGAATGCATATGGGGTTCCGCGATGTACTTGATCACGACGGGTATATCATAGTCCCACGCTCGGATAGTTTTATCATCCGAGGTGGTGACAAAGCGACGATTTTCGTCAACAAACGTAATCGTGTTCACTGGCCCCAAGTGTTGGTCGTATTCCTGCGTAATCTCGCCCGAATTCATGTCGTACTGATGGCAACTAGTCAGCACCCTTGCAAAAAATCAAGCTGGATACGAAGCGTACCTGGATAATCTTCTTGTCCGACATACCGGCGAGAAATGTGTGCTGTTTATCATCGTCGGGGTGGAAGCGGACAACATAGGGGGTCTTGCCGTTACTGAACCGCTTGAGGCACTGACCGGTCTCGGTGTCCCACAGCTTCATTTGACGATCGTAGCCGCAGGACAAAAACTTGCTACCATCGTTTGAGAAGGTGACGTCCTTGACGGCTTGAACGTGGCCGTGGAAAGTCCTAAGACAATTGCCATGGGTATATACGTCCCAAAGCTACGAACGCGGGGGGTGTCAAGGAGGGCACGAAGAAAGAGGTGAAGGCAGTGACATGCCTTGATTTTGGTGTCCATCGATCCACTGAGCAAAAGGTGGCCCGTATCGGGGAAGAGACGAATGGCAGATACGCCCTGGGTGTGACCGGTCCATGTATGGATGCATGTCTTGGGGATGAAGGTCTCTTGGGAGCCAGCCTCTGCGGAAAGGTTTGGGGCGTCCGCAAAGGGGGGATGCATGTAGGTCCTGCCCTGGTAATCGGTCATGGACTTGCCGTGGAACACGGAGGTCTCTTGGCCGACGCCGCCACGCTTGGGTTTTGCTTTCTTCTTGACGACATGGGGCTCTGGTTCGTCGTCTTGTTCGGGCTGGTCGGCGGACTCTTGCTCTTCGACACCGTCCAGGAAGGCGGCCTGCTGCTCGCCCTCCCAAGCTGCCCATGGGCCGATGTACGCGCCTTCGCCGTCGACGACGTCGAGGTTGCCCTTGTCCCTTCTTTTGCGTTTGAGGGCCTTTTTCTGGGCGTTGGTGGGTTTTATTGCGTCTATGGTTGCGAGACCATTTTTGTTGGCGGAGTCGAGGGAGCCAAGGATGGAGGGAGCGTTGGGGTCGACGGAGGGATTGACGGAGTAGCCGAGGATGGCGTGTGTGAGATGCTGTGCCTTGAATGCATGGTCGGACATCGCCTGCTCCTCAACGTGTCCGGCGAGGGCGTTTTGGTTGAGGAAGCGGTTCCGATCACTGAACGGATTTTCGGGGCCCTGGAGGGGGAGGGACATGTCATGATAGGGAATGTTGACGTTGATCTGTGTGTCGGTTGGACGGGTGACGAGGGAGGAGTGGTCGAGGGGGTCCTACATGGGTGTGTGTGTGTGAGACGCGCAAGGGGTGGAGAAGGAAGAGAGATACTTGATGGAGGACATGCGGCGCGGGATCTGTGGAGAAGTGGTGCGGCGCGATGGAGCGTAATTTCTTTGCTGCGGGTATGTTGGCGATAGCAAAGGCGTCGAGAACGTTGTCGTCGTCGATGCCGTCGTCTGAGGAGGCGTAGGCGTGGAGGAGGGAGGAGGAAGAGGAGGAGGAGGTCATGGTTGAGGGTGGTGGTGCGGGTGCAAGGCAGTGTTATGTAATCATAAGAGTATATGAACACCGTCACCAGCCTGGCCGCCAGCCCACCAGTCGAGTGCAAATGACCAAACGCGCCATCGGTCGTCCTTGGACCGCCTACGAAGATGAGCTCCTCGCCAGCGCCGTCGCCGTGCATGGCCAGGTCGACAACTGGAAGGCGGTCGCATTATCGGTGCCGGGGAGGACGAACAAGGCGTGCAGAAAGGCAAGCCGTCCGACTCATCTTGCTCGCAGTCTGCCGATCTCTCACACAGCGGTGGCTTCATTCACTATCGCCGAGCGTGAAGAAGACCGCCTGGACAAAGGTCGAAGATGATCTCCTTTTGGAGCTCTATAAGATCCATTCCGCGAAATGGGCCATCATTGCCAGGAACATTCCCGGTCGTACCGACGACGCGTGCTCAAAGCGTTATCGTGAGGCTCTCGATCCCTCCCTCAAGAAAGACGACTGGACGAACAACGAGGACGAGAAGCTCCTCGCCGCCTACGCCCGCTTGGGCGGCCAATGGGGCCGTCTCGGCCTGGAACTCCAGCGTAGCGGCCTGGGCTGCCGTAACAGGTAGCGCTGCCTTTACCGTTCCCCCGTCTCCTCGCTCACCCGACCCTTGCCAGGTGGAGGCTTCTCCAGCGAAAGCGACAAACCGATCTCCCCTCAAAATTTACTCCCCCTCACCCCTCTTTTTCCAATCCTTCCGTCTGGTCATCACTCCCAATGATCGACTGTTGGGATGACGTTGACTCCCTTCACAACAACGTCGACATCTTTGGCCGCGATCCACAGCAACACGCGCACCGCGCCGTCCCCCCTCCCGTCGATTATCCTCCATTTCATTACTCATCGTCACTCACCTCTGCGCTGTCCTCTCCCCAAAATCCAATCCAATATGAAACAGACGCCGAAACCACGGCTTCTAATGGTCGCCAATCGCTGGTGCTTCCAACTTCGTCCGTCCCGCCGGACACCACCTCAGCAGCCGTCTTCGCTCCATTCGATTACGAATCTTCGTCATCAGCTTGCGCACTCTCCGTTGGCTCCACTTCGCCTGCCCCCCAGGCCACCTACACAGAGGACATGCATCCATGCAACGTATACAACGATTGCCCCCATCAATTTCATCAGCTCCAACGCAGTGTGTCGCACACCGCCATTCCGTCTTCCGCTCATCCTGTGCAGGTCGATCATTATACGGCACCCCTTCCACACGAGGAATGTAGCCTCTCACATGCTCCACTGACGACTCAACACCAGCCGACACCCCAAACCAGCTCCGTCTCGGCCCAGAACTCCGCCGATTCCTATTTTGCAACCTCGCAGCTCCCTGAGCATCAGGCGAGCCACATGTCATCATCCATGACCTCAGTTTCGCTTCTCGACAATCCTGACACTTACTTTCACGTGTCTCCAAAACCTGGCATTGACGTGAACGCGCAGCACGCTCTCCTTCACACTCCTGATCCGCTTTCACTCTCCGAATCACGTCCTGGCTATCATTATGTACATCACCGTGTCCCTTCTCGTGCACGAGTTGTGGAGACCATGCATGGCCGAGAACAGCATGCCGAATATCACCGCAATCACGTGCGATCAGACCAGAGCCACTTCACATCGAGGCCACTTACAAGCTCCCCTGAAGTCCGATATGCTCTGCAACAACCCGAGCGCCCCAATGTCGACACACTCACCCAGCCAGAAGCGGGTCCTTCTCGTGCACCGCCTGACCATTATTACGCCTCCAATCCTTTACTATCATCACAACCAGTCCGACGGTCAACTGCTTCTCCCCGTTCCGTAGGAATGCCGTACCCGAAACGACCATCATCAGGCAGCTCCTCGACCAACTCCGAGGACTATCACCCACCTTCCTTTCATCCCATTCCTAGGCGGAAAATTGGCGCAGCCGTTTCTAGGAAGCGATCCGACACGCAGACGCCGTCGCGTTTGTCCTCGGATTTGCAAGCGACTCCCGAGTAAGTCCCAGTGAATCCAAGAAATTATCAATATTCCTCATGCACCACAGTCCTTCCATAAAACCTTATGCCTGTGGCCACGAGAGCTGCTGGCCTTCCAATGCGGCATCGAGTCGTGCTTGTTATTGCACCTCACGTGGCCTTTCGGATCACAACAAAACTGCACACTCGGAAGACTCAGGGGGAGACAGACCATATCGTTGTGGCCTGGAGGGGTGTGGTAAATCTTGGAAGGTGTGCACAGACTTTTTGTTTCGCATTCTTTCGAATGACGTATGCATCAGAGCATCAATGGATTGCAGTACCATCTTCAAATGTGTGTTTCGTTGCTGTCGCCAGGGACGTTGTCTTATGTCTTTCTATCACAGCTCAAAGGCCCATTTCCAACATGCCATCACTTCTAGTTTTGTCTCCTCCTATATAAGCGATCTTGCAGTCCCTGCATCTGTGGAAGCATCTGCGTCGGCGGAAGGGGAGGATAGGGCAAAGAAGCAGTACAAATGTCCTCATGAAAATTGCCCTAATCGGTATAAGCAGCTAAGTGGCCTCCGTTATCACTTGGCCCATGTAAGCATTGGTGTCGGCAACAGGCGCAATACGCAATTGACTCTTTAATTTTTTTCAGGGCCATCCGGTAGACCTTCCCAAACAGCTAGATCTTGTCCCTCCTGCTTTAAGCCGCAAGTTGGCGGAGAAGATGCGCGCTCAAGGACCTGCTGCATCATCTTCAGAATGGCAGGCGCGCAATAACAGCTCGGAAGCATCCATTCACTGTCCGCAGGGGTCTTTCAACCCGTAATTCACTTCTCCGTGATGCTGGAAAAACTGGTTTCCCGTTTATCGTATAGAATGGTCAGTTATTTGGCTTTCGGTTCAATATGTATACGTAGGCAAGTCATCCTATTCTATTCGTCATCACGTATGGATCCGTGGCGTAATCTTAACATGTACTTATTGATATCTTTAACGGTCTGTTCCACCGAGCATTGTATGGATATGTGAGGAGAGGAACACCAAGTAGATTGGTCTGACAAGGAACATGGTCCCAAGATCCTAGGAGTTGGAGTTTTATCGTCTACCGTTACCAGTAGCATATTGGCCGGCACTATGGCTTGATTAGCCAAGGTTCCATTGGGGGTAGGCAGAAGGAGACGTACAGATCTCTCAACGTTGGATCGGACATGAGTTCCTCCATTGAAGGCATTTGTCCATTCTGAACGCGGCCCATCTGATGGCGAATAGTTGTGAGTGATCCAGAAGCAGAAGACGAAGACAAGAGTACCATGTTCGCTACGGCTGGATTCGACATGAGTCTTTCCAGACCACCGTTGGCCATCAATTGTTGTGCCATTTGCATCATCATTGGATTGTTCATCATATTTGCCAGGTTGGGCGTGCCTCCGGCTCCGGCCCCGGCTCCGGCAAAGATATCTGCCAGACCAGCCAAGTTTGGTGTTGCGTCCGAACGAGCGGGGGTCGAGGAAGGAGATGAAGAGGAAAGCTGATCCTCAGGCATGAGCGGGGGAGGGCCATCGTCATCACCCTCGGGAGATAGGCGGTCTTTTGCATTCTTGAGGCCTGATTTGAGATTCTCGTTTGTCGGATCGAGTTCGGTGCCCTTGCTAAACGCAGCCACCGCGGCCTTGTAGTCGCCCAAACTGTAATGGGCATGGCTGAAAAGGAGGGTGAGCGGTTCACGTCGGATGGAATGGAGCGGAAGGAGAGGTACCCGAGACGAGAATAGGCCTTGACGAAGGCAGGGTCGACCTCGATGGCCCTCTTTGCGTCTTCGACTGCGGATGCGTATTCTCCTTTGCTAGAGTAGGCGGCTGCGCGGTTAGAGAAATAGACGGCATTGGTGGGGTCGAGGGCGATTGCCTTGGAGTAGGCGTCGATCGCTGAATCATGTTTTTTGGCAGACATGTGAGTATTTCCGGTCTGCTTGTGCTTCTCTGCCCTGTTCTTGTCCTCTACGGACGGGGTCTTTGGCGGTGTAGACGTGGGTGGTGATCCGACTTTGTCTCTTGTCTTGAGAAAGACATCGAATATGGTTTGCAGCTTTGCCGGTTTTATGCTGAGCTGCTTGCGTTGAGCATCGTTTGATGGATCGACGCCAAAGGCCTCGCCGATGCATTGGACTGGCGAGGGTCAATCGGGGAGGTGATGACACGCAGAGAACGGGGCAACGCACTGGCGATCTCGAGACCCTCTTTGTCGTCGTCCTTGACGGCGCCGTCTCGTATAGATTCGTTGAGGAAATCGACAAAGGCGAGGACGAGCTGCTGTTTCGCCATGATCGCGCCAGTTCAACGCTTTGCTTGCTCAAACAGTCGACAACAACACCCCTCGTTACCGACCATGTTTTTCTGCAGCATCTCTGGCGAGCCACCGCAGGACCCCGTCGTGTCCGCAAAGTCGGGTCACGTCTATGAGCGCCGTCTCATCCTCAAGTACATCAACGACAACAACGTCGACCCCATCACCGGCGAAAAACTCGAGGAATCAGACCTCGTCCCAGTCAAAGCCAGTCCGTATTCCCCCTCCTCCTCCTCTCCCTCCTTACCCACACTCACTTTACCCTAGATCCAAAGGCTGCCCCTCCGAGACCCCCAACCGCGACCTCCATCCCGGCCCTCCTCCATACCCTTCAAAACGAGTGGGACGCCCTCGTCTTGGAGACATTCGCACTAAGGCAACAATACAACAACACCAGGCAAGAGCTCAGCTATGCGCTTTACGCCCAAGACGCTGCCAGCCGCGTCGTTGCTCGCCTCATCCGAGAACGCGACGCTGCCAGAGAGTATGTGTGCCACCCTCAACCCGCATTCCACGTTCTGACAGCTGGCCGCGCAGGGCTCTCGCCAATGTACAGGCTAGCATGGGCATACCGTCCGCGCCAACCAACGGTGGAGACGTTGAAATGACCGAAGAGGTCCCCCCAGCCCTCTTACCAAAGGAAGTCATCGACCAAATCGACGAAACCCAACAGAGCTTGTCTGCCACGCGTAAGAAACGCAAGGCACCCGCCGGATACACTACCCCTGCAGATATCAAAACCTTCATGCCGAAACAAACCATCCCGTCCCTCCACTCGGCATCTCCTGCTGGCATCAACTCGATTGCCATCTCACACCTCAGCCCTTCTCAGTTTTTGACCGGTGGCAACGACAAAATCGTGCAACTTTATGACAGAAGCACGGACAAGGTGCTCGCCTCTCTCAAGGGACACACGAAGAAAGTCAATCACGTCGCTTTTCGAGATCGAGATGGCGAACCCACTTTGTTGCTCTCTGCTGGTTCCGACAAAATCGCTAAAATCTGGTCGTATGACAGTCCCTCCGGCGAATACCTCCCCAGAGCCACAATTACGTCTCACAAAAGCGACTTGACTGGCCTAGTCGTTCACCCGACGTCTACGCTAGTCGCCTACTCTTCCCTCGACAAAACGTACTCTCTGCACGAACTCTCCAACTTCTCTCAGGTGTATCATTCGACCCCTGCAGACGACCCCTTCACTTCGCTAGCTGTCCATCCAGACGGTGCACTCCTCGCACTTGGGACCCCTTCATCAAAGATCCAAATATGTGATATTCGCTCAGGTACCGTGGCTACTACCATTTCGCCCGGCGGTACACCGTTCTCCGTCAATACCTTGTCGTTCTCCGAAAACGGGTACCACCTTCTAGCACCTGATAGCCTGTCCTCGGTCGCCGTCTGGGACCTCAGAAAAATGACGACCGTACATTCCATCCCGCTTGGTGACGCATTCAAGATCAACAAAGTCATTTACGATTATGGCGCCAGTTTCTTTGGCGTTGCTGGCAATGAGGGTGTTCGTTTGTTTGCACACAAAACCTGGGAAGAACTGGTTCGCTTCGAGGAGGCAAGCGACGTGACAGATCTTGCCTTTGGTAATCAAGGAAAGGAGGTTTGGGGTACCAGCGGGAGGGAGGTCAGGATTTGGGGTGCTCCCGAGTAGTCCCTGCTGATTGTTCCTTTTGATGCTAAATCGTATTTTTCGCTACCATGAAATACAACTCGGAGGTCGATAAGCACGTCAAATCATGCGTTGGTGTAAGTACTTGGTACATACAGTGTGTATCCATACTAGTAATGGAATGGGTAACGAAACACAAAACCCGAAAAAAATGGTAATGCGAAGTAATACAAATTTGTGCGAAAGGGTTAAAAAAAAAAGATGGCAAGGCAGCTGGAGCGTAAGGGCCAGCGCGACGGGAAGAGAAGGTGGAAGCCGCGGCCACCGGTCGTAAAGGACGGGACGTGCAAAAGTGTAGAATAGTAGTACAAGGTACAGCATCCAAAATTTTCAGTGGGTCAGGGGAAGTCACCATGTCGATGGACCAAAAATCTTTCCGGAAGGCAACACACGGAGCGGAGTACCGAGTGCGTCGGCGGTGTTCTGCCAGGCAGTGTTGCCCCACCAGTTGAGGGTAATCCCGCCCTTGGGCAGTTGCAAGGTGAAGAAGATGAAGACAAGGCTAATCGCAACTCCAGAGTCAAGGCCAGCGGCTAGGATATAATTATAGCGCATCCACCATCGGAAGTGGTACCGACGCATGAACCACTGGAAGAAGAAGCCGACCAACAACCATGAGGAGTAGTTGATACCTGTCGCAGGAGGTATCATACTGATTCCGGAAAAGAGTACTGGAATATTGATATAACGCCAATACGAGAGAGGGAATCGACGTGCGAGGTAGTAGAAGGGGATGGGGAGAACGGCGCCAAGGAGGAAGAACCACAAGAATGGGCTATACATAGCTCCAGGGCTGAAGACTCTCTGCGGTCCGATGCCTCCCCACAGCAACGAAGAGGTAGCAAATACCGTGGTGGAGGGACATGTGAAGAATTGGGGTTGGTGGGGTTGACAGATGTCCACGATGTTTGCAAACATCCACTCTTGGACGAAGATGACGACGATACTCGCGGTCAACGCAGCGATCACCTGAGCGGCGAACATCAGGCGAGGAGGAATCTTCATGTAGTGGCCAAGCTTCAGGTCACCAGCAAACCCAACTGCTTGGTTTGTGCCAGCAAAAGCGATGCTCTTGAAGACCATGACGGCCACGGGCCTGCCTGGAAGCATGTAGCCGGCAACCAGTTCGTACACAACGCTCAGTGATATCTGTTGGTTTGTAATCGCCTGGATCATGCCAATAGGAGTAGACAAAGATGCAGCGATGAGCAACCCGATACAGACTGCCCAAATGGGCAGTTTTGTTGGGTAGATCTCAACAGTGACGAACAAAAGAGTCGCCATTATGATTCCCAACGTCGCATACCACCATTGCGGAACTTCGGCATATGCTTGCATGAGGCGCGAGTGGACGTCGCGTTCGTCCTTCAGGTTGCTCCTGAAGCGTTTGACGATATCATGACGGTACCACACTAAGAATGGTGGTCAGAAGAGAGTCGGACCATGGAAATGAAAAGATACTTACAGGCGGTATGAACGACGAGAGATGCGAATGAGGCAAATGCAATGCCATACGCGAGTGCTAACGTGGCAGAAAGAAATGCCGGGGAGTATGCCTCGTACTTGGTGATGTCGAAAGTCCCGTTGGTGACAATTTGCGATGGGTCGTAAGGCATACCAGTATTGTCGAAAGCGACCGACGATGACATTGGCAAGTAGCTCATGAAGAAACTATTTGTATCTGGTAGGGAAAAATTGTATTGAGAATTAGAACCCGGCAACGCAAACCAAGGTCTCACAGTAAAGGATAGGTGCGATGATCCAGAAACAAATGACGAAGCCAACACCTGTATTTGCTTCTGACCACCACTGGAGAAGATGTTGAGGCGATAAGAATATGACATCCAAGGATACGAACGTACTGGTAAGACCAGAGGATTGGAAGCGTAGGATACCATGGACCAGTCGAACGTGAAAATGCCCATTCCAAGACCTGTAGACGTGCCAAATAATGTGTTGACGACAACGTTGTTTGGAGCAATCCAGCACGCCCAGTTGAAAACACTGAGGCCAGTCCAAAGGAAGCCGGGCACAAAGTACCATGCAAAGCTGCATGCAACAACGATGACGAAGAACTTGTGCCGAGAAATGTGGCGATCAGGCTTGCCATAGGTCCTATGAAGAGTGTTGAAGAGAGCAGAGTTGACCAAGGCACCGGGCCAGATCATGCTGCTAGGGTAAACCAGGAAGCGGCGGAGGATACCACCCCAAGAGAAGCCGATCAACTGCGTGGAGATAGCAAGTAAGAGTTGATATGCCAGACCGACGGACTGGTTATAGAAGGCGCGTTGGGTCGCGATAACATCCGTAACGTACGCGCCGCTGACTGCCACATTAGCCATAACAGTGATGAGGACATGCTCTTTGATATTAAAAGGACCGGGATTCAGTGTCCAAGTGTAACCCAGCGTATGGAAGCGTGTAGTAGGAAGAATATGCTCAAGGAGCTTGCCGAAGGGCAGAGCGATCAGCTGAGTGACGATACCTGAAATGAAAATAGACGGGTCTGACGACGGGTGTCAATTTCACTGTAGGATAGAGGGAGGATAACTGACATCGCATGGAGAAGAATTGATTCAATGTAGAGACCACGATGGCGAAGAACAAACCCAGGAACCACGCGCGGAATGTGTTGACGTCCATTGTGGGATCATCGATGCTAGTGACGGCAGCGCGGACCTCAGGGTAAGGGGACTCACTGTTGAGGGGTAGTCAGAAGAAAGATAAAGCGTGAAAGACGGGATCGACTGACTCGTTGTACTCGAACGCATTGCTCTCGGTCTTAGATGCGGTAGAATATCTTACAGACTCTGAGCGAGACTGTACATCGAAATCTGAGAGACGGATAGAGCTGGTATCGGAGACCTTCTTCCTCTCAAAATCGAACACCTCTGTGCTAGAGTCTGAGAGTGATTGCAACTCGGAATGATAGTCAAAGTTGGGGTCGTTCAAATGCTCCATGAGGAAGTCGACATCCTCGGGGACATCTGGCACGCCTCGCTGGCGAACGGAAGACGGGTTCACAATGTTGGTTGCGCTATTGGAAGGTTTGGGTCCCATGGCGTCGCCGAATCTAGCTCGGGGTAGGGAATGGCAAGCCGGTCCTCAGGAAGAGGGAAGGACAAGGCGCGATGGGAGGGAGAAGTTGATGGTGTCTCGAGGTTTCATGGCCTTTTGAGATGTGGAGCGCATACCACAATTGAAACGGACAATGCCCGGAATGGAAAGATGGTTCACGATCGCAGTGCAAGACAATAAGCCCGATTTGACAAGGTCCACCGCAAAACAAAAGGCTGGGAGAAGGACACCGGGTGGTTTACGCGAGACAAAAGGACCCTGGCATATTGATCTGACATGGTGTAGACATAAGTACTGGAGTAGTGTAGTCGCGAACGGACCGAGGCAGACGTTGGGCTACTCACCAAAGAGTGGTACTGCGGATTCAGAGAGCCTACTGGACTTGAATGGGCGTTGAGGCGTTGGACTGGGCCGGGCTTGTGGAATACTTATTGTCAGCCCACTTGAGGCCGGTTCAATTGTCTGAGGAACAATAAACTAGGATTGCCTAATACGGAAAGACAGGATCAGAAGACCATCGCACCGAGATTCGAAGTCGCAATTATGACTCACGGTCGTACTAGTCGCTGTAGCCTAACTTATCATGACAGTCGCAGAGGAGACGTACAGATATGCTCACCTTCTGCCTCACTTTTCTCAGGATATATACCCTCCTCTCGCCCCCTTCGAGCACGTCGATCCCGGGTTGCGTGCTCTCAAACACCCTGATCCCCATGCCTTTTTAAAGGGTGCAACAAGCATGATCGAGCTGACCCCAAACTTGGGTACGGAGGTCCGAGGAATCCGCCTCACGGATCTCGACAATGACGCGAGGGATCAGCTTGCGTTAGAGGTAAGTACTTAATCGGCGTCACCGGAATCGCGTTATGCGCTCTGAATTCCCGATCAATAGGTTGCAAGACGTGGTTTGATGGTCTTTAGGGACCAGTCAGATTTCATCCACCAAGATCCAGAAGCCTATCTGGAATGGGGCCGTCACTTTGGAAGGTTGGTCGACTCGCTTGGATAACCCCATCTGTGGTTTTCTATGACTTCCAATGTAGGTTGCACATCCACCCTACCTCTGGCCACCCAAAGGATTACCCACAAATCCATCTAGTATACAAGTCAGTATCCCTGCAGCCCTCTTTATTGTAATCCATCTCAACGTTTTCCCGCTCAATAGGGATGCCAACTTATCTTTCAACTTTGAAGTCCAAGACAGCATCACTACAACTGTCTGGCACTCCGACGTCTCCTACGAACTTCAGCCCCCTGGCCTCACAACCTTCTTCTTACTCTCTCAACCGACGACAGGTGGCGACACGTTGTTCACGTCACAAGTGTCTACACTCAAGAAACTATCACCGCCTTTCGTTGCATTCCTGCGAACTCTAAGCGCAGTGCACTCTGGGGTGGAACAAGCTGAATTCTCTCGCTCAGGAAAGCGGGGTGCGGTAGTCAGACGGGAACCCGTGGAACACATTCACCCTGTGGTGCGGCGTCATCCGGTGACTGGCGAGGAAGCACTCTATGTGAACAGGCAGTTCACTAAACGCATCGTTGGCCTGAAACGAGAGGAATCTGGTGAGAGCATTGCATAATGTCATACCACCAGCACTGACGAGAAGAAGAAACCATCCTCAAGTTCCTGTATGATCACATCGACAAAAGTGGTGATGTGCAGGCCAGAGTGAAGTGGGAGCCTGGTACTGTGGTATTGTGGGACAACAGGGTAACTGCGCATGTGAGCAGAGTTTTTGTTGATAGTTTGAATCGCCTGCTAACAAGGCTTGTGATAGTCTGCTATTGTTGACTATGGAGAATTGAAGGAGCGTCGTCACGGTGCTCGCATCACACCTCAAGCAGAACGACCTATCCCAGCTTGGGACAGTTTAGCGCTGCCAAACTATGTGTGATGGGTCACGAAACGTATGAGTAGTATAGGCACGCTAGCCGCAGACGGTGTCCTAGTGTGTGAATACACGTTGTCAGACAACTTACGTTTCAAAGGACGACTATAGTGCCAGTAGTCGTACATCCTTGAGCGTCGAACTTTTTATCGCCTCCTCAGGCATCCACCGGGTTAAGGTTCGCTGCAGCTCTGAGATGCCCCCAGACACGAGGTTTTTCTTCCTTGTCTACTGTGGTGTCGTGGTATCCTTACTGAAGGAATTCAACAATCAAGTCACTGAGCCGTACATGGTGTGCTTGTTTCGTCTTGACGTAGGCTGACCACCCTACTGATGATGCTTGGCAGGACGAACCTTTCCATGTCCCGCAAGCTCAGGCGTATTGTAGGGGCGAGTGGTCGACTTGGGACCCAAAGATAACCACACCCCCAGGACTGTCAGTCTGCTTCGTTTTGACGCTGCATATGATTGAACAGTCGACATCGACACCGCAGGTACATTCTGAGTGTCTTGCTTCATCGCATATTCGCGTTCCGTTGCAACTTGGCATCGCTGCGATTCACCACGACGTTCATCTTGATGTCCCTCCCGCCCTTCCTCACACGTCTTCTCGCGTTTCACCAACGTCGTCGACCATCTCCGCTACTCGCACCCAGTACCGAAGCATTTGTTCTATCTACATTCCCGATAGCCTGGTTTTATGGATTTCTGTACTACACAGAGGTCCCCAGTCTTGTTTCAGTCCTACTGACCGTCGTACTTGCAACGCAACACCGGCATCTGTCTGCGGCGGCGGTGCGTGTCATTGCCCAATGTTGTCTAACCCCTTGAAGCATTGGTCCCATCCTGCAGCTAGGTGTCATTAGCTGTCTTTTCCGCCAAACGAACATCGTATGGGTGATGTATGCATTCGCCACCAGTCAGCTTATGCGCTTACGGTTCAGACGCGGAAATATACTGCTACACGACCCGCTTGCTCTGTCTGCTGGCCCAGGCAAGTAACAGCTCCCTTTTTAACTTGTTACCTACAGCTCTCATCTCACGTATTTCAGGCGACTTTCTGCGATCGGTCATGAGTGCCCCAGCCGCGTTTCCAGAGTTGCTTTTACCATTCATGCCTTATATATCTGTCTTGCTTTTGTTTGGCGGATTCGTGTTTTGGAATGGTGGCATCGTGCTAGGTGCGGGATCTCGGAGGCAGTTCTGCTGCGTCTATGAATTTGACCATGGTTCCGCATTGCAGGCGACAAGGCTAACCACGTTCCCGTGCTGCATGTACCCCAATTGTACTACTTTATTGCATTTGCGACACTGATGGGCTGGCCTGCAGTCATTTTTGGTCGTGGTGGTCCGGTGACACTTGCAAATGAGATCACTCGCCGCATGTTTGGAACGAAAAGGTCCGTCTGACTTGACAAGGAAGAGAAGTTGCTGATAAGTTAGATATAGGAGAGTTGCGTTCACGGCCTTGCTTTCAGCACTCATGGCATTTACGGTGCACGAGTTCACGTGAGTCACTTGCTGTCTTCTATCGCCGCAACTGAATTTTGCATTGGATTATAAAGGGTCTATCATCCGTTTTTGCTTGCGGATAATCGCCACTACACCTTTTATGTATGGCGCCGGGTGTTTATGTTACATCCAATTGTGCCCTACATGTTCATACCGGGCTACCAGGCATGCGCGTGGGCGTGGTGGCTGCGTGTTGGTGAGACGCCATCGATCAAGTTCACAACTGACCCTGAACGTCATCGACAGCTGGTGACCAGACATTGTTGCAGACCCTGGTGCTGCCCCTTGCGATTGTTCCGACGCTGTTGCCTACGCCGCTTTTGGAGCCACGGTATTTCTTGGTGCCCTACATTCTCTTACGGGCTCAGGTGGTGGACATGAGTTCTGTGGGACTTTTAATTGAAGGCCTGTGGTATGGAGCGGTAAATTTCGTGACGATCTACGTGTTTTTGTACATGGAACGGGCGGGGGTAGGCAGATTTATGTGGTGAACCGACAAACACAAACACGGTTGCCACAAATATTGGTTTGGTTTGAACCTCGACGACGACGACGACGACGTGGCAGATATTAACGTGGAGCACACCGTAACTGGCTGGAACAGTCGGCTGATCTCTAACTCATCTTGGAAACATTCACAGTGCAACTAGCAGACCGTCCTCATGGCGTCCGAAGCCACCAAACTTTCTCGTCCACCCAAACCCTCAACACGCTCCTCTCTTCGCCACTCCCTTAATTTCACGTCTGTCGGCAAGGCTCTTGTCGACGTGATTAACAAGGACAACCGCGACCGCGACGGTATCCCCAAGAAAGCCAAAGAGCCCTCACGCCGTCTCAGTCTCATGAACTCTACCACCGTCGCGACTGTCTCTCAGAAATCAAAGACCCCTGCTCCGCATGGAAAGGAGGATAGCCCCTCCTATAAGACCATAACCCGCAGGAGACAGTCCGCTCTCCTCAAGCATGGCCCCTTGTACTCAGACGAGCATGGTGTCAAAGCCACAGAGACTGTCCCGTCCAGTCCTTCTAGGCGCTCGACACTGCGTTCCAAGACTACTTCTTCTACCATCTCGTCTGCTTTGCCCAAATATCGGCCCAAGTCCGCGATCGTTGAGCCGACCAAGAAATCGCTTTCCCCCATTCGTGCGGGGACTCGGAGACGGTTCAGCACATCAGAAGAGGATGATAGTGAACAAAGGGATTCTCCCAAGGGCAGAGGTACCCTGCGTTCCCCTCCGGACAAGGTCGAGAGGCCTATAAGTCCATTACCACACAGAGCGTTGGCGGTTAAAGTCAATCTCCCCAGCCCGACCGTGCCTTCCACTCCTACCAAGTCCAAAATTTCTCGATCGTCTCCCGCGACATCTGGTTCATCTCCAGCGCGTGCTGCCACATCCGCGAGACCAGCGAAAACAGTCAAAACAGCCCCAACTTCGTCTCCATCGCGAGCCGCCACGCGACCCCCTTCCTCAGCTTCGTCGTGCAGCTCATCTCGCACTCATCCCTCACCCTTAAACCCGACCTCCCTCAAGAATGCATTTGGTTTTGGTCGTTCGAAGACCTCCGGTCAAACCACCAGCCCGTTGAGAGCCACCGTACGTCAACCTCCAGAGTCTCCCCTTGCCCGTCACGCACGGCAGGTTTCCGTCGTTAGTCTCGGTGGTATTGGCAAAGACTCTTCAGTGCGACCATCGCAGAGCGATGAAGGGAATAGTGAGGACAGCGTGGAAATTGACGATGTTGAGCTACTTCTTGCACCAGTGGCATCCCTCGCTGCCCCGACCCCTGCAATCCCGAGAATTCGCACGACAAGGTGTCAATCTACAGACTCAGAGCTTCAGACACCCTCTCGTCCACCTAGCCTTCTACCAACTCGTGCTAACCTTTCTTATTTGTCGCCACTGCCTCCCTCAGAGAGCTCGCCGGCACTGCGGCCAAGGGTCCGTGGTAATGAACAAAATCGTGGCTCAATATTCACCTGGGAGCAGATGGCAGTCGAAAGCTCCCAGATCCTCGCGCGAGAGGACCTGGAGAGCAGGTTGGCGGATGTTGTGGCTCCTTTCACTCCAGGTGGTCCCTCTCCAAACACATGCACCATAGGTCTGGAGGTCCCAGAGACCCCTAATTTATCCGCCTTGCCCTCTCCTTCAGGTTATGGTTCAATCTCGCAGGTTCTTCTTCCCGATGTAACCCCTTCTCCCGCAGTCCATCACTTAACCGCAGTATTTGAAACTTCGGTTGACTTGCCAACACCTGCAGATTCCAGTACTATTACGCTGCTTCGTCTGCAAATTGCCCAGGCAGAGACTATTGCAAAGGACAGGCTCTCGCGTTTGCAAGAGCTCGAGGAGCAGCTTTATGCAGCAAAGCAATATCGGATCAGGGAGACAGAAGAGCTTGCCAGGCAGATTTCCGTTCTGGAGCACCAACTGCACACCAGCGTGGAGACAAGGGAGCGGATGGACGAGGAACGGGCTACGTTTACGGCCTCACTGCAGGATGAGCTGAGACAGGCGGAGGCTCGATGTGACCAAGTCGCTCAGGCGGGTTTTGAACGAGGCCAACAGGCAGCTCGCGTTTCGTGGGATGCCATGCTCGCCAATACGCATAGAAACTGGAAGGCATCATGTGTTGCCAAGGAAGCTGCTTGCTTGTGGTCTTCGGTGAAAGACCAAGCTGATGATGAAAAGAATAATATGCAATCCGCTCGTGAAGTATTAAACGTCTTCATGACTGTGCTGGATCACAATCAGGAGCGACTGCAAGGTCTACTTGCCTGATTCATGTAGGTCCTCTCAACGTAATGAACAAACAAATCTGTTTATATGTTGTTTCTAGGCCGCATTCACGGACCCATACACGTCTTTGAATCTATTGGATTATTACCCATCTTTGTCCAACCTCATGTTTAGTCATGTCCATTTTCTAGTCATGTCCTCTGTAAGCCTCGTACATAGCTCATTATACAAGGTCTTCACGGTTTTAGTGTGAGATAAGATGTCTTGGTACTATATAGAAAATATTCACTATGGATAACATTCCGTTGCTTCCATGCAAGCGTCCAGCAAACACGCATGATTATTGACAGGACTAGCCTGGCCTACGCGTGCGGTGACAGCCTTCTGGATAGCGTCTCGACTACGAGGATTTGAACACATAAATGGAACATATCCGCAGTTGCACTCACTCGATGGGTCCGTACGCTACCTTTACGTCGCAGCGCGTTGAATTAATTGATGCAGGCCACGAAGAAAATACCGAGGCATCGAACATAAATGATATCAGTGCCTTGGCTTCAAGGCTAGGAAACAAGATGGTTGCAGTGGCAGAGAAACCATCCGGGGTCTCCCCAATCAAGAGGGGAAACCTGATAGATACGAGTTTCAGCTGTGCCTGGAGCTGCGAGCAAGACGACCAGTAGTCGCCGAGACATTGGATAATCTGTCAGCGACGGTAATCAGCACCCTAAAGACTGATCTCGAGTGCGGTCCGCACCTGACGAATACCTTGGCCTCCGTGTTGAATGACGAGTTCCTTTGCTGTTCGTAGCATCAATACACTTGGGAGAGGAACTTCTTTATGCTTCATCTTGACATTCTCGACTCGAGTGATCTGTATGTCCGCAATAATCGGGTGGAACTTTACGCAAGGAATGGATACGCAATAACTCGATGCATAAGCGAATTCGAATAATTCTGGGAGAACTTTGGTTACTCTCCACATATGCAAGCTTTGGAGGGCCTCCAGCTCATCTGCTCAGTGATCGAGCATTCTAGTAGTGACAGAGGTGCAGGAACTTACCTCTGAGCTGGAAAATCTCTGCGCGCGTACTGTTTTTCTGTATGTGAATACGTCGTTCAGCATCTTCAACTGATTTCATAACCTCTTTCTTCTGGAATTCAATTTCACTAAGTTTCTCCTGGAGGCGCTCGAGCTTCGCTTCTGCTTCTTCGGCATCAGCATGGAATGTATCCAATTCCGCGCTGGACCTTTGTGAAGATGCTACCACAGATCATAATTCATAAACACACACCTTTGCTCGGAAAGGGTAGCCTTCAACTCGTTTAGATAGTCTCGGTCGCACTCTTCGAGCTCCGCTACTTCAGCCTTCTCTTTCGCAAGTTCCTTCACGAGTTCGTCATACACGTTCTGTAAACCGGGGACTACATCTTGTGCCTGCCGTATGATTCCTTCGAGAGCTTTGGCGTCCTGGACTAAATGTAAGACTGCTCTTGGGAAATGGGACGTAAGTCACTTACCGCTTCCAAGTTCTTGAAACCCTCATTTGCCTTCTGGTACAACTGTTCAACCCATTGCATCTTCCAGTCATACCACTCTGACTTGGCCTGTGCGTGGTTGTGTACCTTGATCAATTTGAGCTGGTGCAATAACTCGGCCTGCCCGCTCTCATCGGTAGCAATAAACTCTTGAAAAAGTGGAGGAGTCGCTGTCTGGGCTTCCTCTTCCGCTTCCCTATGTATCTCTTTGATTCGCTCGACCCATGTCTGTAGGTCTTTACTGACATGGTTGTAGAGTTCGAGTTGGGGAACGTTGACGGCCATCGCGACTACGTACTCCGAAAGAGGTATCTGCGCTTCGGTAGATGCCCTTCGCGAAGGACGTAGAGCAGAGGGATGGACAATTGACTGTCGAGGCGCAGCAATGTCTTCCATGAATCGAATGCCTGTCATCTCGAAGAACTGCTCAATGGATACCCGGGGAACCTGGGAATCGTCCACGTCCTCCTCTTCTACTTCGCCTGTCCATTGCATGCCACCATCGAAGTCAAGTTGTGTATTCTGAACATTCGGTAAAGGAACCAAATTTTTGCGAAGAGGAGATGCGCTTGTGGGTATGTCGCCGAGTGGAGAGAGATGTTCAGAAGATTGTCCTTGCCTTTGGGGGTCGTCAACTTTTGTCAGAGAGGCCGACTTAGAATTAGTACCGCCTTCTGCTGAGTCGTTCTCCGAGGAGTCCCTGACAGACCCCACGCCATTTCGTCCCGGCGAAACAGTAGCTCTCCTAGTAGGCGAGACTTGACTAACAAGGGTGCCCCCTGGATTTGTAACCGTCATGGGATCGGGGAATACATTTCCTAGACTCTTTCTCTGAGCAAAATAGCCTGACGGCCGCCGAAAACCAACCGGGGTGCGTTTACTCGGACCAGCACCTGTTTGCTCCTCAACATGAAAGGGTGCCAATTTGAACGGCGAAATCTTGGACGGTGACAACAGAACCCGAACGGCACCAGTACCGCGCCCTGGTGTAATTGAAAGTCTCTCTGTGCCGGCGGGCCTTTTCGCCGGCCCTGACGGCGGAACACCGCCCAAGGCATCATTTGCTAGCTTCTGAGGAGACGGGCGGGTAACAGGCTGGGCAAACGCAGCGGAGAACCTTTTCGGTGACGGAGGCACTTTAGCAGGAGAGGACGAGCGGGAACGGATAGTGGAGATAGGGGCACAAGGTTTTGGCGTGAAAGTGAAATTCAGCGGATCTGGGATGACTGTAGACCGCGAAAGGTTTTCGGATGGCACAGATTGCCCTTCGGGTGCCGTAGGTCGGGGTACGCTGAAAATAGGAAGCCTCTGCGACGATGATATTGGTTCAGCCGAAGCAATGGGGTCATCATCAATTGGTATTTCTGGGTATAGGGCATGCGAATCTGCAGCGGGCGGAGGTGATTCAGGAATTGTTGGTTGGATTTCTTGTGAACCAGCGCGTGGCATGGAGGGAGCCGATCCGGACACCGGTTGGTTAATCACTTCCTCCTTCGATTGTTCTTGGCTGCTGAAAGCAGAAGTTACGGTGGAATCTGCACTCTGTCCAATACTGACACGCCTCATAAGTTGGGTGACGTTGACGGTCTGATTTCCGTCTTCGTCATTACCAACATCATCATCCACGAAGCTATCTTCGGTGCTTGTGAAGCTGTCTTCTCCTCCCCCTCCCCCTTCGCCACTAGCCTCAGCCAGACCAAGAGAAGCCCGAGCAGCCTGTAGCCTTGAAACTGCATCAGTGAGTTCCATCTCTTGTACATCGTCGCCATCACCCTCGCCATCATCATCCGACGACGGGATATACGGTGTATCTCCCGAGTGTGTAGCGGAACGAAGGGCCAACCAGGCTTCGCTTGGTGGCTCAGGTGGACGTATGAGAGGAACCGTAAACTCCATTGGTTGCGATACATCACCTTCCGAGGCAAAAGATGGAGACTGTGCAGACTTGTCTTCGACGTAAGATGTGTCGGTGGATACATCCTGCTGATCATCGTGATCACTCGTGGACGACTGAGGTATGGAAAGATTCGCGAGTGGCTGCCGAGAAGCTCCGAGAGATAGTGAACGTTTCCTGACGATATTGTGGGGGACAATCTCAGTCACGTCCATGTCATTGCTGTCGGACGGGGCATCCATGTCATTGAACTCATCATCGACGGAGCCCTCAGTGCCAGCTCTGAAAAACGCAGATGGGGAAAAGCCGGTATCGTCGGAATCCATTTCCATCGACTCCTCTCCACCATCCTCGCTGAAAACCATGGAATGGCGAGCAGAACTACGGCGACGATACCTGTGTGCACCTGGATACGCATTCTCGTCGTTTGTGGCGCTTGGGGTGTCGGGCACTGGCTCGGCGGCGGGGGACGACTGGGGTGAAGCCGTGCTGTTTGTGTTGCGATCCGAGACTGCGAAGAGGCGTACGTGGGCATGATTGGCAAAGCTGACACGTCTGCCCAGCGATTTGCGAGTAAGATTGTCTTCGCGATAGTCGCGAGTGATGTCCATGGATTGGGTTGCATCGTCACCGTCCTCAGGAATATTGGCTGCCGCCTTCAGGATGCTCTTTCTAGGGGCCTAGGACAGGTCAGGACGTGGTGGGTGTAGAAAGAGAGAGGGAGAGATGCACGTACGAGAGAGCGACGGGCTTTGGCTGCTAGGCTGAGCGGGTCGCCAGGAGCAATGGAGTGAGCGCGACGCTTCCTGCCAGGGTGTGCTTGGCTCTCGTTCGCTACCGCAAACGAGTTTCGTCGTGCCATCGTCAAATATATTTCAAGTCATGTCTGAGTCGTAGCAACAACAACTCAGTGCGACGCGTCTCGTCACATGACCTCATCTCATACCCTCCCCATTCGTCTGACGCTCTTCCTCAGTCCCTTGTGCTCCATGGCCCCAACCACCACCTCCATCTCATCTTCGGTCACTATGTTCTTCTTGCCTAGTTGCCTAGATTATGTCTGAGAACTCTGTGAATGTCACCTTTAGCCTACGCACCTCTTCTTCCTCTTCGTCGCGTCCACCTCTCCTTTACCGGGCACAGGGCCTTCGGTCTCCATGGCTGCCTGGCGCAGCTTCCTGTTTGGAATTATGATGACCGAGTCATCTGCTTCAGCCGAGATATCATTCCCTATCGAAAGACCCTTTATTTCCCGCTCCAGCTTGGACACCGACCTCGTCGACGTTTTGCCTGCACTTGTTTTCGAAACCTTGTCGTGAGTTGCTTTCGTTTGGCCCTTGGCGCTCTTTGCCGCCGCTGGAGGGATGTAGTCATCCGATACATCGTCGTCGGTCGACGGCACAACATCCTCATCTCCATCTCCATCTTCATCCGTGCTCTGGGAGATCGCGTCATTTGCGTGGGTGTTGTTTGTCTTCCCAGAAAGCGAGGCATCTGTCTCCCGTTGTGTATGCTTCACAGTCTTCGCATTCGTGGCAGAATTCCCCTTGCCGTAGAGTGGAGAAGCAGGCATCTCTATCTCGGCATCCTCCTCAGATTCGGACTAAACGAATTTGGTTTGTGGGTTCCAATCACAGGTCACAAACAACGTACGTCGCCAACGATATCTTCAATCTCGCTTTCCGAATTTGATGCTCTCACCGCCTTCCTTGTAGTTCCAAGCAAACCAGCTTGGTGCAGCATGTCGATCTTTGCATCCATTTTCCGCTCATTGCGTTCCACCTGTCTTACTCATAAGCAGAATGTATTCTATGAACACTGTGTCCGCATACCTCGCTCATGAGCCTTAGCGCGTAAGTTCTCTCAACAGCGCGCATTCCTTCTTCCATCTCTCTCGTGACTTCCTCTCGGGTTTCTGCCTCCACCATGGCGCATCGCATTTCTGCTTCGTAAAGCTACAAAATGCTCAGCGTGAGATAGCTCCGAGTAATTTCCATCCTATGCATACTCTTAGACGTAGGTCCTCGATTTCATCGAACAAGGCATCAACTAATGGATTGATGGGTTCGTCATCACTACCTTCCTCCTGATCATCGTTCACCTCTTCGTCCTCTGGAGTCGATATTAACAAGTCGCTAGAAAGCCCGGTAATCGTCCTTACCTTCAAGTACCTCTAGATGTGCCTCACTTAGCTTCTTTCCTGGCCCAAAGCTCGATATTGTCACTTTTCGTGTGACGGCACGTGGCAGTCCCGAAGAGCCTGCTTTCGCAGTTGCACTAGGCTTGGTAGGACTGGTATGAACGCGAGGTAGGGGGGCATTGTTCACCACTGTTGATATCTCTCTTGCCAATGCAGAAAATTTCATAACATGCGAATTTTCGTCAAACCCTGTGTCGTATGGGTTAACATTCACAATCATAACCTATAGCCGGGGACAGGATAAATCAATGACAGATCAGATCAGAGACGAAAGGCGTACGGCTCTGCCATCACCAATGAAGTAATCCATGAGAATCTCAGTCAACTTGCTGTGCCGGAAGGGTACCACACCCAATACTCTTTTTACATCCCTGGTATCGCTTTGGCCTGGGTTGGCGAGACTCTGAGCCAACCGCTTTTGGTTCGACCTCATAACCTGAAAGTATGATTAAACCATGGTCTGTCCCAGGCAACATCTAGTAGCTACCTCCATGCACTGACCCAGGACCATGAGGGACTTATTGATGTTTCCAGCTTCCTTGAGTCGGTCACCAGTGGTTTGAGTATGCTTCGTCCTTTCCGACCCAGCCAGATCAACAAGGGTGAGTCGTGATATTTGCACTGAACTCGGGTCCTTGCACAAGTTGAGTGGATACTAGTCATGTGAAAGGAAACGGGGGCCTACATCTCGCTCACCACGGTGGCTTCTGAGAACCTTTATGGTAATCATGCTGTGGCTCCGGCTGCTTTGGCTGTTGGCAAGCGTTCCGAACACGCGCCTATGGAGTTGCCCAAGTTCGACAAGAGCTTTCGCCTGTGTGGCGCTGGTAACGCGAAGCTGCTTGAGACCGGAAATATACCTCCCTGCGTTTCCAGCTCCACCTTCATCCATTGCGTCATGTTCTGGAGAAGGTTTTACTGCGAGTGCCTTTCTGATCACAAGAACCCCATTTGCACTTTGTCCAGCAAGGTGAGGTATGCCACGCGGAACGCCCACCACCTCGTTTTTCTGGCCATCGTTCACCGAAGAAAGAAGGTCGTAAACTTTCTCATTGTACACCTCCACGTAAGAGATCCAGACGGAATATTCGTAGTTACGGTCGAGTTTGACTATCGTCGAATCAGCGTCGAGGTCAGAGTCATCGGAAGTTGCCATGTGCTCAGCCAAAACTTCAGCCAAGGTTGGCTCACTCGCAACGTCGACACTGATGGAAGGAAGGGTTGAATCTGACGGATCAATCTTCTCTACCCCATACAGTCGCAGAGGTCGATACTGTAACCATTTTATTAACGAGTTCATCACCGGCCGCTCGTTCACACTCACACGTCCGTCACTCTGTAGACCCTCGATACTGTTGAATATGACATCTAGGGTCCTTGGCAGAATTCCACCCGAGCCAGGCTTATCGCCACCCTGGATGGTGTAGGTTTTCCCGGAGTTTGTGACCCCATACGCGAAGAGAAGACCATTTTGCCCATCCAACAAGTCCTGAACAAGGGGAAGTGTAGTATTCGCGAAGAAATCGGCTTGCGGAGTGGACGGAAGAAAGACGTGAGAGAACCTGTAGATCGAGGAAGGAGGTGTTGTTGATGCTCGATAAATCACACCAGAAGGTCCGCGTCCATCGCTAGATGGATCAGTCATCCTCACCGCAGTGTCTGACAATGGATCCAAGTAGGGCATGGAAGCGGGCTCGTCGTCACCCAGACAAGGTCTTATGCGAAGATAGGCCTTTTCAAAGGTGATTCTGGTGCTATCGCGCGAAGCATTGCACATACCATGATTGGTTCTTGTTCTGCTGTCGCCGACTTTGCGACCGGGGGTTTTCCGGCTCTCTTTGGTGCGGTACTATGTTTCACATCAGGTGAGTTGGGTCTATTTTTCCTGGATGCAGTGGCTGCGGTTGATCGGGTCGAAGCTTTTGTCCTTGTCGCTTTCATCGCAAGAGGTGGGCTTGGAGACGAGACGGCGGGCGGGGTCTTTGTTCGCGCTGCGCGGGTGACACTGGGTGCTGATGCCTTTGCACGGCCAGCCATGATCGAGACGAGCAATCGACGCGTCGTGCCACGTGATCTTGATCCTGACAATGTTCCCAACGCCAGATCTGTCGCATCTCTCCAGCGACGACAAACTCCACGTATACGACCCAGCAGGCGAGCTTCAAGTTCGTCGTTGTTCGATGACTGACACCCCGCAGAGGACACATTTCTACTTCTAGACGGTCTGGAAAAGGATGTGGAACAACTCAAAGCCCAAAATCCATTGATATGCCTTGAAATAGGGTATGGACACCACGGTAATCTGTCCGTCTCCTCAAAACCCAGCTCAGATCTGGATCCGGTTGTGTCTCTGCGTTCCTGGCCTCAATCCTTGGACCAGCAAATGCCCGTCAGTCATCCCCAACTGCTTGTGATCCTTATCCAAATCGACTCTCACCGTACCAGTTTACCTCTGCACCGACATCAATCACCGCGCTTCCATTTGCACTTCTGCTACCGGAAAACAGAACAAGGTAGTTTCCTTGCATCATGAACCTTCGTTCAAGTTCAAGGCAACCCAGATCCCTCTTAACCCAATCACATGTGACCTCTCTAAACCACTATCGACGCGTCTGCAACATTGTGTCGACATCATATTGTTTAACCCCCCATACGTTCCCACGGCCTACGAAGAATCTTTCCATGCACAAGGTGACGCTGGCATCGCTGGCGCTTGGGCAGGGGGACTAGACGGTATGGAAGTGACAGATCGTTTTCTGGACAACGTTGAGGTATGTCATACTCGACCTGTATGCAACGAGTTACCCACCACAGGACAGAGTTTGTTGTCAGACAGCGGCAAGTTTTATCTCGTAGCAGTGACGCAGAATAATATCCCAGAGATTCGTGAAAGGATGCGGAAGCAGTTTAATATGAGCAGTCAAGTATGTACCATTTTCGGAGTCTTTGCCTCACTCATGTGTTCCAGGTTGCAATACAAAGACGAGCTGGAAGGGAGCACCTATACATCATTTGCTTTTCTCGGTGCTGAAATATATTATGGAAAGAAACATCGTTTAAGACAGCATTCCGACCAGGTCCATGAATGCATGAATGTCAAAGCAGATAAAGCAAGAAACCTTAGCTTCAGACAAGACTATATCGCCAAACACCAATGCCAAGACGAATACCGAGACATGTAACTTAATGGCCCATAGTTTCAGCTATCATCCGGTCTGCGACCCCTGATACTAAACCTAGACGGCGATGCTAGATGACGTTCATGGATAGAAGGATCTTGATGATTTGGATTGGTGTCGCCATCGAACTCCAGCCGTAGACGAAGCTGACCAGCTTCGCGTAAATCAAGAGGCACGTCAGCCGTGACGTTGCGACCGGGAAGGATATGGTTCCAAATCTGAATTGACAACATCAGAATGAGAGAACTTCGACGGAGTTCAAAGGCACGAACATCGATCTCTCCCTCCGCAATCAACTTATCCTTGCCAAGCGTCTTGTGGTCGTGGATCCACACATGCATTCTTGGCGTACGTGCACTGGCAGCGAAGATGAAGGATTCGTTCCTGCCATCATTTAACGCCTGACACCTGACACGTCGACTGATAATCACCACTCACCATTCTGGTGTTGAGGTCTTAGTACCATGCTTGGTCTTGAATTCTCTGTCGCCGACACGCAATATGGCGTACGGTTTCACATCGTTCCCAGGAAGATCCTTCGCACTGAACACCACCACACGCAGCGATCCGGGCTCTGAAGGAGGACCCCCTGTCCCTCGAGGACCTGATTCTGTCGACGGAAAGACAGCAGATTCGCGCGCTGATGTCTGGTCCGCTGGGCGTGAAGGAAGTTCGGGCAAGGGTTCTGCAGGTGGGACAAGACCCTCTGATGATTTATCATGATGAAGGAACTCCTTTTTGAAGATGCCCCCTACACCGTGAATGACACCTTTGCCTGCGCCCATTGGTAATGAGCTCAGTTGGGTCATCGCACGACCAGCTGCAGAGAACGTGGATGTCGTCTTTCGAGCTTTCGCGATAATCTCAGGAGCGAACGTCAAACGAATGCAAACTTGTCCCTTTTCGCCATGTTTCTCCGTTGACAGGTTCACGACGCGATCCACAGACTCAAAAGGCTCCAGATCATCCAGGGTGATCCTGCCAGTTCCCAAGCTCTTTGATTGCTCAAGTTGATTCCAATCGAATACTTCCACTGAAAAGTCCGCAGCGACCCGAGAGGGCTAGACAAATTTGAACGACGCAGAACGAGGGAGCTTTGCAAACTTACCACATTGACATTGTAATTTTCTGACCATTCGGGGCGAAGAGTTTTCTTCTTTGTCTGTGACTTGAATACCTTGTGTCCATTGAGGGTGAACACCGCGTACGGGTCGGATTTACCTGGTACAAGACATTATCATAAGCGATAACATGTGTGCAACGTCATACCTCCTCTGTCAGCGGCTATGAGATCTCTGCCTTCGATCAAGTCGACACGTAAGATGCCTTGATCTGTACATCATAAGACGCCTGTCAGCACTGGGATGAAACAACGCACTATTGATGCTCTCCCGTGGTTCCAACTTCACGGGGACGGGGACATAGCGCGCTTCAATTTCGACAGTAGAAATTTTACTTTCGTCTTGCACATCAGTCAAAATAAATGATTCGCGTTGACCCTGTGTATAAGTCAAGTTGATTTGTGGCAATATTTGCAATACCCAACTTACCAGCGTTGCTTCCAGGAAAGACTTTGCGCCACCTTTCCATTCAGCAATGACATCGTCTCTGTCACCTTCCGCATTTTCATTTAGCCGCAGCCAGACGCGACCAAAGTCAAGCTCCTTGATAAAACCTTCCCCTACATGTTGCCACTGTGCACGCGTACTGCGGGCCTTGACCGTACTAAAAGCTGGCCAATACCCGTCATCTATGAGAACTTCTAGGCGGGCTTTCTTCTGAAGTCTGCCTGATAAAATATTGAAGATGATGATACCGGACTCTAAGCAACAGTGAACCTCGCGAAGGTCGTAGGTAGAGTCCACGTACGGTGCCCCAACAGTTCTTCCTTGTCGAGTTCCAACCCGCAGGGTTGCTTCTCGTCCTCATTTTCAGGTTCTTCTTCACTTTGCGATTTGGGTTCTGCCTGGGATGTGCGAGTAATGGTAGTGTCGTGCGACGACTCCGCTGCGTGTGAGCCCAGCTTCGTCATAGGGCGATCGACTGTAGCGGTCCGGGATAATGGCAAAGATATCTTGGTGACGTCCGCAGTATCGTTACCACTTGCCACGCCGTCCATGGTCTTTGCAACCTTTTGGATCTCATTCTCTCCTACATCAAAGCCAACGTGCTTAAGAGCCAGAGCGGGAATAAATTCAACGACGAAGTGAAGGCGACCCTTGAATGTGTCTTCCCCATCGAGTCGAATGGGTTGAACAACTTCCTTCTTGCCAATTGATTCATGACGGAACCTGGGGTCGGTCGATGATTCCCGAGCAAGATCACTGACATAAAGGTCAACAGAGCCGAGGGAACGGTCCTAAAAAACGATTATGAAGATAGTATGAGAAGAGAGTCGTACGTACCTTCGTCAGGTGTTGGTAATCCATCACTTCCATGAACATGGACTACAGAATGGTGAGGTCGAGTTATAAAAAGGAGATGTTTGCCAACCTCTTTTAGAGAATGCACTGCGTAATTATTTGGTTGACATGATATCAAAAGTGGCACGGTGGAGACGCACCAGGTATGTAAACGATTTGATCCCACACAGGATTCAAATCTCGCGCACGAAGGGATAAGTGCTCAGCATACTGGAGAGAATGTAGTACATACTATTGTTCATTACCTCTGTGCGACCCTGAACGATGTCGTTGACCAGAACGCGCACATAGGGATCGCTCTAAGATAAAATATTGGGAATTCTAACCGCAAGCGGGATTTTGACGGACTGACCTTGCCACCAAGTGCAGCCTCCACATTTCTTGAAACAACAGTCAGATGCACTTATTCGCAATGATGCAAACAACTCACTTGACATCTGTTGCCTTCTGAAGCCAGAGTCTTACAACACCGATAGGTGGGACATATTGGGAAACACCACTAAGAGCACCTGCCATGCACAATGGTTTCCACTCGGCGCTAATCCTAATTTTCCCCATCTTGCTCAAGGGCCACCAGTCTTGTCCCTCCGACGTTTCCGCTGTGAGCAGATCCCCCAGACGCATAGACATGTATCCAACCACGGGGTCCTTCAGGAAATCTCGGTCGTCCACAACTTTGACAGTAATCATCGAAGAATGCTTATCTGAGCACAGGAATTCGGTACTAGATTCCCAGACCGGATTGTTCGTGTGTTTAATGATTTGTGATTTGTGAACAGGGGAAGTATCGGAATCAAGATAGAGTTTCACGAAAGGATTCAGTTCTCCGGAGAGAGACTTCGATGCGTCAAGCTCCTTGGCTTGGTGAAGGGTTAAACGAATGATACCAACGTCTGAGGGGGGGTTAGGTTGGATGGCTTTAGACCAAGGATTTTGTACCAACTCGTTTCTGGTAATCGCTCCCTACCATCGATAATTTGAGGCTTGAGCACAGAATAATAAGAGATGTCGAATCGAATCTGTCCACGGTCCCTTCCATCCTTTAGGATCGGTAGTTCAACGCCCTCGAAAGTGGCATCTTCGTTGAGCTTGTTCAACTCAAATATTGCGGCTCCAAGGGACGTGTCTTTCCGGCGCTCATTGTAATCAAATACGGTGAAGACTAGCTGGTCCTGTAATGAGTTGACGAGAATAAACTTAATCTCTACCCAAGTCGGGTTGTACCTGGACAACGATCAGCAAGCAATGGGAAAAACAATGAGAGTGCACTAACGTCGATTGTCTATATTTCGTCCTTGCGAGTTCCCCACGGTTGTTGATGGTGATACTGACATATGGGTCAGGTGACCCTCCACCGATTCGGCTGTACTTGAGTCCTCGGGCGGCGTGTACGGTTACTTGGATTACTCCAATTGCCGCATCTAGGGGAGCACCAGACAGCAGTTGCTCTAAATTGAGCGTGAAGATATTTGGGTCGTACATCATGGGGCCGATATTTGCATGGACCATGTCACGGATGAAGTCAGAGAGCCCAGGGATCTGCCATAGATATTCAGTGATTAGAGGAAGATGTGCGAAATCCATGTACCGACATGAGCAATATCGAAACCGAATGTCTCACCACCAACCGGCTTCAAGACGTAGTCGAAAACAGGCTTTTCCAAGAAGCTGAGATCCACAATTTGTATGTGAGGGAAATTGGATACGAGCTTCATTCTGACCCTTATGAGACCGCTGCAACTGATGTCTTCAATCAAAATGGGCATGGCTGCGGTCGCCAGTCCTTTTCCAATCCTTACGGACAACACTATTTTTGGATTAACTTTTCGTGCTGCTTGACGAGGTGTCAAATCAGACACATCATTGGGAGTAAACGAGAATTCCCAGTCCATCATAACGACATCGTCCTCCGTGCTTGGAAAGGTCCTGACACTCTGGATTCGTGGGGCCTTTGTACCGAGGGTGAATGTAGTGAGGCGCAGGGAATCCAGAAATCCAGGCGTATTCATGTTGAGGACCTGGTCAACCGAGGCCACCACTGTAGCGGAAAGCACGGGTTCGTAGATGAGCCAGAAGCGATCCAGGAAATGGTTCAACCAATCGGCACTCTCGTGCTCGGAAGCCAATCGGGTTTTAACAAGCTCGCGCTGGATATCATCACGGGCACGATGGCGTACGCGCGCCATGGAGTTGGCATAGTACGTGTTACAGATCGCCAAAAGGATGATCATCCATCCCCACCCAAAGTTGAAGCGGGTCAAGAAATGAGACGAAAATGCAACCTTAGAAAACGTTAGGCAAGGTGAGGAAGAGACAGTGTAAAAACGTACGAAGAAAATCAGTGCAGTGTTATGGTACCAGGCGCCGTAGAACTGTTCGCTCAAGAAAAGTCCAAGGATGGACTTGTCTTTCTCTTCTCCCTCTTCAGGGGGAGGGGCATCTATATTAGCGGCAGCACGCCATCCGACTTTATACCAGTCGGGGATAACAGGGGCAAGGCCGGATGGGTAGCCACCTGGCAAGGGCAAAAGGGGGGCGAGCTGCTCAGGCTCCTCGATTGTTGACTTGTCTGTATCATGAACACTGATGGTTGGCATAACATGCCCATTTCCACTGTCCACTGAGACTTCTGAACAAGGGCGTATTTGATTAGTTCTCAAGAGGGGGAGGGCACGTGTAACAACACACCTCTCGTACTTGTTAATTCCGTGTTGGCGTGTGGGACAATTTTCTCAAGTCCCTCGCCGGCTGCAGCAGCTTTTACCTCGGGCGATGCTTCTGGACTGAAGGAGTGGACAGTGGCCCCTTTAGAGGCATCACTGGCGAGTATGTCGTGTAATTGTTCGGGCGGGACGTATTCCTGCTGGTTTTGGTTTTGTCCAGGCTCATCATGAGGGATGGTGCTCGCCATGGTGAGCGACGAGGAGGAAGGGAAAAGAAACGAAAAAGGAGAGGAAGGCAAACTAGACTAGGACTAAAAGTAGACGGACAACGCGACGTGAATTGCCGCATCAGTTGAAATGCCTCCGTCCTCGGCGCATATCCATAAGAAGGCAATGACCCGGCCGCCCTCCGAGCGCCGTGCCTCAGAGCTCCGCCCAACCACCGTCGACATCCTCGCCGCCACCGACGACGGCGAGCAGAAAAACAACAACGCTCGCGGCAAGACGCATCCCCAGTCCCCTGTACAACTGCCCGACACCACTCCGCCTCAGCCAACCTTGTGCGCCCTCCTTCGCGTCATCCGCCCATACTTCTTCTCCGCGACGCTTCTCCTTCTCGGGCGTTCTTTTCCTCCGCGGACGCTCAAGTGGCAAATCCGATCTCTCTTCTGTCAGGATGTGCCACAAAGCATCGACAACACCGTTGTATGGCACAGGTCTTGTCTCCACACAGGTACGCAGTGGCTTTGCTGTCCCACGCGTTTGAATTTGCAACCTTCGGCGGACCGTCTCAACTGGTAAGGTCACTAAAAGACTCGCACACCCTGCCAGAACCTCCGCGAACGCCCACGCGACGGGATGGGTGTCCGCTGCAACATACGGACCAAGCCATAGTCGTGGAGCAATGATGGCAGGAAGTGTAACGTGCATAAATGTTCGGAGCCCGGTCTCAAGTATGGTCGGTATTAGAAGATGAGGGTGCATATAAACACCTAGCAGACCACCCTCATTGGTCAAGATGTCAGAGAGGGCGTGAATAGGTCCTCTGTACGTCCTGTACCGCGGCATCGACGACTGAGCGATCAAGCGCGTGCGGACCAGGTCAATGGGTGACAACAAAAAGCCAGTCAAGACGTGTGAAGCCACTGGTAGCAGCGGTGATGGCCGGTAAAATCCGCCTTGCGACGAGAGGAATAGCGAATGCAAGACGCTGTCAACAAGTGGTTGTAGATTCGCGAAGGCAACGTCGTGAATGCATGACGTTAGTAAACCTAGAGAGTAATGGAGAATGAACCTCAACCGTTCCGTGATTTTGTGCGATGGTTACCTTTCCATATTGACAACCATCCCTCACCATGAGAGCCAATGAGCCTTTGAATCATACCCCACGAGGTTCTAGCACTGCCAACTGGAATGATGTACTCTGGGCGTGTCCCGTCTTCCATAATAGATGTCCTAAGCATATACCCCCTGTCGTCTACAAGTTTTGGAGCCGGACGGTGAGTCGGAGCAGTACCAGGTTCGACAAAGTATGACTCCTCTTCATTTGTTGCCTCACTAAGCTACTGGCGCGTCAGCTGATCATATGTCGAAAGAGTGCCTGGCTTACCGTTTCCACCTCTTCTTCTGCTTCGCCTTCAGACTCTTGGGTGAGCGCATCCTTCGGGACCCATTGAATCTGGAGAAGTAACTTTCCGACTTCCAAAGGCATCGCCATGGCAGTACTGCTGTACTGGAGCAGGGCGGAAGCCACCAAGGAACGGAAGAGGAAGGAAACGTCGAGCGACAAAGGCTCGCCGACGCTCAAGGAGGGAGAAAGGTCGAATATGGAGTTTGGGGCGGGACGGGTGGTCCACTGATAGGATGTGAAAGAAGCGTTGGCGGTGGATTGCTTCGGGACAGCGGATGAAGGGGATGAAATGAATGACCATTGGCTCGACGGAGGATTATACAGATCACGGAGAGACGGATTGGAGGCCATTACAATACGAGGTGTAACGCCAAGGAATCCCTCTCTTACAAGGGGAGATGATGAACGTTGAGCTACAAAGTAACCAACTGCGTAGGAGGCAAGGTGTTCCACGTGACTTGACTACTCTAGCAGTACAAGCCTCAACGCCAAGTTGCTGGCCACTTCTCTATCATCCTGGAACGTGAGCCGTTCGATGGCCTTTGCAGCTGTACATGATGGATTCTGAATGAAAATTCTCCGTCTCTGTTTACGTTCCTTCGAAGCGAGTCTCGTCGACTATTCTGGTCCGATACCACCAAATGACTTTTGTTCCCTTCAACTCCTCACCGTCATTGCAAACGGTTTCGCCGCGCCGTTTATGATACGTGGCTCATTCACGTGGGGTACAGGTGCTCGTGTCGTCAATGTGCGTGGGAAGAATGCACATCTGTAGCCAGTTTCTTCATCAGTTTCTCGGAGGGCAGCACTCTCCACCGATTCTCCGCAGTCCTTCCGACCATTGGGCAATACCCACAGCCCTTCCCTTGGAAAATGCAGAATACATTTCTGCCAATCTGGGCTCGTGCGGAAGAGAACAGAACCAGCACATATGACGAAGTCTTCGTCGCGCCGAGGAATATGGTCTAGGTCGACCTTGCGGTATTGATAAATGAGCACAAGCATCCGCATAGGTTGTGAGCGAAACAGCAGCTGAGCACTCCTGAACTTACAGCAATCCAGACAAAAAGAATGCCCGCTGCAAGGTTCGAACTTGCGACCTCAGGATTGCGTAACTTTTAAAGCTACTCATATTTGCCATATGAGACCTGCGCTCTAACCAACTGAGCCAAGCGGGCTGTGGCTGTTTATCAGCTCAGATAACCATGAGGGTACTGTGCCGTGGGAAAGCGAACAAGGAATGCCACTTGAATCAAGTTCGGTTGGACATTGCTCGACACTGTCTCCGGCGTCGACACTACGCAAGCAAACGTTCTCCTCCTCCATGCTCAACGCTCGCAAAAGGGAGGCATCTGATCCCATTCTCCCGACCAGACAGCCGAAACATCCACGCGTCGAAGAAAGTTCTCGGAGCACTTCTAGTGGGCTGACTGTACATTCCGGCCTGACCGCTCGTTGGAGCCAGCTAGCACGTGAGGTAGTCGAGCTCGCCTCAGAGACCATAAAGGCTTGGGGATCACGCTCATCTCCGTCGACCAGTTTACCGGACCGTCCACCACAGCTACGGCGTTCCCCTCCTCCTTGTTCTCGCCCTCGCCCAGTACATACAGCACCTCCTTCCCACCACCCACCTCCACCCCGTCCTGCGATACCAAGCAAGTTTCATCCTCACGAACGTCCGATTCAAACGGAGCAGACTAGCCTTTCATCCTCTCTCCCGTCTGACCAATATTCCATGCAAAATTTCAACCCTACTGATGGCTCCGGCAGCTCACTACAATCATCGACAACTGGACTCACAACTGTCTCTCATTCAACCGCATTACCTTGCTATCAGACTAGGGATGACCTTTTGGCCAGTTCCGTACAGCAATGTCGAAGGGCGGAAGAAATAAACAACACCCTAAGCCAAAGGAAAAGCAAAGAGCACATTTATTTTCGAAAGGTGTGCTCCGCTATGTCTGCAGAACACCGCTACTTCAGGCTCAGCTGCTCTTTCCCCCGTAGCACAAAGCCAAAGTGAGAGAGGATAGAATGAAAGATAGAGAGGCCGTGATGAAGGAATTGTTCGAACTTAAACGGACGAGCGGTACTGCATATGCCTCCGGGTGAAGTGTTGATCTCACCGTTATCTTATCAGGATTCAGGTCGAACTATGAAGACTTCAAATGTAAAGTACACCTTTCCTCGACGTGCTCGAGTTTTGACTTTTTTGCATCAGCGTACATAGATTACCAAGCTCGACTCCAGCATCTGGACGATCGCGACTCTCTGTCACGTACGTGTTATAGATCACCTGTGACACGTATTCCGTATTCATGTCTCGTCGCAGCCTCGGCATCTTTAACAGACCTGCGCCTGAAGGAAGATGCACCGAGTCTATCACATCGCCATTCATTCTCCGATGTACGCCATTTGGGTCTACGCAACAGTCGTTATTCTTATAAAGTTTCTAGTATGCAGACGTTCCTTTCTTGGAAAATGCAAAGAAGAAGTTGCTGCGGACACTGGCAAGGTTTCTCGTTGTGCTACTGCGTATCAGCAAAGGCGATCTGATTTTGTTGTATTCTATCCGATCACAGTCCGCCGACGAAGCCCTTCTCAACCTATGAATGGCTTCGTCAAGAAGCGCGCAAGAAGGACGAGGAAATAGAACGCCGTTTCCGTCCTTCTCTTCCCAAGTCTCTGCCTCCGGAGATAGACAGACAGGTTGATGCACTCCTGACCAAGAAAGGTGTCGTCTCGAAGATAGCGCGGGAACAGGTTTGCGACAAGGACCTCTCGCGTCTACTTCCGTGCCAATGGCTGAATGATGAACTCATCAACTTTTATGGTGCGATGGTTCTTGAGCGGTCAGAGGCCTGTAAGGAGAATCCTCCAAATGGAAGAAAGAAACCATTGAACGTACATTACTTCAATACCTTCTTCTGGTCCAAGTTACAGAGTGAGGGCTACGAGCGGGCAAGGCTTGCAAAATGGACCAAGAAGGTGCAGCTGTTCTCCATCTTCTGCTTGGTTTTCTAACATGATCTTAGTTTGACATCTTTTCAAAAGATATCGTTCTTATTCCCATCAACCACAATAATTCTCACTGGACCGGTGCTGCCATTAATTTTCGTCGGAAGCGGATAGAGTCGTACGATAGCATGAACCTTGACCGACATCAGGTATTCAAGGTTGGATGCGTTGTTTTCTATTTCGAATGTTGCATCTGAATTCCGTTGACAGGGTCTCCGTCACTACCTTGATCTCGAATATCAGAATAAGAAGAAGAAACCGTTTGATTTTACGGGTTGGACGAACTATGGACCAGATGTTAGGATCTTTGTGTGCGCGGAGACATGTGAGCTCACCCGTTCGCTTGATAGGACACCCCACAGCAGGAAAACGGTTATGACTGTGGCGTCTTCACATGTCAATTCTTGGAGGCATTGTCCCGAGGGGAAGAGACATTCAATTTCTCGCAGCGAGATATGGTCTACCTGCGGAGACGAATGATTTGGGAGGTTGGATATGCCAAGTTTCTCGATGTGCCATAACGCTAGCACTGCTGCTTTAGGCACCCGCCGTGCTAGAGTGTGCTGAAATTTATTTCTACTATTCAATGCTTTAAATTTCTTTCTCAGCGTAGTGACAGGTATTTCTGGATCTATCATGAACTCCTTGGGCAGCTCTAGAGGGCAAATAGATTCACTTGTCCCGCTCTTAATTCTATACACTTTCCAAGACATTGGAAAGTACGAGATCAAACGACCATTGCATACAGAACCACGAAGCCCTCAAAGCCTCAAGAATGAATTACAATTGTATTTCTTGTGCAAGGCGATGGTCCTCGTGCCGGTCCTATAGAAGACAGTCGCTTCTTCCAAATTCCGAACAGCAACCAGCCGTACTCGTATCTCGAATACGGTGTGAGATCTATCAACTCAGACATGACCAAGAGGTGGTGTGACTCAGTCGTTCTTGTTTGCGACTCAGAACCACAAGAATTTTGGTGAAATGAAGAGATCAAACGTTCATGGGGTCAGAGTTCTGCCAGTCTTCATCGCCGAAACCACCATACAATGATGAAGAACCAAAAGACGAAGACTAGGAAAATGATGTACCACAACCATCGACAACCGTGCCGCTCGGCCATGTTGTTCATTCGGCGAAACGTCCCTGCGAGTACACCCGACGTCTCCGCAAATGCATCATTCTAGGGATAGCAACTTAGCCGAGAAACAGAGAGGACGGGAATGGCAACGCACCATCTGACTGAGCTGAACAGTCGACTCCCGAACCTCGTTCCCAATACCGATCGTTATCTTTGTAAAGGGTTGAGTACTGACCCATGAAACAAAGGGTCGCACGAGGCGAATCACTTACATCTTTGAGAAGCTTGACTTTGGCAGACAAACCCTCGAGTTGTTCGTCGTTCTGGCCCTCCAAATCGTCGGCATAGCGGTGTCCCGAGGATGCGTGAAGTGGAAGTTCAAACGGAGATGAACGTCCCGAGGCTGGGGGTGTCAGGCCGCCAAGCAGAGCAGAGCGATCACGCAGTGAATTCGGTGCACGGAAGCTTGAGAGAGCCTTGAGTCAGCTCTGGCAACGTTGTTGCCGAGGGTCCTCACCGTTGGGACATGCAAAACCAGCTGGGTGGTGAACGGACAAGTCAAAGTACACCGCTTCCGTATTTGATGGAACAACTTCAAATAGTATATAGTACTTACGCGGACCCAGCCATGCATGTATGTATACGTATAGGTATAAGTCAAGAAAAGTAGAGCCGGAAGCTTCAGGTGGAACCACGGTACTGAGTCAATAAGATGGCAAACAGCGCGAAATAATACAAGTCCATTTATTCGACAGAGTGCGCTTTCAGTCAATGCTCATCCGGTTGGGATTCGTACTCATAGGCCCACCATGGATTTGTCTAGATCCGTTTCCGCGGGCGTGCGCCTTGTTTCTCTCAACTTGCAGACATGATCAGTGGCTTGAAACAAGAAAATTGAAGCCACCTCTTACTCGACTCTTTGAGCCCCCTGCCAAAGTTCCGCATCACGATTGCGGTGAAAATAATGGTTATAAGCAGCAGGAAGATTGCAATCGCAGCTGTTTGGGTGTATTCAGTGTGGGCCATCCAGACGACAAGCAACAGAGGATCAGACCCACAGAAAGTGGTAAGCGAATGCCATACTTGAGCGTAGTCCGTGTTACGGTACTTCAGCAGCTTGTATGTCTGTCGACAAGTCAGCATGCAAGAAGAAAAGGAAAGAGAACCGGCTTGCCTTGTAGATGAAGTACACCAATGCTCCTATGCACCCTGACATGAACGTTGCCATCATCCACTTGTTCTCGTGGCGTGCTGCCAAGTGCCCCTCAATGAGAAGGACAACGGACAAAGGTAGAGCGGCCCATGTAACGTAGTATTCCCAGTCGCTGTTCGAGAGGACTAGCCAGAGGAACTGCACAGAGAAACCGACCCAAAAGAAGAGGTCGAACTTGACGAGACAATGGAAAATTTGATAGCTGGCATACATTTTCTTGATGCGACGATCGGCGCCAAGAAATTTGTATACCTTCCACCCAAACTCATTGTAGATTTTCCACCCGAGGGCAATGTATGCTATTTCCGCGGCGGAAATGACGGCTGGAATGATGTTCGTAAGGACGCTTACTGGTATGTGAATAATGCCTTCTGAGGTTGTTGTCGAGTTTTGAATTTCTCCAATTTGTATGATGGCATAGAGGAGAAAGAGAAGGTTGAACAATCTAAGACAAGGTGTGAGAACGATGCGGCGGTCGTCCCAAACCGACTGACATTAGACAAATGAATTGTAGGGTGTTCTGAGCATAGACTGCATCCACTGCGAGAACGAGCTGAAATATACTGTGCCGGATGTCAAGACATGAGAGGGGGATGAATGAAGATGCGTACTGTGCCAGTGCGAACACACTGAGGTATACAGGCATTTTGAGCGCACTTGTGTTATCTCCAGAATTCTGCAGTCGAACGAGAAGATCACCCTCGATGGCAAGATCTATCGTCGTCTCGACAAGGACAGTTATCACGAAGAGCCGGCATGCCCAAGAGTCGGGGAGAATCTTGGAGGAGATGAGAGGAAGTTGTATGAGAAGGCAACGAGGCTGTCACCTGCTGCCACCATTTCCGGTGATCGACCAACTTTTCTTGCTTGATCTTTGGCGGGTAGCTCTGAGGGGGGCCAGGCGGGTCTTGTGTTTCATCATGGGGCTTGCCGCTGGGATATGGGGACTTGTATTCCATGGAATATGAAGGGCCACGAGATTCAGAGTCATCAATTGGGCTGGTTTGAACCTTGAAGGTCTGATGGCGGGATATGCGCGAGTACGGCTCTGCGTATTGGTCGATAAGGTCGTCGTAAGATGATTTGGAGTCGTCCGCGGGGGGGTGATTTGAAGAGTTGGCTGTGAGGTAGTCTGTGGAGCGGTCACCGAGATTCGTGAGCGGGTGAGCCATGGACAGCAAAGGAACGTGGGGAATGAAGGAAAGCTAACGAGTCGTCCTGCGAGCGTGTAACGAGTGGAACTGTTCAACGTCGACTGCGCGCTCAAATTGACCGTCCAAAAAAGTGCTGGCGTGGGAGACTACGTATGTATCATTTCGCCTAACTACCCAGGTACAAGTAAAAGTCATGATCCATCCGTATCCGTAGAGGAACCCGTCTCTTCTCCTTCGACGTCTACATGTCGTGTCAGCCTCGCTCGCAAGCGCACATTCATCCGACACACCAATTAGATAGTCTGGCTCAATCCGCACAGGCGGTGGTGGGGGCCGAGGTGGACTTGGACGTTTCATCTGCGCCGCTAATGCAGCCGTACCCCTGCCTACCCCCGTCTTACTGCCTTTGGGCCGTCCGCGTTTCGGTGGACCTGTCCCGGCGGGACTCTTAGCAGATATTGCAGACGATGCAGATGTGCCAATGGGGGTGCCAGCTGAGGACTGGGATCCAGGCGTGGAAGACCGCTCTCTGTCCAAAAACGAGGCAGTCGATGACGATCGCAGCTTGGAGGGGACCTTGGACTGTGAAGAGGGAACCTGGAGAGACCAAAATGGGTTGACAACCCAGAACTAAAGAGAAGCGAACCTGAGTCGCAAGGCCGTCCAGCCCTGTCTTCATTCGAGTGACGGGGGACCCTGAGCCACGTCAGAATCTGACAGTGAACACACGACCGGGGTGGCATACCGGACGTCTTCTGTTTCTTTGATTTCTTGACCGGAGACATTTGTGGTGAACCGGGCTACTTTCGCAAGTGAGTAAACTCGTGTGAGGTGGACATACGGACCGGGTCACCCACCCTCTTACGTTTAAGATTGAAATCCGCTTCATCTGTGGCACAATGAGATGATACATCTGGCTCTTGAAGAGTCACGATACCGGCAAATTTACCCTTGGACTTTGCCTTTACTTTCCCGCTGGAGTTGTCGTCCGAGACATTACCGTTCTCTGAGCCAAGATACGGCGATGCCGACCGGCCAGAGTCAATCGGGATCCTGAAAGCGGTTGGTCCATCATCATCACATGATTCCATTGACGTCATACTTGGTTTTAAGATTTGTTGCACGCGCTGCACCGCGCCGCACACCAGTTCCTATGCCCATACATGAGCTGAGATGAGGTGCATATCTGTTCGAGGCAACCTTGAAACGACAATGTGGCAGGAGGACAACGTAGCGGCAATGGCACAGACCTGACGTTTACACATCGTACACTCGAACAGTATGTTGCCGTCCTTGACAGTTGTTGGCGTACTTGCTCCGTTATTCGGGAGGGTCTTGCTCGCCGATGACATTGCCTCAGTACTCCCTGCATCCTGCAACTGCGGGGACGCATGTCCACCACTTCCATGAACTATACGAAGTAAGCCCAAGAGGTGGTTAACCAAATTGTCCGAGCAGTGCCGTGCAGAGCAGCCCCCACCTGTACAACAACTGGGGGGGTATGAAACGACTGAGGTGTGATAATGAAGTAAGCTTACCGTGTACGACATATTTGACATGGCGCTCGACTCCGCGCAATTTCGTGATGGCCTTGAAGGGCAGCATCCATCACAAGGTCGTCGAGCATGGCTGCGAAGAGTCTCGCAGCCTGAATGCAGTCAGTGTCAAAACATGGCAGGGTTTGGGAAACATAAAACATACAAGACTCGCAATAACTTCCTCTCTTTCCGACCTGGACATGGCTTGTATACGCGCTGGTTGTGTCCTTGGAGCAGATCAGGCTGTACACTGTCCTTCACCGGCACCTATTGATCGCATAGCACGTGACTCCATGTATTACATATTCGCGGTTTACGAATTCCTTGATAAGTTATGCTAGTCATGCCCCTTCCACAGATACATGCGCCGACAGTACGAACACTTCCTTCCTCTTCTTGTCCCTCAGCTCCCTCATAAGTTGTAAAAAGTCGTCGATGGCTTCAGTTGTCGTCTGAATGTGTACTACAAGCCGTGAGTCCCATAATGTAATAGGAAGTGGAAGAGCAGCTGCACAATCAACCACCTCCTTATAGTCAACACATATTGTGGAAGGGTCAAAGAATACCTGCATGAATCCGTCAGCGGAAGTGATGGTCGGGAAAAGGCACATTCACCATGCACGTTTCCGCTGGGCATAATATACCGACCCCTAACTCCTCCAGCCCTCGTTGGAGGCATCTCGCTAATGCGTGTACGCGGGGCAACTGCGGGAAATTGTGGCTAAGCGCGTAAGCTGCAGAAGCCGCGAGAATTCCAGTTTGTCGCATCCCCCCTCCAAAAGCTTTGCGGAACCAACGAGCTTTGTTGATGAACGCTTTTGACCCAACCAGGCAGGTTCCGACTGGAGCACCGAGGCCTTTGCTGAAGCAAAGGCTAGCAGAGTCGAAAGGGGCGCAAAGCTCTGACAGTGAGATCTTTGTTTCGACAGCTACGTGCCAGAGACGAGCACCATCGAGGTGCATCAAAATGTTGTTCTCGCGAGCGAACTCTGAAATTTCGATGATATCGCTCTGGGGGAAGATCGTTCCATTCAAGGTATTCTCAAGACAGATGAGATGGGTTGGCGCACTAGTCAACGATAAACCACGAATATTTGAACGAAGGGACACCTTACACATGAATATCGGATTCTAACACGACCTTGGCTTTTACATCCTTCAAAGTTAAGTGGTGACCTATCAAATGGTCAATATAAAATCAGACTGAAGTTGGACGGAAACAGACCATTCGAAGGTGTAACAGGGATTGGATAAGCTCCTGAGTGCATGGCGACGCCTCCTGCTTCATATCTACGATATATTTCATGGTCAGCGAGACCCGAGGATGTGAGGGTGCTGCGAACTCATTGATATGAGCACGGACATCAATCAGGACGGAAAATGGCGGCTGATGCAGGTGCGTTCGTATTGCTAATTGGTTG
Organism: Hemileccinum impolitum; assembly: GCA_003316335.1. NCBI lineage: Eukaryota > Fungi > Basidiomycota > Agaricomycetes > Boletales > Boletaceae > Hemileccinum > Hemileccinum impolitum. The sequence goes on from QFEQ01000265.1 coordinate 95,829, forward strand.
CTGAGTGTCCCGCTGGAGACAAAAAGTGCGGCTTCCTTTCCGGTGAGTCGTGCCATGTGCTGCTCCAAGGCGGAGGTGCAAGGGTCATGACAGACGGCATCTCCGATTGATGCTCGTACGGCATACTCGTACATCGCCTTGGTCGGTACTGGATGGCGGTTGCTTGAATGTGCACTCCCATTCACGATATCCCGACTTTTCCCTACCTGTGAATGTATCGGCTTATCACGATGGGAGCAGGTACGAAGCAGATATGAGCTGAACTCACTGGCAAAGCTCCTGGACACTTGTTCAAATTGTTTTTCATTATCCGCCATCTGAGTTGGAGTTAGAACATCTAACTTGACTTGCTCAATGATTTCTTGGAGCTCTGAATCCATCGTGGCCGACGCGCGAAGCAGTACTTGTTGCGGCCGATCGGTTACTCAAGCGACTTTGGTAATTTATGCCGTATTACATAAGTCAGAACAGTGAGGCCTGCCATTGAATGGTGGAATCGGTGAGTCTCTAGCTTTCTTCTTCCTTTTCAATGGGTAACGTGCGTAGAGTCTGAACACATTTCGTTGCTGGATACTCACATGCGATCGATTGATAGGGTGCGAAAGCTGCTCAAAAGCGTGAACGGAATGCTAGCAAAAACGCAGACAAAGGTCCAACCAGTCGCACCAAGGTCAATGAAGCAGCGAAAACCATCGTCTGCTTGACCTGTAGACAGACCTTCGTGCGCTCCATCACACAAATCCGCTATTCGACGACGCTGATAGTTTTCCCTACGTAGTTGTTAACGACGCGGGCTCCAGCGTGAGTTATACGAAGATGATAAGTGAGTTAGGATTGATATAATTTACATGGATGCGTTGCAGATTAGAGGAGCATGCGCAGAACAAGCACTCTAAGACGCTAGCTGAGTGCTTCCCCGGCATCGCCAAGTAGTGCAGATGGGTAATATACCGCCCATGCTTGTACGGATAGTCTAGACGGGGCCCACCGTTGAACTGGGTAATCGTTTGTCAATGAGACCGGGTGGGTGTGAGAATCGGTTGAACGTACCAAGATGTGCACTTGCGAGGACGGTTTTCATAGACCAAAGGTGGTGGCGCCGGTTGCTTGGGCGTTGGCACCCGCACTCTGCATTTTCTCGCCAACCTTTTTGTTGACCTCGAAAAACTTTGCGACACATCGATCTATGCAAACACTCTCCCCCTTGTTGAGATCGCCCTCAGCATACCGTAGGCTGATACACTTGCTGTGACACGACCTAGACTGCGCTGAGTGAAAACGCATACTTGTCAACTGGCTGGACGTACGCGACGATGCGGTTGAAGACGTCTGAGACCATGTCGATCCTGGCGAACGGTCAAAAAACGACAGCGACAGGGGGGATCCAGCTTACTCGTTGATGGCCATCTCGATCCGCTCATGGTTGATGCCACCCGAGGGCGTAGTAGAAGTACGACCGAACACGGACATTTGGGCTGGATTGAAAGTGACCCGCAAGCACTGCGCGAAAAATACATATGATCACGTGACCATGGACGACATATCCCGAAAAGGCAAACATAAAAAAAAAGTTGCGGGCATGGATTTACTCAGCATATATAAAAGCCATGTCCGACAATCCATCTCCCTTTGCACTCCACCGATGCAGGTTCGTCGACGCATCCCCCTCACCGATAACCGCCCTCGCATTTCCCCCTGCGCCGCTGCCTTCCCTCACAACCAAAGCAGCCGGAAAACAGCGCGATCGCGCTCCAGCATTCGCTACCCTCTTCGTCGGTCACGCGAATGGGAATATAGACTTGCTCGAGTGGTCGGGAGAACTCGGCGAGTCGCAAGCTCCCCAGACCTGGCACCGTCGCAAGGTCGGTTGGCTGACTCCATCGCGACCCTCATACTCACATCTGTCGACCGTAGACGCTCCCTGGGCCCCACCCATCAAAAGTTGACTCCCTCGTGTTGACCATCAGATATCCAGACACACTCCCCTCGGACATGGTGCCGACCTCCTCAGATCTTCGCTTGTTTAGCTCAGGTGGTGGAAGTGAGCTCTTGGAGTGGGACTGTGTAAGAAATGTCGTCAGGGTGTGTCGCCTTCGTATCAGATAGCCACCTTTACTCGACTCAGTGACCGTAGAGGACAATCAGCTCTCAGGGAGGCTCCATATGGAGCATGGCAGCCAACCCTGCATCCACGTTGCTTGCATTGGGATGTGAAGATGGCTGCGTTCGATTGCTTTCTCTCTCGGCCGACACACTTCAGCACTTCCGCCGCTTCGATCACGTCAAATGCCGCATCCTTAGCATTGCATGGGGTCCCCCAGTACCTCGACAGCCAAAGCCAAAAGCAAATGGCTCCTCAGACCAATACGATGACAAGGGGGAAAGCGGGGATGACAGCGATGACGAAGAGTATGGGTGGGCTGATTCATGGCTCGTAACTGGGGGCTCGGACAGCAGCCTGCGGAAATGGGACACCAACACCGGGCGGCCCACTGACCGCATGGGGACCGATAAAATAAAGGGAGATAGGACACTTGTATGGACGGTTGGGGTACTTGCGTGAGTGTCCTTCTGTTTGTCCTGCAATTCCTACATACTAAAACAAGGACAGCGATGGAACGATCATATCCGGCGATTCGCTGGGTACTGTCAAGTTTTGGGATCCATTGACGTGCACGCAAGCTCACAGTTTCACTGCGCATGGCGCAGATGTACTCTGCCTCACGATTGGACCAGACGGCACAACCGTCTTCACATCAGGCGTTGACCAGAAAATAGTACAATTTACCTACATTTCGTCTACACCGGGCCCTTCATCATCATTAGGCGCGCCGGCGAGTCGATGGATCCAGTCAGCCTCGCGACGAATGCACTCGCACGATGTTCGTTCGCTGGCAATGTGGCCACCTTATAGCCCTCTTCCACCTGTTTATAAACGAAAGCCCACACCTGGCACTCCATTCATAGCGCCCGTTCTCGTATCCGGTGGCCTCGACATGTCCGTGGTTCTGACACCTTGTCTCCCGGCGAGTGTGACAACATCAACCGTGGCAGCACGGGTCGTTAATCCACTGGCAACGAGTGTCGCGACCACATTTGAAGATTCACACTATCGGCGGATTCCATATTTCTCCGCTGTTTCTATATCGAGGGGCGCAAGACTTGTGTCATACATGCACGAAACTGGGTTGAATGTTTGGCGTGTGCTCAACATTCCGAGTCTATCAACGGTAATTGACGGGAGGGATATCTCCACAGACCCCGAATTGAGGATTGGCTGGGAAACTGTACTCGAAATGGAGCTGAATGTGCAAACAAGCCTGATAGCAAGCGCTCTTTCGGACGACGGACAGTGGTTAGTTGTTTCGGATTTATATGAAACGAAACTTTTCAGACTGGATAAAACGGTGAGTCGAGTCCCATGCCGTGCAAGAAAGGTGTTGACGCCTCCATCAGCCCATAGGGGAAGTAAAGCCAAGGCGGATTCGCTCGCTAACCAGCGTGTTAGAGGCACACATCTCCATTTCGAGTACAAAAGGTTCCTGTTCGACCGGAGGAAGCTACTTCGTCTTCACACCCGATTCAAGCAAAATGATCTTGGCCTCTGCATTGACGTCCCTGATTCTCGTAATTGACCTGAGCACCGAGGAGCCCGCCGTGTTGAGACGATTCGACCAGCACAAAAAATTAATACCTCTTAGTGGTGGCCGGCTAGTTCGTGGACCGAGTAGAAGTCCAGTGCAAGATGTAACCGAAGGTGACGGGGAGTTGGCCCAATTAGATGGCCCACCATCTGTGATACGCATGGCAATTAGCCCTGACGGGCAATGGCTCGCGACTTCGGATGAACTTTGTCGGACGTTTGTGTTCAACCTTGATTCCATCCAGGCACGTTAAATCTTTATGCTATCAAACATGCCCGCTAACCTGTTTCTGCAGTACCATACGACTTTGCCCTCGTTACCCCACCCGCCAAATGTGCTGACCTTTACCCCAGAGAAGCCACAGATCCTCATGATCGTCCTTCCAAACAATACCATACACGTCTTTGATGTCGAGCGTAGTGAAGTCCCTGTATGGGCCCACGACCTCAATTCACGCATCCCAAAGCAACTGTTCAATACACCAGACCCCGTGCTGGGCGTCATTTTTCAGCCAGATCCGGTTCTGTCCCCGTCGGCATTGGTGAACGGTGACCTGGAGATGACCAGCCTCTCGCAAGAAAACTGTGGACCACATGCTACCGCGTTCTCTCCAAAAGAAGCTATCTTCTGGGGTTCTTCCTGGCTATGCAAACTGAGGCTTGATTGGCTAAGCAAATATACGGAACCACGGAAACGTCGCAAATCCGAGGCAAGGCATCCCCCACAAGAGCATCATGGTGCACCCATCCTCGCTCCGCGTGCAGACCTCCAAAATAGTGCATACGAGGCGCGAAATTTGCGGATGATCACACACTATCGACCGATTCTCGCATTGAATTTTGTGGACCCAGGAGAGATGGTCCTAGTGGAGAGGCCGGTGGTAGATGTACTGTCGAAGCTTCCACCTGCATTCTTCAAACCCAAGTATGGGCAAACATGATGGAAAGACCATATGTCATCTTGGCAATAAGAGTGCGTATCAGTGTCCTGAAATCTGATATAAGTAAACAACAACCCTAGAGAAAGATATTGAAAGAAAAAGAATTGAAAATCTAAGCTACATTAGTAGAAAGTTGGAGGCATCTACTTAATGATATGTTGAAAGGACCAAAGAATCGAGATCGAACGAGTTTGGATATACAAGTGCATTGTTTACCGCATTGCGGCTTCTCTATCTTGTTTCTCATCTTCCCTAGCAAGACAATATTTCTTTCAGATGATTTCCTCAATAATCAGATAAAATGCATACTTGGCGTTGAGAATGGAGAGGTAAAGTGTCCAGAAGACACCACATGCAGACTGAAATGGTATTCTATACGGTAAAGGCATAAATCGGAAATTTATCAACTGTGGTGATGTCAGATTGAATGCGAGATGTCCAAAAAGTGTACATACCTGTGCTATCGGCCAGACCTTCCAGTTGGTAAGTAAAGCAGTAGTGTACATGTCAGTATATTTGTCCCGTATTTGATTCTTGGTTCGACCCTCCATGATACCAATGGAACCGATAAATATCGCAAGCTGTGTGAAAGTGATCTGATGAGAGACCGACATGGGCAAAGAATCGAGAACATACGCCTACTGGCGCCCTGAAGAAATGCAATGGTGAGATGGTGGCATAAAGTGAATGAATTGAAGCAAACTCACACCACGACTTGATCTGCAGCAAGTCTCTTTGATAAAGCTTTGATGCTGACTCTATGGGTGCGCCGCCTGCGCAGAGGGAACTTGCGCTCGAGAAAGAGGTTCCACCTGCCCAATAGGGGGCCTCGGAAGCAGGGGGTTCAAGGTTTACTTCCGACGAGAAAGCAGAGTACATACTTATGCCGACACCGAAGCAGAAGAAGCGGAGTGTGCGTGCGGCATCCCAACCTGCCCGTTGCTGGTGATCTTGAATACGCTGAGGAGAAAGAGCTGGTTGAGCGATAACAATTAACAGTACAGAAAGTGTGGAAGTTGGCGCGCACGGCATTCTGAGTAAGCTGAGCGACGATGTCGCCAAATGCGTTGAGAGTACCGCCCGTAAGTGCGAGCGTACGGTTTGGATGAGTGTCGAAGAAGTGTTGATATGTTCTGACTAGGGTGATGGTAGTTGCCATGCAAGCGAGGAAATGCCGAACACCAAAAGACCGAATATATTGATTCTCATGACGTAAGAAATCAAAGCACGTGACCAGAACGCCAGCTTCATAAACCCACTGGCCCCTTGACATTCATCCCCACCATCACCATGCCCCGCCGCCCCGCCCTTGTCCTCGCGTTCGCACTCGCTGCAGTTGTGGGTGCCATCCCCGTAGACGAGATAACTGCACGCAACGGCATCGGCGGGCAGGCGGATGGGGGCTCCCTGCCCGCTGCAGCCAGCAACATGTCTGAATTCTCGGGCATATCGTTACTCAAGACAGCATCTGGTAAGCATACATGGATCATTTCGTTACACGCAAGCTCCTACACTCTTTGCAGAGAATGCAGAGAACCGAGCTGGACTGACCGGGCTGTCGACCGCTTTGGGAAGCGGTAGCATTCCCAAAGCCGGCGGACTCGCAGGTGTTGGTGACGAGATCCCCGGAGATCTTGCACTCGCCAGACTGAATTCAGGTGCATATGGCCCCTACAGCGTCGGGCAACATTGACGTCAATCCAACAGATAAAGGCGGGCGGGACGGTGGCGCATCCAGCGGGAACGGCTCGGGGTTGGTGAATTAAGTGGCGATGCCAAACAAAAGGGGCGCAAGATCCTCACATCCTAGACTTACATTGCAGCCATCATGCACATAGACTATTCACTCGCCTCAAAGGGATTGTATTTTGACGGTATATTCAGCTAGCATGTGTCCCTTACAATTCACAACAGTTTGAGATGGCCAGTAACCTTGTTTATAAGGTCCACCGGTGCTGCAGAGCTATTCATCAGTACTTGCGGACTCACAAGCGGGTGCACCTACCGGGACCAATTCCAAGCACGGTACGCGAGCCCGCCGCAATTTGTGTACGACCACTAGACCATCATCAGCCATCAGCAGACCAATACCACCACCAGAATACAGCATACGCGTCAAGTATCGATCGAGCACATAGATTAAGACTCTTTGCGATTGCCTCTAGCTCTAGTAGCTCTTCCTCGGAGGACCCTTTAAGGGCGATTTTTGCTTGCCTGCTCAAATTTGTCTCCAGCGCAGCCAAGCAAGTCAATTAAACGTACCCCGTCTGTTCCCAGTGTTGTACAAGCTAAACGTGACTTGAAGTGGGACAAAGACCTATTCTCGCTGGAAACTTACCTTTGGGTTTGTTTTCATCAATGCCTTGTAGCATCCCAAGGTCGCGTGACTGGAAAATTATAGATCCAGCACAACGAATTCTCAGCCAAGACGTATGACATACCCACACCTAAATAACTCAGAGATACGAGAGTGCATAAGAAATAGTCACATACTGTGCCGCAATCTTCCCTTGGGTCATCTTCAAATCCGTCCGTACAACCAACACCTGCGTGTTGTACCCCGTCAACTGGGACAACTCTCGGCCAAGAACTGACTGAAGCATACAAGTTTGCATTGCTCCATCATCCGTGGCTTTATGGAGGAAAGATCACCGTCGGCTAATCCATCGTCTTCATCCTCTCGTCCAAGATCAGGGTCCTCCTTGGACTGCACGTTCTTCGCACCAAAATGTGCGCCAAGACAGAATGCCAGTCCTAGGGAGAGACATGCTGGAATCACGTAGGAGAACGTTTTTATGTCGTGCTCTGTAAGATAGGATGCAAGAACCCGAGTGGACATGAAGGTGGTAGTGGGAACGTAGACACAAGCGGATGTTGCCGATAATGGATATTGAGCATAGTAATACACCGATTTTTGAAGACGACTTCGATGACGGAAGAGACACTCGCTGCACCTTCAGCAGCTCCTCACGAGGATGCCTGCAACCGAGAACCATTCTCCTCCCTTGAACTTTCAGAGCAGACGAATAAAACTCTCGCAGACATGGGATTCAAGACTATGACACCTGTTCAAGCCAAGGCCATACCACCACTCCTGGCCGGGAAAGACGTCCTTGGTGCTGCGCGAACTGGCTCAGGGAAGACCCTTGCATTCTTGATTCCTGCCGTTGAACTGTTACATCGGATGAAATTCAAGCCAAGGAATGGTGGGGTATATCCACTCGGATAACATGAGCCGCGTACTAACTGGATCTTCGCGCTCTTCATAGGAACTGGCATCATAATCGTTTCCCCCACACGAGAGCTCGCGCTGCAAATATTCGGCGTTGCAAAAGATTTGATGGCGTATCACTCTCAGACCTTTGGTATCGTCATTGGTGGTGCAAATCGGAGGGCAGAGGTCGAAAAGCTTGAAAAGGGTGTCAATCTGCTTGTAGCAACGCCGGGTCGTCTACTCGATCACCTCGAAGTAAGTAAACGTCATCAAGTTCACCGACGAGTACTCATAAGAGCAGAATACCAAAGGATTTGTTTTCCGTAATCTCAAAGCACTCGTCATTGACGAAGCGGATCGAATATTGGAGATCGGATTCGAGGAAGAAATGAAGAAAATCATCTCGATCCTTCCAAATGGTATTGTGCATTGACATGCTCGACTTGTGATCTAATTCCATGCCCGGCAGATGGTCGACAATCCATGCTTTTTTCAGCGACACAAACCACCAAAGTCCAGGACCTCGCTCGCATATCATTGCGCCCTGGACCTCTTCATGTCGACGTGGACAAGGAGGAGGCGACGAGCACTGTCTCGACGCTATCCCAGGGTTACGTCGTGTGCCCATCCGATCGTCGTTTCCTTCTTCTTTTCACCTTTCTCCAAAAGAACTTGAAGAAGAAGATGATTGTCTTCTTCTCCAGCTGTAATTCCGTCAAATATCATGGCGAATTGCTGAACTACATCGATGTACCAGTACTAGACCTCCACGTATGGTTCTCTTGACAGACATTGCAGACACGTCGTTGACCGCTGAACGCTATTTAGGGCAAACAAAAACAACAAAAACGTACCAACACATTTTTCGAATTCATGAACGCAGAATCTGGCATCTTACTGTGTACCGATGTCGCCGCTCGTGGGCTTGATATTCCTCGTGTGGATTGGATTATCCAATACGATCCCCCAGACGATCCGAGGGACTATATTCACCGTGTGGGACGTACCGCACGAGCGGGGAAAGTTGGGAAGAGTCTATTGTTCTTGCTCGAAAGCGAGTTAGGGTTCCTGCGATACTTGAAGGATGCAAAAGTACCTCTTAATGAGTATACTTTTCCGGTGGACCGGATCGCCAATGTGCAGACTCAGGTGTGTAGCCGTAGCATCATGGACAGATTTGATTTTGACATTTTGACATTAAATATAAAATCTAGCTGGAAAAGCTGCTACAAAAGAATTACTTCCTACACCAATCTGCAAGAGACGGATTCAGGTCTTATCTTCAGGCATATGCCTCTTATTCGCTCAAGAAAATATTCGACATCAACGCGCTTGATCTTGCCAAGGTTGGAAGGTCGTTTGGCTTTGCTGTCCCACCTCGTGTCAACGTAAACATTGGTGGTGGAAGCAAATCGAGTACGGGAAAGAAACGACGACGAAACGAGGAAGAGGAAGAGGTATGGGAGGATATGCCCCTTGGGGAAGGTATGGAGAGCGGGATCGATGTGGATGTGGAGATAGAAAATGGGGGATCGCGGAAAGATATCCCGAGGAGACAAGGGAAGGAACGCCGGATAGAGACGTTGGGGAGGAAAGCGGTTGACAAGGAGAAATACAGGAAAGGTAAGGAACGCAAGTCATCGGGACAACAGTGGAGTCGATGACCGTGTCATTTCGTCGCAATCTATTGAGATCCGATTTTTCACGCAAGATGCGTTCTGAGAGGGTGGTATACTATGAACGGTCTTATAATCTTGCTGACAGGCAGCTGAATCCGCATTCCGCAATGGGCCGACAACTGGCATTGCCTTATTGTACGCGCCTACACTTAAGCGAGAGCATCATGATCTTTGCTGTCTGTCTCTTTTGCAGGACACAAGGGTTGGATTAAATTTTTGATGGGTTACGTGTGTACCTGCCCTAAAGTCACCTCCAGGCAGAGGCTCGGTTCAACGGTTACTTAAAGCTGATTCAAATCCAGCACCCTCGCAGCAAAATTTCTATCTCTCGTCTATCTTGCACTATCCATCCATCTGCGTGCAGCATTCATGGCGACGACTCAGGTGACACATATTCCCCCTTCTTCTCCTCGTCTCTCACTGACACGAACCTTGTCATGGGTTGCGTGTACAGCACTATCTATGGGCAGGCGGTCATTTCTTACTTTTAGTAGCGGCATTGCGATACTTTATTGCGTCCATTACCTTTACCACCATATCTGCGTGGTGGTACAAAGGTATGTCATACTTGCTCAAATTTCCCGGATGCTGCCTGACGAGTAGCTACAGTCAGTTTCTTGGGTGCACTTGTTAGTTATGCGATCGTATGCTAGTGAGTGGTGCCACTCCTGCGTGGTAGCGGCGTGACGTTTTACTGACGTTGTCCGCGTGTTCGCAGTAAATCAGTCGGGGTGAGAGCGGATGTTGTTTGTCGCGTGTTTGTTTTCTCATCTCAGTGCCCTACTGCCAGCCTCCGCGATTAAACTTGGCGTTTGTGAAAAAAGCCACCATAGACGAGGTGGGTCTGTCGACTCGAGATAAGGTATGCGTTAATATGGGTGCTAGAATGTCCAATACTTTCTACTCGCGCTTTTCTGGTGGAGCTCCAAGCCGGTTGCGAGTAAGTTTTGTCAGCGTGAGGTGATGGAGGGCATTGCTGACGAGTTATCGTGACCGACAGTCGCATTGACACCCTACTTTGTGTTTTCGCTGTTCCATGCTCTGACGTTCACACGCACGACACTGATGGCTCACTATCTTCCGCCGGGGGCGCCTGTGAGTGCTGGAGGGCCGCCTCAGCCACATCCACTTGCGAAGCGCTTGCAGCTTTGGGTCAAAAGTATGTGATTCGGTGTAGCTGTGACCGAAGACTGACTCGTCTGTACGACAGCCAACTATGACCCCGCCATGCGTGTGGTGGCATTTACGGAGCTGTTCATCTTTTTGCGTGTTGCGTTTGGGGCACTCTTGTTCCGGAACTCGCTGATGGCACCGCTGATTTATGCACATTTTTTGCGCCAGCGATATTATCAGTCTGCGTTTACACGGGAGGCGGTGTCATACGCTGATGGACGTATTTCGGCTACGTTGGCGAGCCCTGCTGTGCCTCCTGTTGTCGGGACGGTGTGGGGCAAGGCGAGGGAGTTTACGATCAAGTGGGGAGGGAGTGTACTCGAGCCAAGGAGGGAATAGACGACTGTGTACTCGAACGATGGCCTGGTCGCTTTTTGAATCGTATTTGTTTTAAAATTAAAATTAAAAATTCTTGTTTTTGACAAACAAGACCATACAAACTGGGTCGCGCCCCGAGTAATAATTGCGTTTTACAATTGCCTACATGTCGCGAATACCAGTCCCGACGCACTCGTCTCCCGCCATCGACCGCTCCTCCTCCCCCCTCCCTCATAGACACCCTTCTACCATGTCCGCCTCCAACCTCTCCGCCCTCTCCGACACCAGAAAGAAGCAGTCAAGGCGTGACGAGGTCCGTCTCTTACACCCTCCGTTCCCTGTCTAATCCCCCGCCAGGCAATCCGCAAGAAAATCGAGTCCGAACTCGCCCGGAAGCGTACCATCTCCACCACCTTCCAGTCCGGCCGCAGCAAACGCCCTCCAAAGCCACCAGTAGCCAAGGGAACAGTCGCGGCACTCAAGCCTAGTCCCGCCCTCACCGTCCCAGACAACATCACCGTCGCGGAAGCCAGTCAACTGTGTGCTGCCAAGCGCACCGACTGCGTCCTCGTCGTCGACGATGACGAGGCTCTCAGTGGCATATTCACGGCCAAGGACTTGGCATACAGAGTATGTCCCTCTTCCGTATTTGCGCCCGGTCGCGCCAACCATTCCCAATAGGTCACTGCAGACGGTCTTGATCCTCACTCGACACCCGTCAGCCATATCATGACCCGCAATCCCATGGTCACCCGTGACACCACCAGTGCAACAGAGGCTCTCCAGCTCATGGTTCAAAGACACTTTCGTCATTTGGTCAGTCATCACACACGTTTACTTCTCTCATCTCACTTTCTACCTTTCGCAGCCCGTTTGTAACGAGGAAGGAAATGTCGTCGGTTTGCTCGATATCACAAAAGTATTCCACGAGGCCCTCAACAAGGTCGAACGCGGTTCCTCCGCGTCCGAGAAGCTCTACAACGCTCTTGCTGGCGTACAGTCAGAGCTTGGCCCCGGTATGGCTTCTAATCCTCAAGCAGCTGCAATGCTCGCATACGTCGACGCACTCCGTGAAAAGACCGCATTACCCGACCTGACGACAGTCATGGACTCACGTACGCAGCCAGCTACAGTCACCCCGAAGACAACAGTTCGTGAAGTTGCAAGGCTTATGAAAGAGCGTAGAGTGACAGCCGTTTGCGTCATGGAACTTTCTCCTGGGTCCGATACCCTACACCCAAAGATCGTTGGTATCTTCACGAGCAAGGATATTGTCCTCCGGGTAATTGCTGCAGGCTTGGATGCTGGAATTTGCAGCGTCATTCGGGTTATGACCCCTCATCCCGACATTGCACCTCCGACCATGACTGTCCATGATGCACTCAAGAAGATGCATAGTATGTACAGCTGGCCCTGAACCAATTTGCGCTGATGCAGATGTCTATAGATGGCCACTACCTCAATCTCCCTGTCGTGGAAGCGGATGGACGGCTAGTGGCCATTGTTGATGTGCTCAAACTTACATATGCTACTCTCGAGCAGGTCTGTGATGTCTTATCAACCCTCTCCCTTTGCTGACTTGTAGTAGATGAACGCAATGAGCTCTGAGGCAGCCGGCGAAAATACTGACACGGAAGGCGGTCCAATGTGGGGTCGTTTCTTTGATTCCATTGGAGGTCACGACGATACCGAATCCATTGTATCAGGCTCGCACATCCCCACGGATGGTCATTCTGTCTCTGCACATAACCTTTCCCGCATTCAGCAGTCACCCTTTCCAGAAGTCCACCCCAATGACTCTGCTTCCGTCGTCGATGATGACCACGAGTCTGTTCTTGACGCATACCCGCGCAAGAAAGGTGGTCATAATATCCCCAGTATAACTGGTGCAACCTCGACTGTACCCGTAGAAGATGGCACCTATGTCTTCAAGTTCCGCACACCAAGTGGTCGGACGCACCGTTTCCAAGCCAGACACGACAGCGCCGAGATGCTTCGCGAGATTGTGTCTGGAAAGCTGGCCACCGACCCGTTCTTTATCTCGTACAACGGTGGTCTAGACCAAAAGCCTGACCCGACGGACTTTACATTGTCATATACGGACGGAGATGAAGACACGGTGCTGATCACAAGTGACAATGATATCGCTGATGCTGTCAAGATTGCACGTACGGCGGGCTCGGATCGCGTCGTATTGTTCATTCAAGGCGGTAAGCACTGGGAAGCAGGTGCTGACAAGAGCGAAATCAAGCCTGCCGAGGTCACGACGCCTTCAAAAGAGGATGTGGAGGCGGCTGAGAGATTAGATGCTGCGCCAGAATTACACATTGCGGCTACACCTCCTCAGATCCACGCACCACCGTCGCAGGAGCTCGTATTCGGCATCTCTAAGGACCTGTTACTTCCTGCAAGTATAGGCGCTCTTGCTGTTGTCATTCTCGGTGTTTTCACCATCTCACGTCTGACGCGCGATTAATGAAAGGAGGGAAGGGTTATGGTTGTCTATTCCCTCGAATCCACTTCATCCCATCTCATCGTTGACGGAATATCCGCTGATTTGTGGGAAGTATGGACCTTTTTGTTTTGCTTTATATCGTACATGTTGCATCCATGCCGGGCGACCTGCCTCACTCGTTTCATATACACGACTTTGCATGATGACCTTTTTCATGAAACCAGGCCGCACGACGATTGTCCTCGATGAACAACAAAATCACGTTGTACTGGTATTGATCTGGTGACCAGCTCGCCGATAACACCGTTTCGATTTGTCATGCACCCGGAGTTCCGCAGTGTACTTTCTCCCAGCTCACGAGTGTATAAATTTGCCTGCTGGTCATGACATTAGCACAGTTGGGTTTTATCTCATGCCGTCCGTGACAAACCTTGAACTTGCCCAGCTCTTTGACGAGGTCAAGTGTGATATCCTCACCAAAAATCAAGAGCTCGACAATGCACTCAAGCTCGAAGAGATATCGAGAGCTTTTGTCTGTGAGTCCCTCGTACTGGTAATATGCTCGTATGGCTGTTGAAGTGAAGCGCAATAGCGGACACGATTACAGGTAGATAACTGCTGCATTGATCAAACTACCCGAGACACTGGCATGAGCTAAATTCGCTAAACAGTTCCAACGAAGCAGATGAATGAATACGCACTGCGTGCTTCACTTGGCGACGATGTCTACTTTGACGAGTCCACCGCTTCCCTCGAGGCGCACATCGCCAAGATAACCAGCAAGGAAGCTGGTCTCTTCTTACCCTCTGGAACGATGTCCAACCAAATCGCTCTGCGGACGCATCTACAACAGCCGCCTCATTCTGTCATCACCGATGCTCGTGCCCATATCTATCGGTGAGTGTTCGGGATTGTTGGCGCATGAGCTTGACTCACGGTGGGTCAGGATGGAGGCCGGTGGTGCTGCATTCCACTCACAGGCAAACAGCATTCCTATCTTCCCTGAGAACGGTGGGTTCAGAAAACATACGGAGGTCGAAGCGTTAGTCATGTAACATTGAGCCGATAGGTCACCATCTGACATGGGAAGACATTCAGCCACGCATCGTCTCTGGCACGGACGTGCACGTGTAAGCCGTACTTGCAGGTCGGCCGAAATCTAATCTCACCTTTACCTTTGACTGTATGCAGCGCACCAACGCGGGTCATCGCGCTAGAGAATACCCTCAACGGGACTATCATACCCCAGAAGGATGTATGGGAGATTTCAGAGAATGCGCATGCTCGGGACATCATCATGCACCTTGACGGTGCACGAATTTGGCATGTTGCTGTCGAGACAGGACTGTCTATGAAGGAAATCTGTGACCCCTTTGATTCTGTCAGCCTGTGCCTTTCCAAGGGCCTCGGTAAGATCTTGACCATTGCTTCTTCTGCCAACTTTGTGGTGTTCATTATTCGTTCTTTAGGGGCACCGATCGGGACATGTTTGGTTGGCACAGAGGCCTTTATCACCAAGGCACGGTGGTTCAGGAAGCTCTTTGGCGGCGGAATGCGTCAGACAGGATACCTGGTCGGGTGCGCTGCCTATGCGCTCACCCACAGCTTCCCACAACTTCCTCGAGTTCATGCGCTTGCCAAGCGCATGCAACGGGGTCTGGAGGACATCGGAGTTGGGATCCTCAGTCCGGCTGAAACGTGCATAGTACGTCGTCTGACATTTGTGTTCAGCTGTTGGGATAATATCGCAACGACCGTGTACCGACAGTTGTTTTATGATCCGTCTACTATTGGCGTGGAGTATTGGGAGGTCGTCGAGCGTGCCGCCGCGCTTGAAAGGCCCATCAAGATCAATGGGTCTCGTATCGTGCTCCACATCCAGAGCTCTCCGCAAGCGGTCGAAGATTTCCTCGACCTCGTGAGGACACTGAAGGAAGAAAAGGCAAAGGGTGGCTGGACGCCCGATCAAGCACCGCCCAAGAAACAGAGTCTTTTCCGGGATGTATACGTCAAAGCTACCAAGCCGACCTAGATGTTTGCGCTTATAGTATTAGAACCCAAATGCGTGAACTGGACTTTTCCTTCCGTGTCATTACCTGACTGCAAGAGTTACCTTGGAGAATAGGCTGTTTGCATCGCGGGACATGTGACAACTGTGAGTCGTGCAGGGTCGTAATGTAACAATGTACGGGTGAACGGTGTGACTCACACTGTTTCACAACTTGGGAATGCCAGCGCAATCGCAGATGGTTCAACAAGCATGTTACACGTTGCTCGGATCGAAACTAGCCGTAGCGATCGATTCGTTTTAACCCTTGCCCACGTACCGCTGTTTTTCATAATCCTTCCAAAGAGACTTCATGATCGTTTTCCCGCCTGAATCCAGCATGGACACCATCAAAGTATCCCTGCTATGCTCCCCCACCATCTCACACAAGGCAAACAACCCAGGCTCGAGCTCCCTCCTCATCTCTGCGTTCATGATACATAGCGGATCGTTGAACGCATCTACGTACGCGACGAGGACGTACGATGCGTGTTTCGCAAACGGTTTGGCGAGGGATTCCGCTTTCTGTGATTCGGTGGATGTCGATGGATGCGCGTAGGTGTGTGTTCTCGGGACAGTTTTGGTGGTAAGTGAGGTGAGGAGACGAGCGAGAGCACGCGCCTCGTCTGTAGATAAAGGTTGGGAAGCAGATAGCCACGCCGGGAACGTGTCCGTGACGATTTTATTCTGTTTTGCGCCGAGCTGGGGACGAATCTTCCGGGTGAGCATCATCAGCTGGCGAAGGGCAAGGCTAAGGTGGGGGAGGGTGTGCACGACAAGATCGCGTCGCAGTCGGATGAGTGCACCAATGATAGAAATGATGTGGTGGAAAATAGGGAACGTTGTCGTAGCGTCATGCTCCGAGGAACCGGAGAGTACCTTGTTAAGGAGCGACCATATGTTTCCGAGATCCGCGGAACGAACGACCACTGGCTGCGATGAAATATCAGCAGATGAACTAGTATCACATCAAGGGATGCGCACCCGATCTGAACAGTTCGTTGCGATAAATTCCAGGTACTGCATTTTTAGAGAAGATGGACCCCCATAAATCTCTTCCCGATCAACAAACAGATTTAAGCATCGCGTCACAAAGTTCTGAATGACCTTTAGGGTGCCTGCGAACGCTTGTCAACAGGATGGAAACTTGAAGCATTAAGTCTACCTTGGGGTGCGTCATGTAGAATGACCTTGCCGAGATGGACTAAACGTTCACGTTGACCCACGTGGAGTCCGCTTCCTCCAGTTCCTTCTGCGAGTACGTTTAATAAGCGAGAAAAATCTTCGACGGACAGTCTCTTTGAGGCCTGTGTGACGTGAGTGTCCATAGTATGTTCCACTTCTGAAATAAAGTTTAAGGCATGAGATGGAAGTAGGGAAGAAAAATGACGAACGATCGGGACTCCCATAGCCACCACTGACCATATAAAAGCCAACCAGGACGTCAAGGTGGTCATAGTGCGAGACATCGGGCATACAACAAAGTTCCTCAAACAGAAGTCTGAGGACGCTTGAGCAAGCATCGGGATCCAGTCTAATGGAATGTTCACTACGAATCACTGATGTCGCCAACCTCAGCCCGAGTGGAATTGAAGGCGCTTGGGCTAGAAGAAGAGTTATTAACCGTTGATTAGGAGATTCATTATGAGCGCACAATCGATTTCGAGCCACCGCGCTAACGACAAGATGAGAGACCATGCATTAATTTCCTCACTGGAGAGGAACTGATCTACCCCCACGGCATCTCTTCGTACTGATCGTTGTGCGTGAGGTGAAAGCGCAGACTTCAGGGTCTGGAGAAGTGCCTTCAACGAGCGTTTGACCTCGTTTGGCAAACTTCAGTGTGTTTATCGTGTCAATAACATGCGGAATTTATTACAAGACCGTACCTAGCGGGATCAAAGTCTCTTATCAACCGCTCGATAAGTTTGAGGACCGTTGACTGGACGATGATGTGCTTCCACGCCTCCGGAGAGTTCAAGTATGAAAATGGTTCAGCGGCTATAACCATAGAAATGACACTGGAAATGGATGTTCTCGCCTCTGGCTCTTGTGAGCGTAGGAGGCTCCTGAGATAGAAACCATTATCAGCGTGGGCAGAGATAGAAGGGCGGAACCCACACAATGTGTAATTGGATCAATTCCAGCGTGACATTCGTGAGTGCTTTTGAAGGGAAAGATATGCATAAAGGACTGAGCAGATGGATGACAAAAGCCAAGGAGGTCTTCATGCATATCTTGCATGAGCATAGTAGGGGGAAAGAACATAAAACTCACACTGTAGTTGGCTGTGTTCAGGAACTGGCCCATACGCTGCAGAAAGGCCCGAACGAACGTCAACCGACGAAGCCAGCTCCTCGTTCCCTCTAATGGAACCTTATCATCCGATTCATCCATAGGTGATCTGCTTCGAAGTTTCGTGTCACCTCTAACCATACTCTTGCTTCTGCTTCTGCTTCTTTGGCCCTCTGTGCTCGCCAAAACCGCGCAAATTTGAACGTCTCCAGCCATAGCCCTCTTGATCAGCTCGGCACGCACGGGACGGGCGAAGTACTCTGGAGGCACATAACAAAGAAGTCCATACACATTACATGCAAGAGTGAGCTCGTTCTGAGCCGTCGCAGTGGGCACAGGCGACTCGACTCCAGCGGCGGGAAAACAGTAAGAAGAGAGCGGTGTAGTCAGGTTCAATACAGATGATAGAAATACAGCTGTTAATTCGACTTAGATCAACGTCTAGGCAGCCGACGAGACACGAACCTCGGACGTTGTGCAGTTCCCAGAATTGTGCATTTTGAAGGCATTTGAAGAGAATTCCACGCAATGTGATGGCAGCGTGGTCTCGTTGCAGATAATTAGAATCCTCTCGAGTATCCTCTTTATCAGGCAGGTCTAGAGACATGGCGAGTAACAGAGAAATGAATTTCTCTAGGCATTCCGTCGGGGCCAGCGCGCTACAAATACCAAAGTCAGAAGGAAAGCTACTTTACCTTCGTCAGGAAGTAACTTACTCAAGAACGTCGATCCACCTATCCATCAATACGTACAGGACAGCGAGGCCCAAATTATCGCAGGTGAGATCAGCTGACACGCCAGACCACCTTGATTTAGACGAGATACAAGTGGTCAGGATATCCAGTGTCACAGTGAAGATTGGCTGCGCCTTCATTGGTTTCTGGGATTCGCAGGTGTGTGTGTACCACACATGCCAGAAGAGGGTCCGAATCTAATGCAGAGGTGGGTAAGAAACATAGAAAAATAGGAAGCCAGGAGTCACGACAGTTAAACCCACGTACAATTTCAAGGACCAGCTCTGGTTCTGATTCCTCATCCCGCGCAACATTCAACAGAGTTTCTACATCAGGTTCTCCGAGCCGATCGCAGTCACCAAGTAGAAAAGATACGCGAGCCCGGATATCGTATAGGAAACGAAGAGCGGCAGATGTCACAGTGTGAAGATCACGCGCGGAGAGTGGACCTGTTGCGACTGCACGTTTTCGTTTCTTGCCGTTTCCACCTTTAACCTTACGCTCACCGCTCTTCCCAATCCTTTCCTTCAGACAATCCCAGACGACGATCCACCCCAACTTCCCAGCATCACCCCACAAACCTTCCAAAGAATATTCCCCCTCCCCGGTGTAGGCATTCGAGGACAAATTGGAGAGAACTGTGGCTGCGATACGGCTTGTGAAAGAGAACGCCCGGGCCGGAGCCTGTACCAACCTCGCCTCACGCTCTCCTTCATCCGTGTCTCCAGTGCCCTTCCATTTTTTAGTAGTCCTTTCTCCTTGTCGGTCTGTATCCGTGACAGCGCTCCAGGCATTTTCAACTGCCTCGAGTACGGCGATCGCAAGAGGTGCAGTTTGAGTGGGTGTTAACGATGTGCGGAGCGCACGGGCTAGAGCAGGTAGGTGGTATGCAAGAGGGAAAGTACAAGTCACGGACAGAGAAGAGGCTCCCCAAGAGGTGAAAGAAGCAGAGCTCACAAACACAGCATCCAGAAGGGCCAACGCGTACGTATGTATTGTGCGTGTTTTAGTGTGATATTCGAGTACGTGAATAAGCAATTCTGAGGATGGTATCATTACAAGGTGGAATATTGTCGGTGGGATCTGGTAGCAAGAGTAAAGTTAGAATCGAAAAAGGACGAAAGGATACTATTACTCACATTGATTAAAGCGGAAAGTACTCTCTCCAATATAGACCCAATAAAGTCATAATCAATCCGGACCAATACGTCCAAGAGTTGCATAGAAAGAACTGCCTGGTCTACGCGATAGTCTGCCCATGCGCATTACGTTGGGACGAAGAGCATCTAAACAACTTACCTTCGGATGAGGTACCTATATTTTCTAAAATCTCGATCGCTTTGTCCCTCACCTCACTCAAGGTCGATTGCCCTGCATGTTTGGCAATGAAGAGCCGCTCTCTTTCTATAATCTCCAAAATACCGATAACGGATCCACATTTCTCTGCATTGAAATCCTCTTGAAGGCGCGCTGAGCCCTGGATGAGAGCCCAGCACCTTTCCATAAACTTTATTCCGCTCTTCCTCACTTCTTCTTTTGCGTCAATAGCGCTAGTTGCATTGACGAAAAGCGCAGACCTGTGTCTGTGTGTTGCGCTTAGAAAGGAAGCGAATAGTTTGGGGAGAACCGACAAAAGCGAAGAAACGGGAAACGGGAAAGAGGATAATACGTCAAACAGGGCGTCAAGGGGCCGTTTGAGAGCGTCGAGGGAGAAGAGGGTGTCTGTGCCTGCAGCGTATATACCGTCTTGCAGCTGTTTTGTAGACGAGGGACTAGCAAGGGAAGGACTGGTGCAGATGACACCAAGCCAGGTAGGAAGATGGGCTGTAAGAAAGGAATCGTAGAGCTAGATAGGAAAGAATTTCAGTTCAGAGGTTGGCGGTCTAGCCGTAATCGACTGACGACCGAGAGTCACTCACTTTTTTCCTGTTCCCTGCATTTGTCAGTGCACTCCTGTAGGCGCCAACGACGGTTAAACAGATCCAACCCAGGTCATCATCAACGCGTTCCCACACCGCGCAAGCATCGAAAACTGCGCTGAGACACTCCCTCAGTGCATCGACACCAATTTTCTTCTCTGCCAAGGGCCAAAGGACAGTCAGCGCGGTTCGAGCTGGGGCAAGGACTTGTGAGGAGTGAAAATAAAGCAATTCGATGACGAGTGTGTCGAGCTGAAATCGATTTAGCAGAGGAAAGAGCCACGTCTTTATGGGGCGCGCGGACGTTGGAGGCGGAGTGGTGAGCACACTGCAAAGCAAAGTCCAATACCTAGAATCTGCGATGGGTTCCGATGTAGAATTTGCGCCCTTTTCTCGCCTCGTTTTCTTTGCTTGTCCAAGCTGGGTGAGTAGCCACTCCCCGATGATTTCACCCTTATTTGCTGCGCGGAAAGATGGATCCGGCCAAGCAAGACGGGCTATCTCAATTTTGGAAGGCCCTGGGGTGCAGGGTGGGTCGGTGGATGATTTGAGGAGGCGCACGAGAGCATGAACCGAGTGTATGCTGTTGATCGTTTGTGTCGCCGCCACGTTGCAACTATCCATCGACCAGGATAGAAAAACGCTTATTCCCGCTACGATACGATCTTTGGTGCGCTTTTCCCACGTGATAGACCCGTCGCTCAGCATTCCACCACGACTGTGACTTGTCAGACATTCGACCGCTAAAACCGAACTGCAAGAAAAGGGTACCTCTCTTTTCACTTGATTGCATGTCGTATTCACAGCGCCTTAGAAAGCTCGGATCAAGGAATGGACGAGCAACCAATACCCTGACATGTCGGAGTGCTCATCGTACACCTACTTTGACTAATGGGCACATCACCTATGCTAGTATGTGAATATCAATTGTCGCTCTCGATTCTTAGCATGTAAATCACCTTTTGTCTACAATTCCGAACGATCTTCGACACTCGATCGTAATGTACATCGAGTTGACTAGCTTTCCCCCATGCCTCTTCTTTTAGGAGTCTCTTGCTGACTCACACTGTCACGTGCATGTAAATGCAAATCCGCAGTTCCCTTAGACCCTTGCAAGGTATACATAATTATATAATTATATTTATTGCAGTAGAATAATAATGAAAAATAGACAGCCCGAAAAAGAATCTCTCCTCAACGTCGACCACGACTACGACGGCGTCGACGACGAGCACGACGAGCATCGAGCAGACCGCGTCACCGACACATCGTTGACACCGAGATTCGCGCCAGACCCGCTCACCACCTGGATTGTGCCATTCAGTCCACAGCGAGGGCGACGTTGACGCTGAGGAGCGAATACCCGCCTCCTAATCAGAGAGAAACATACCCTCTCATTCCACCTGCTCTTGTTCTTCTCCCCCCACCAGAGATGGACATCTACTCCATTTCCTTCACCCACCCCCGCAGGTCCCGCCACCTCCACTCGCCTTCCTCCTTCGACGCCCATGATTCCCGTCTCCCCCAACACATCCAACATCTCCCCGAGAACTTCCCCTCTACTCTCCCCCTCCCAACAACCCAACCCTCTCCATCGAACCAGGCCGACTCCGAGACCGTCGAGAAGCTTGCCATCCTCGCGAGGTCTCTTCACAGTGTACAGCTCTCCTACCTCCTCTCCGATGGCGGCCGCAGTTGGAACTTTTACATATCCGGCGCATATCAACAGGTAATGCTGGCTCGTGGCATGCTTCTCAAGGATAGCCCTGTCCAGGTCAGTCCCCTCTCTTCACATTTTTAATCTACCCCTCTTGCTCATCTCCCCCTCAGCATCGCACCGCCATCAAGGTGCCTCGCTCCGACATTCTCGACTTCCCTTCCTCAAAGCCCACTCTTAAACCCGATGTACGCCGGAAACTTGACGAAATCGCCTCACTCACCTATGCCCACATCGCCGTCGTAAACTCCCCTCTTTCCCTTTCAAGCCGAACGCCTCCCGACGGCATCTCCAGTAGCGCAGGTTGGACTGGTCTCGAAACCGAGCGCGTTTGTGAGCTCGTCGTCACCGGTCAAGGCGACGCGACGGAGCTGGCAAGGGTTAGGCTCTTGGTTATGTTAGATGAACTCGTCCGTCTCTCCCTTACTCCCTCTTACCCTTTTCTCATTCCATCTATAGAGTGGTTTGCACGCAGAACCTTGTGAAATCGACCAAAAGCTACATGCCATTATCGCCGGCCGTAAACGCCATGTCCTTCAGTCTATTCAAGAGGAGACTGCCACCAATATCTATTATCCTTCCTCTCTCCAGGGTCTCGTCGGCCCCGATCTTGTCTCGCCGTCGGTCGGCACCAATGGCAGTGCCCAGTCTGGCCAGGCTCAAGGGAGTCAACTTCAGCAGGCCCACAACCCAAACATCATATGGATCACTGGAGAGTTTTTCGGTGTCCAGAGAGCCCGAGACATGCTGTTCCAACTCTCTGCAAACAAGGTTCATTTCGCTTCTGCGGACTTATGATCTTCGCTAATTCAGTCCTGCATAGAGCAAGAGCGTCATCTCCCGTGACACAGTAATCGTTCCTCGCAAACTCGACTGGATGGTCCTTGATCGCGTCGATGACCTCAGATCCATCATGTCCGACAACGCGACTTTTATACAGTTCCCCCCTATCGGCAGTTCCACCAGCTTGATTACTGTATATGGCGACCATAGAGTTAATGTCCAGAGGACCATCAGGGGGATAATGCAGCTTGTGTGTATAATGGCTTTTATCGTGTCGTATTGTTATCTTACCTCGCACAACCAGGCTTGCCAATATTACGTCGCGTCTTTCTGGCTTCTCCCAATCCAATTCAACGTGCTTCTCCCGCCCGCAACACTTAACAGCTCGCAAGTCACAACGCTTTTGAAGCAAATCTCTCTCACCACAGGTGCAGAGGTCGTGTTTAAGAGTATGTGTTTCGAGATGCACGGTCTCGAGTATGAAGTGCGAGCGGCCGTTAGTATGATCTTGGACTTGGATCTCGTGAAGGTATGTTCTTGTTTGTCTCCCGGTTCATCCACGCTTACATTCCCCAAAACAATAGACTTTCCATCACGAAATTCGCTTTCAGGTTGAACTTGCCAACGAACACCGCGAGTTCATCTCGGGGAAGAAGAACGGTAAAATCAATAAGATTATGCAATCAACATCCGTCAAAATAAAGTTTGAGACGTTCAACGATCACAACTTTCTTATCGATCTTTCCGGCTCCGATTCCTCGATCTTAACTGGTCTTACGCTTCTACAAGAGGAGCTTCCTGCTGAGATATCCTTCCATGTCCCGGAGGCGTACCATAAACGTATTATTGGAATTGGAGGAAGGAACATTCAGAGGATCATGAAGAAGTACGGAGTTTACGTGAAGTTCTCGAATGCAGAAGAATTTGCCGCGTTGGGCGGTTACAACGATAATGAGGATAACGTCGTTGCGAGAACGCCATCCAAGAATGCGATCAATCTGGATAATTTGAAACAATCGGTTATGGAGATTGTAAACCCAAAGGTTCGTTGATTTGCCGTGGAATTCAGTGTAACGGCTTATCTACCGGACTCCAGGACAAGGATTATGTCAATGAGACCCTATCAATCCCCCGCCGATACCACCGCACATTGCTTGGTGAAAAAGCTATCTTTATACATGACATCGAGTCCAAGACCAATTCGCGTGTACGGCTCCCGGATAAAGAAACGGCTTCGGACGTTGTCACAATCTTCGGTCCCGAGAGTCAAGTGCAGATTGCTGCCGCTATGCTACTGGTCAGTTCTCCTTACCTCAAATGCCCTGTTTCATCTCATCATCAACAGGAACATGTTCCATTCGAGGCAGACATGGCAGTTCCACCTAGTCCCGATCTACCTGTGGTTTGCGCCTCCCCCGAGTTTGTCGCATTTGTCGAGCGTGTCAAACGTGAATTCCAAGTGTCGATCACACCGAATCTCAAACTCCCCGTCCCCATCCACTCTACAAATGGCTCTAGTACCTCGTTGGACCATCCATCCACGTCTCAATCCTCGCCGCAGACGGCGCAGATCCAATCGCAGGGCGAGTACAGCTTCAAATTCAGGTGTCAGAGGTCAAATAGCGACTTCCTACTCGCGGCAAGGGAGATGCTTGAGCAATTCTTACTAAATCATAACGTTCGTGTGTACCCCTCGCCGACTGCACACACACACAAGAGGGGTGACTCGTTCGCCGAGGCATTCCCACACTTCGATAGCAAGGTTCTCTCGACTGCAAGAAGGCATGGTAAGTCCTCACCTTCCTTCTTGATCCGCACTTGATTATATGTAAAATTATACTTCGCATACTGGCGACTCATTGCTTGATTTAACAGAGTCGGTCGAGTTGACTCGGTCGTCGGAGATCCTCGGCGATCGACGGCTGAGGCTGGCAAATTCGTCTCCAGATGTAAAGGCGCTCTTCAATGCTCCCGCCTATATTTACGATCTTGAAGAACGTGAGGATTCCCAATCAGCATACGGGCCGCCGGGCACGGGGCTCGATTATTGGACACCATTGCCGCCAATTGTAGGTTTTAGCTTGTCGCGATCCCAGGTTCATTACCTCATCACAATCTTTTCTAGGGCTCAGGAATTACCTCTCGAACTCGCAATACCGAGGATGCTCTGAAACGGGGCTCAGATTCCCTACTCGAGTCCAAGATCAAGGAACAGATCTCCAAACCTAGATCTCTTCAAAATCGTGCTCAGTCTCTTGACCTCACGTATTCTCTCTCGCGAATTACCGAGGGCTCCTCGCGACTTCAACCTCCAGAGTCGCCCACGACATCTACAGGCGGAGGCACCGGGGGGAATTCAAGTCCGACGAGCGCCACCGCACCCTCGTTCCCTAGTGTATATGGGCCTAGGTCATCGGCCGTGATCGGGTCTTCTACTCAGAGAAGTGCGAGGGTAATGGATGAGGAAGCTGTGGATGAGGTGTCGCGGGTGATGTCGAACCTTGGGCTTTGAGGGTTGCCCCTGTTCGTACGCACCCTTCGACATTTCTTACTTTACCCCCCAACTCTTCCGAAATGCAAAGAGAAAAAGAAACCAAAAAAAAAAAAAGGAGAGCCGACCAAGTTTACCGTGGAATAAGGGAAAACAAAACACTGATACGGTGGACTACCTGGTCGAGAAAATGGTCTTACCCTGTTCCAGAAGGAATGCGGTGATCCTTCTGTCTTTGTCTCTCTCACTTGTCATGGGACTCAGGATTTCTATTTATCTGGGAGCATGTATCAGGAGATCTGTATCTCTCTTGGTACCCCGTCCCATCGCATCCATTCCTCCGTCTCTGTCTCACTATCTCATTCACATCATCTCCCACATAACGGCATCATTTCCCTACATATCGCTTCTCTCTTTTCAGTCTCGCTCGCCCACTTTCGTCATCCATCATTATACATACTTGACGGACAGACCGTCGCGCTGCTCCCGCCATCATCACGTATCATACTCTTTCTCCGCGATGCCCACATATCTACGAGACTGAAGCAGCTATCTTGGTAGACCACTGTTTCTATATCTCTGTTTTTCTGTGTCCGAGTTGTTACATCGTCTCGCTGTCTCTTCCGGACTTTGCTCCATCTCCTGCGGTTCCGTTTCCCTTCTTGCTTTTTTGTACATTACATAGGCAGATAGTTTCTACTATAGTGGGTTGGCCATATTGTTATCCTTCCACTAATAAAGGCTATTTATCTGGTGGTATGAAATTGACTGGCAAATTAGCTGTGCTAGAGCAAGATGGATACACGGAAGTCTTTCAGAAAACGATCCATGGTACTTCGTACAACACAAAATCGAATAACTCCTGGTCCAGGAGTGTTTGATATTCTCCTATGAACTCATCCGTTCCACCTCCTTTCTGTTTCTTTGGTCGACCGGAACGAGGAGCGAGATATGCAAACTGGTTGGTCATGACTGACAGCGTCTTCTTAGTCGACTTTGTATCGGGCTGTGACGAGTAAGCGGTCAGCATGGCTTCAGAGAGAGAAGGATGACATACCTTGATAGCAAGCCCTACGTAGTTCGCAGGTAGACCATATCGGAGGACGCTCTCTACGAACAAGCGCAGGACCTTGAGATGTACCAGGAGCTGGAAAGACTCGGAGAAGTTCGTCCTAGATAGCCTTAACAGTTCCGTCTAGAGCAGCGAGAAGTGAGTACGAGCCAGGGATGCCTCGCATAATCCCTCACCCAGAGCTCCTTCTCGGTAGTATTTGCTACATCGAGCTCTTCTCGCTGTTTATCTATCTGCTCTTCCGAGTACACAAAGTCACGCACGATGAATCTATGGCGTTCAGTTTGACAATTTTCTATTGTTGCGGATCACGCACTTGTTCTCTCTGCACTTCTGCACAAACTCGTCGTGCACCCTCTTGAAGATCACGACGCCGAAAAGGGTATATTCGTCGTCAGAAGCAATGACGCTGTTGACGGCACACAACGATCAGAAACGTGTTTGCATCCTGACATCACGGTGACTCACGATGAGGAACGCGGGACTACCATGTTTGTCATGCGTTCATATTTCGTATTCCACTCTTTTGTCAGTGTTCTTTCGGATAAGGTGAGTTATGTGCAAGAGAAAAAGATGAGCATGGACATGCTCACAAAACCTTACTTTGGTACTGCCACTAGACATGTTTGCATGTACTCTGAGTCCTGTATCACGTCCTCTTTCGTCACGACATCGACAAGCGACCGCACGGAGAGATTTCCCCTGTGCGCAAAGCGTCGACAACGGAACTAAAGAACACTGAGAGATATGAACGCACGTCTTCTTTCGTTGCATCTGCACGAGGGTCCCCTTGACAAGGTTGTAGTTGTTTAGCTTAGACTTCATCATGTTGTCGATGGATGCCATGTCCTGAACGCGTGGTGAGCAGGCAATCGAGACGAATGAGGTGAGGGCAGTGTGAATGAGATGACGGCGCCGTGATATTACCTTGTTGAGGACGTCGACGATCTCTCGCAGGCTTCTTTGCACGCCGTATCTGCCCTCATTCCATCGCCAGCCACTGAAGACGTAGTCATCAACGCTCCGTTCATTCACCAAGATGTGCTGTGCAAGCTTTGCGGGGTCGTTGTTGAGTAGGTTGCGCAGCGTGTCGACCGTCTTGGCGACGGTGGAGGTGAAGAACGTGTCCTGCTTCGGGATTTCTTCAGAGAGGGTGATGAGAGAATCCAGGGTGCCGGTCTACGAATTGGGGGTTGAGAATGGGCGTTGCGCGGATGACAATAAGAGATCCACCTTGAACGTGGGGATGGCAAACTCGGCGACGGCTGCGTACGATGGGCGGGACACCTGAGCGAGCTTGGACACGATCTCTGGCAGCGCGCCCTCCGCATCGCCATCATTTGGGATCGAGACGAGCCAGGTGCTCTGGTCAGACGGCATCGTTGCGGTCGACACCCTAATCAAGGACTTGACCTTAGTAATATCTTTGACCATGTTTTGCACCCTGAGGCTCATGTCCACGTCGGCGACGGCCCCATATCTGCTCTCGCCGTCCAGTCTGCACGAACGCATCTCTTCGTGCAACGTGTCGGTCCTCGATGCCACCTGGTTCATGCCCAACTCCCCTCGGAGACCTTTCCAGGAGTTTCGCGAAAAGCGCATCCCTGGTGCTCGATTCTTGGACCTCGACGAGGTCGCGAGTCCTCATGGACTCGGCCTGAAACACATGATGCCTTCCGAGCGCGTCTTTGCCGATGCATGTGGTTTGTTTTCCTACCGTCCTCCCTTTCTCAACGTTGAACAATTCCGGGATAGAAAAACTGGGCATCCACCCCAACTCCCATGTCGTAATGTGAGTTCTCCGTGTCTGGCAGCAGAGAGAATATAGACGATCATTCTTTTAGATACGATACACACGGAGTCTTCTCCTCGCCTCGTGCCCTCTTCATGTTCAGGGCGTTCGGCCATCAAAAGTCCAGCATCCTTGATGGTGGTCTACCACGTTGGGAAGCAGAAGGTTTTGGAACTGTCCGTGTCCCGCCAGCCGAACAGAAGACGTCCACCTATCCCACTCCTGTCTTGGACCACACAGTGATCCGCTGTGAGACTTCATTTGCGCTATCAACCAATCGCATCCGTTCTGAAGCTTGATGGTAGCCTACGAACAGGTGGTAACCAACTCGCTTTTGGAGCCAGTGTCAGATCCTGCCGTAGAACTGGTTCTCGACGCACGTTCCCTCGGCCGGTATGCCCTTTCTACCCCGCTGCATGCCGTACCGTGACCTCATTCACGATAACTTCTAGTTTCCTTGGCACTGACCCAGAGCCGCGTCCTGGTCTATCCTCAGGACACATACCGCATTCGTTCTCCCTTCCATTCAATCTATTCCTTAAAACTCACACAATATTCAATTCCTCTGTTCAGTATACCACCGTCTTGTCTGAACCTGAGTTGCGGAAAGCCCTTGTGGATGCTATTGGAGTTGACCAGACACAATTGGTATTGACGGGGAAGCGTTCAATTACAACTTCGTGTGGAAGCGGCATGACAGCCGGAACCTTATGGCTAGGTCTGAAACTGTTGGGTGCACCAAATGTTGCACTTTACGATGAGGTGTGTCCCGATCAAGCTTGGTCCCGATTGGTAACCAACAAGTTTGACCCGCAGTCATGGACGGGATATGCCAGCAGGGCAGGGAGCCAAATCGAAAAATCATAGATTTGTTGAAATCATTTATGTCAATCTTTTGTCGCTATGATCCAACTTTTGTATGTAGTTCTGTACACTAGCGTAAGTGGTGATACAAACATTAGTACTAGCGGTTACTTGTGTGGTACAAAGCCAGTCTATACATCTTTAACGATACACATACCCATTGAATGATTGAAGCCCTTTGAAATGCCCTGAAACCCAAAAAGAAAAAGAAGAAAAAAGGTAAGGAACGCCGGGACGCAGTAAATTAGCAGATTTCGGCGTGACGATTCAAAACAATCATTAACCCTCTGATGCCCTTGGCGGCGTCGATCTGGACAGGTCTTTGTGCATCTGGCCAAGCTGACCGCGCCACAGTGGCCGAGTAATGAACCTGAACGTACGTTCAATACCATCAAGTAATTCACACAGGAGAGAAGGCGAGCTCACTATGACTCGGAATTCACCCTGTTTGCGGAGTGTAGAATGACGAATGATACAATCCCATCTGCGTCGTAATGAAGCGCATTTGAGCATTTTGATGCGATCAACCGGAGAAAGACTTACTGCTCCTCCAACAGGACATTACCCCCCATCATCTTTGCTACGGAATATAACCCTTTGCGAGATATGTTGACTAGCCTCCCAGCGTCAACACCCCCTCTGCAAAGAAATCGCTCAGTGTGCGCGACACGCGGGCCGACCTTCATGGGTGTCGTCTTGGCCAGCGTGTCATGTGTACGCGCCGGACCTGAACAGCTTTTGACGCTGTCCCTGTCGCTTTCTTGCGCGGCAATCTCGACGCTATGGCGAGTGTGCTCGATCTGCTTGCGGAAGATGCAGGAGAAGATGAGGGAACAGCAGCTGACCATGTCGAGTGGGCTAGCAAGCAGCTTCAGGTGCATCAACGAAGGAGGCGAACTGAGGAACCTGAAATCTTACGACTCTGTTTATATACGTGCCTGCCGGATGTATGGCTTACATCCGGTATTCTTGCTCTTGCCTTCCGCAACTCAAAATGAGGCGACTTGAGCGATCCATGGTGTTAGAGGGTTTACACGAGGCAGCTCCAATATTAAAACGAAGGCATTGATGTAATATCACCATCCGGTATTCCTCCCATCATTGAAATGCGTGATCATTACCTCTTCAATACCTGTCTCGCAGTCGGATCGTCCCCAACGGATCTGGAACGAATACAAATGTATACGCTTGGGATGGAGTAGTGAGCCCACGAGGACGAAATACAAATACATAAGATACGACTGAGAAAATACACACGATCGATAAGTTACGAAAACGAGCGCTGTCCTTGAAGGACGGCGATGAAAGGTGGTCGACGCGAGGCAGGGACCTTTCCGGATACGTATCCCGGGCGCCCAATATAGTCTATCTCCAATCGATTCTGCCTCCCCTGTCGTAAGCGCGTCAACGTCCAGCTGGCACAAGGCCGTCAGTCCATTGCGAAGAATCGCAAGATTCAAAAGGTACTACTGACCCCTCTGAGAGCAAGACATTATAATGGTGACTTGCAACCTCCTGTAATAGTTGCTGTTGGGAAAATAATAGCGCATTGGCACACTGATCTCCGTCCGGGACATGCTTCTTGAAGTCAAAGATGTACTTTCTGCACGTGTCGTACGCTCCAACACGCACGATATCAATTTCTGGGAAGAAGAGTCATCAGAGGGTACTCTTCGGATCGTACGATGACTACCACCTGTTTCATCAAACATGAGCACAGGTTCTACAATCTCGCATCCTACAACCTCCCAAGGAGGATCAGGCTTTTTTCGACGAAACCACCTCATGGCATTCGACGCAAGCCCTCGGGCGAGTCCGTGAGGGGAGGGGCACTGTGCTGCGGTGCCGTTAGTGATCAGGGTTCTAGTATGGGACACAAGTAATATGCTGTTCGGTGCGACACCCCTTTAAGCGAATCAACGTGCACTGCCACTCACTCTGTGAGGATTAAGCACGCGGGCCCGCGCGCACTTGTAAGCGTAATCAGTATGATGTACGTATCTGAGTCACGAACCCTCCGTGATCCAAAGATTGACCATCTTCAGTGCCGACTGTCTCGGACCGTGAGTGCGACTTGCGTAACTCTCTAATGGTGAAACATGCAACTGGTTCGTTAGGCGTACAACGTTATCGCGGGATGCCAAAGAGAAACAGCAATGGACTCACTGGCATCTGAATCTGACACAGTGCCGTTCGAATTCGTGGCCTGCCAACTTGAAGTTTTCCGTGCCAGTGGGCCAACCAACATAGCGTTATCATATGAATTTCATAAGCACCACTCCAGCACCGTAGTCCCGCGAATGAGAATCAAGGGGTGGCAAGGGCATTGACACTGGCAGATGAGTGTCCGAGTCGGAGATGCCGTACAAGATCTGGCTGTGGTGGTCCCATCCGGGCCCGCACCCCATGGTGACCAGCGACCAGTCATCACCCATTGGAATTGGGATGTATTTCCCGTGCTGGCTTCGATGGCATCTCTCTGTGATTAATGATTCTGATGGCCTGCACGAAGCGGCTCAGCGAGCACTGCTAGAATGAGGAGCGGACGAGTGTTCACCGCCATTGCCACAAAAGGTAATTCTCCGTTCCCTCTGTCTCACTGGCATATTTGTGTCTCACTGCAGCCTGATGCGGCGCTGATCTGATAACGGATGATTGGCCCATGAGATACATCAGGTCAATTTCGCTTCGATGAACCCTGTCCCTCATTTCATGCCGCACAGCTGGACCCTATGACACGTCGTACGTGCGGGCTACATGAGCGGTTGCTAACCGAGTTGATCGACCTGCGTCGGGAATCGCGCTTGCTCTACTCATCATTGATAATAAGAATGCATGAGGAAGACGCAGGGTTGCTTGATTGATCACAGCGTCATCGGTGGTGGCACCTATCGCACCCATCACTGCAGTCAACAACCCTGGCGCAGGTATGATTCCGTATGAAGCATCAGCCTGAGGACTGCCTACCCTTCTTGTTGAATCAATCCAACTTGGCCAGCTCCAGGCGAGACGGGCAGGAACATTTATGAACCACTTGCCTCTTGTATTCGGGCTGACCATTCGTGCATGGTATCTGCCTGAACTTTGGGCGCGTGTCACAGGGTATTTAGGTCACATAACGTGGGCCCATTCGTTAGGACCATCAAGACACGTTTGACACCCTGGGTCAACGTCATATCAGATGGCCACTTTACGAATGATTCTCACTCACGGTGGCGGCTTGCATTCGCAGATACACTGTAGTGTCGAGTCCTTGACAAATCTATCAGTTCCGGGATCTTTGTCGTGATTAAGAATACAAGCTAACCTAATGTAGCGTACAGATTGCTTGACACTAGACGCAGAGAGAGAGACATGTTACTGTATTCTCGTGAGTTGAACAAAGGCCCCACCGCTACTCAACTTCCTGCTTGCGGCCTATGCGTCCAAACACAACCTCCCCGAAACCAAGCCCTAGGATGATGGAAAGAATGTATGCACCATTGAAGGTCCTGCATACACTCACTTCGAAAGTTTGAATACACACAAGGATCAACCAAACTTACATGACAGCCAACATGAGAACGTACGAAAAAGTCGACTGGATGGCCTGAATCGCTCCACGTGGGATATCGTAAGAAGGGGTAAACCCAAGGACGAGCCGCGTGTGCGCAGGAATGGAGCCTTTCCTAGATGATTTAACACTATCTTCCTTGCCAGAGCTCTGAAAGTCACGGTGTGCCCCGTCAGACATCAGGGTTATCCTGACCGATACAGTCAGAATTCGGGAGTGCGAGACATCAACAACGTGCGGACTTAGCCCTCCAGCGTAATTCTTGAGTGCGTCGAAGAGCGACAAGATAACGTTCCAAGATGCAGAACAAAAACAACCCTATGCAAGCAGCAACGACGGCAGCGCGGGACGAAGGGTGCCAAGCTTTGAAGATAAGGTAATCTGTACTTCCGAAATGCAACCAAGGGGTCATTCCCATTGATACGCTAGTACCAGTCGAATTGTTCATGCTCGCACGAAGACTGCCTGATACTAGTACTAACTTTTAAAATGTTTTTTGGAATATCCTGATTTAGACTTGCAAAATAATTAAAATGTAATTAGTGGTCCAGAATACGCTGAGCCCACTCACCACGGTCTACAGTGACCAATGGATCAATGAAATGGGGCTGCAATCGGGTCATGGTCAGACGCAAGGTGTGCGTGGCCCTGCCCCTCATGTGAACGAGCGAACCAGTGATATATGGCGATGGCAACAGTAGAGTCTCCATGGCGGGGGCCGTAACATGATTCAGTCTCGGCATTGGATGACTGGTGGCAGTACGAGAACACTCGCCCCCGTTTGTGCTGCCTCGTAGACGGTCGAGGAGGTGAGGCATTTCTGCTCATCAAATCCCGATATGATGAAGGTCTTACTTACCCAGCACGTGATGTTTTTCTTGTCCACTATCGTGATGACTCGGGAGTGCTACTACTAGCGACCTCTCACTCGACATTCAAGATGCTGCGAACAGCATTTATCAGTGCATTGCGTTCGTCTTCCCTCCTCCCCCGCAGGGCTGTCGCACCATCCTTGCAGCTTCTCGCGCGCCACCAGTCCTCCAAAGCTAACGACGAACAGGCTCTCAAAACAGCGCGCAAACTCAATGACAAGCTGCAAGAGAACTGGAAAGGCCCAGTTCTCACCTACGAGCAGCTCAAGCCGCAGACTCTCAGTCCTAGTAACGTAGGCTCATACTTTCTGCAATCCGTCACCTCAACGATCGTCACCTCCAGGACGCTTACCTCATCGATGTGCGGGAACCAAATGAAGTGATGCAGGGGTCCATTCCCTCATCCGTGAACCTCCCGCTCTCAGTGCTTGCCAACTCCCTCAACTTGAATCCTCAGGCTTTCCATAGCCAGCACGGCTTTGAAAAGCCAGGCAAAGCCCAGGAAGTTGTTTTTTACTGCCGAAGTGGCAAGAGAAGTGCCTCTGCGTGTGATATTGCCAGGAGAAATGGCTACGAGAAGTGGGTGTTCCTATCTTTTGACATGTTTCTGCATACTAATAAATGTTTGCACAGCGTCCTCAATTATGAGGGATCTTGGCTCGACTGGGTGTCTCGCGAAGCAGATGGCAAAAATTCGACCGCCTGACCATCCATTGCAACCACCTTGTAGTAGCACATAAATCAGTGTAGTCACTACCCAATGCCACCCGGTTATATACGTACACGCCGAGTTTACTTGTTATTTATCAACGTGCTAGTTCGTGTATTGCGATGCTCTCCCGAACTCTTCCTAGGCTTCTATCGCAACGTACCTTGTCATTTACAGAGAGCGCTGTGCTCTTGTCAACGGCAAAGACTGTTCTACTGTCTACCAGGCGCCCCTCAAGGCATTCCACCCATGCGCTGCAAGTTTGTCTGTACAAACGAGCACTAAGTACTCCTGCACCCCAGATCACTCACAGGCGTGTAACTTTCTTTCGAGAGCGTTTTCCCTGGATTTATTGGCGGCTGGGCCTCTAAATTGCTGTAGTGACCTCCCTATGGATCGGTATAATGCCCTAGCCGACGCGACCATGATGTCTCTGCTCGAGCGATTGGAGGACCTTTTAGACGAGATGACCAACGAGGGCTTTGAAGTCGACTACCACGTAAGTGGCAGAGCAAACACTCTTATCAGCTCGACGAAACCCGCCAGTGTGAAACAACTGATGGATATCATTGCAGAGTGGTGTACTAACCCTCAACCTTGGTTCGAATGGGACATACGTGATCAATAAGCAACCTCCAAACAAGCAAATTTGGCTCTCGTCCCCCGTCAGGTTCGTTTCGCTGCCTGCATGATCAAGCAGTTGTTCCTCACCTTTCGTGCCTACAAACCACTCGGCACTCTGAACATTGATGTACGACGATGCAACCCACGGTTTCTACACGTGAATGGAATGTGAAATTGATGATACCTCACTGACATTGACCCGCCAACTGTACGAACGGTCAGTGGACCCAAGCGATATGACTATGTGCCGTCCACGGACGACTGGCGATACACTCGAAGCGGTGAGGAGATGAGTATTCTTTTGGAGCAGGAGCTTAGTCGCGCACTCGGACGTAAGGTGAAGCTGGGACTCGAGGATGTTTCACGAGCGGTGGAGTAGATGCTGAAAACAATATTTGTTGCTTCTGTCGAACTACCAGGGACGATACAAATGTAATTGCTGCGATCACCCTATGATTGATATGCAGTATGTGTATACACTAGCAAGAGATTAAGATTGCGACGCTCATGACAAAGGATGCTGGAACACTGATGGCAGACGATAGTACACATCAGGGATTATCAGGGATGAGTCAACTGCTCGGGTCGGGACCAGTGGAGGATACCATCTGCTCTACCTCACGTCTGCGTGAGAGGAATAGCGAACCTAGCAGCCTGAAATTGTGGTTCAGTGTGGGTACGTATGTTGCAGAGGGAATCATCATACCTATTAGCGTCTTCATAATGTTGCCGTACACACTGGACTTCCTCGACGAGACCTTTCTCCGCAGACTCAAAACAACGACTTTGGCTCGCCAGCCTATCATGAGCAGGGTATGAGGGTGCAGGGTGATGGGGAGCTGCATCGGTCGAAGCCGGTGGTCTCTCTCCCGGTAGAAGGTCTTGGATATGTGTGCGCGAGGTTGCATTCAGACACCGATCTCGAGGTGGGTGAACGAAGAGTAGCCTGTGTTGATTAAGGACATGTAGCTCATGGAGGAGGATGTTTGCGTCCTTGTATTGATCTGGTGTTGTCGTCGGAGGTAGCGCGTCACATACATCTTCTATCCGGTCCTCTTCACCGTCGCTTTCTCCATGTGGATTGGCGGACTCCGACTCTAGCCAACCCCTCAGTGCGCCATCCAGCGGGGGTGCTCGTATGCGCTGGCGTTTGGAACGGGGCTGGTGTGAGTCTGCGATGTGTGGTGATCTTATGGGGCCATCGGGAAAGAAAGAAGGAGGGTCGCCGAGAGACGAGGGAGGTGGTGTCGCTGGGCGCTGTCGCTTCAACATGTCTCTGTCGTGGTGGTGGTGAATGCCACCGTATGCGCATGTAGCACTGAGTAATTACAAGGGTGGTCGGAGTACATATGCACAAGGAAACAGCGTGGACGACCTCTGCCACCTAACACTAACACATACCACCAGCATGGCCGACATGGACGTCTTTGCGGCCATGGGCATTGCTGGCTTCGGCAAGGCTACCAAAAGACGAGACCTTGATCCAGCTCGTTTCGACGTGGCAAAAAGACAGGAATTCCCCGTCAGTGGCCATATCAGACTTGTCTCTCCATGCCTCGTGTTCACCGTCTACCACTCATCCCAGGCAACACAGGCACCTGATTCAGGGTCGAGCAAGACCACCCACGAGTTTCCAGAGGTCGAGGCTAGCCAACCAGAGCTCAAGAAACCCGTACTTTCTGACGGGTCAGAGGGAGAAGAGTCGGACGACGATGCGGATGCTGCAGAAGATGAGCCCGAGTATGACCCCACTTCTCCCTCGCTTTCCGCTCCGCCTGAGTTTCCTGTCACTCATGAGGCAACGCTCAAAGAGCATACCAAAGTCGTTTCCGCCCTTGCACTGGACCCTAGTGGTGCGCGCGTGCTCACCGGGTCACACGATTACGACTGCAAGCTTTGGGATTTTGGTGGGATGACTTCTAACCCGAGGTCTTTCAAGACATGGGAGCCAGCGGGCAGCTACTATGTGCGTTTACTCTTCCGCCACCTCCTGCAGCCACAACGACCCTCCCATTTTTTCAGGTTAATGATGTGAAATTCTCGAACAACGGGCAACAGTTCCTCGTTATTTCTGCTACTCTCCAACCCAGACTTTATGATCGAGACGGTGAAGAATTGTATGTCCATCGGTCTCCTCACAGTCACACTGTGTGACGATCAATCCAAGGGCAACGTTTATCAAAGGCGACATGTACATCAGAGACATGAAGCACACTGCGTACGGCGCGTTACTTGTAATTATGTGGTGTAATCCTAACGATCTTTTCACAGCGGGCACGTTGGCGAGGTGACGGGTTGTTCGTGGCACCCAAGGGATCAAAAAGTCTTCATTACGAGTTCGGTCGACTCGACCATTAGGTGAGCCTGCGTTTACTCCTCGTCTGTGATAGACACCAAGTTCCTAGGATATGGGATGCGGACAATAAGCGCAAGCAGAAGGCGGTCATTGTGGTCAAGTCGAAAGAGCGAGGAGCACGAACCAAGGTTACAGCATGTGCATACTCCCCGGATGGAGGCATCATTAGTGGCGGTACGCCTGCTAAGCCTATCCCACAATGTATTTCAACATGATTTTGTCTGCAGTTTGCCTGGACGGCGCGCTACACATGTGGCAGGCCTCATCTAATTTTGTACGTCCAAATATGACTGTTGAAGTGGCTCACACAAAGTCAACGGAGACTGCCTCCGTCGTGTTCTCTGTGGACGGCCGGACTGTCCTGACTCGAGGAGGAGATGACACTGTCAAAAGTAGGTATGTTTCCCTGAACAATTCAGTCACCCTTTAAACGCGATATTTCAGTATGGGATATTCGTTCCTTCAAAAAACCTGTGGGGATGCGTTCTGGGACAACGTCACTTTACCCTGGCACGAATGCAGTGTTCAGTCCCGACGAAAAACATATTCTTACAGGTGTTGGTGCCATATCCAAAGGGGAACGGGGACGACTTTTATTTCTCAGCCGAGCGGACCTGAGTGTCGTCAAGGAGGTGGAGATGGATTCAACACCAGTCAAGGTCCTCTGGCACTCCAAGATCAACCAAATCGTTACAGGACTTTCGAACGGAACGATATCGGTTTTGTACTCGCCAGATACGTCGACTCATGGCGCAAAGCTCCTGTTGTCGAAGGGGGCACCGAAGCGGCCGACTGTAGAGGACATGTCGGATGCACTTGCAGCGCCGACGATCTTGACACCACATGCATTGCCGATGTTCAAGGACGGGGATGGCATCGCGAAAGGAACGAAGCGCAAGAGGGAAAGGGTCCGATTGGATCCACGGAAGAGTCGAAGACCAGAGTTGCCTGTGACCGGACCCGGAAAGGGGGGTCGCGTTGGGGCAAGTGCGACACAACACGTCGTCCAGAACCTGGTACGGAACACGACGCGGGACGAAGACGTGAGTGATTTGGTTACCTTTGGTTCGATTGTCTCTGAACTGGCTTCTTCATTCGCATCGTCTCACGTTATCTTATGCGACGTGGTTTCCATGCTGATCTAACCCAACTAAACTGTCATGGGCATCTGTGTTTCACTACAGCCACGGGAAGCGCTTCTCAAGTATGCGGGACTGGCGGAGAGCGACCCTCAATGGACTGCAGGTAAGTCCTTCCGTTATCACCTGCCTTTTGAGGCGCGTCCGGGTCACTCTCGCTGCGGAGTGCCAATTCTGGAAGGTTGCCGCGGCGGAGGTTTAAATTTGTATTGCTGTATTTGTATTGATCTGCCGGCTGACGTGGCGGCGGCTCTTTCCGGGGTCTTCCTTTTTTTTTTTTTTTCAGCGTGGCAACAAAATCAACCCAAGCCTGTGTTTGCAAACGTCTCGGAGGACGAGGAGGAGGAAAAGTAGGATGGTGTGGGGTGCATGCATGGTCATGTACAGTAGCTGTTTAATGTGCAGAGGGACGCTGGCGTGAGTGATGAGTGTGAGTAAGTATCTTGGATGGTCCCTGCGCTGGTTTGAGATCGAACCTTAATTCCGGTCGCCTATAAAGACCCAATGGGTGGCTGCCGATGTCCCAAATCCAAAAC
The DNA here is from genome assembly GCA_003316335.1 of Hemileccinum impolitum. NCBI lineage: Eukaryota > Fungi > Basidiomycota > Agaricomycetes > Boletales > Boletaceae > Hemileccinum > Hemileccinum impolitum. The sequence goes on from QFEQ01000265.1 coordinate 134,755, forward strand.
TCCCCTCCCCCCTACAAACGTCACGCAGTGTGACAAAAATTGTCACGCGCCACTCATGAATGCGACCGACGCTGCTCAACACAACGCGCCCGCCGTCGGAATTGATGACAAACCAGCTCCGCCCGACGAAGTACCACCCGACAACAATGGTACACGTGATAGTCAGTTTATAAAATTTCCTCTTAGCTAACCCTTAACACAAAAAAGATTTAATTGTCAACCAGCCCTCCCGCAACTCTCTCCCGAACGGTCATGTCCCGAAGTTACTAGACACTCACACCACTTCTGTACCCCCAATGTCCATCTCCCCTTCCGATTCAGGTTCGTAGAACCAAATGCTTCTTTGTCTAGCGTCGCCCTCATCCGAGCAGAGTCTGTCCCCATCCAACCCCCGGCTGCAACTCCGTCACCGCCCCCAGTACAGTCCGATGTCACCCAGGATATCACGATGGCCGAGACGCCGGAGGGGATCGTGGAGGAGTTGCTCCCTTCTAATTACGCTTCGCCAGATGTCTCCACCCCCAACGGTGCTCCTAACGGCAAGCTCACCTCTCCAGAGGCTCCGGACACGGATGCAGATGGCGATGTGAAGATGGATAAAGCCTCACACGCCAACGGCCATACAGAAACTACCGATGCCAAGCCAGTTGCACACTACAACTCGTTCACCCCATATCGTTCACCTAATCACCTCGCCTCCCCTGACGCGGACGCAGATGACGATGCAAGGCCTCCCCCAGCGAAGCGAGCGCGCAAGTTCTCCGATGCCGATCAGGCTTCCATTGCCAATGTGAGCCATACCTTTGAAACTTATACTCGCATGCTGATTCCTCGTCCCTGTAATCGCGATTCTCAAGACTGGCTCTCCTCCTCCTGCTACCGGTTCTTCCATCCAGATGAACGAAGAAGCTACCTCTAGTCCTGCTCCTGCGCCGCCAACGCCTCTGGGCCCAGCTACACTTAGTGTCCAGCAACATCGGTTCTGTCTTTCGACTATCCGTTCGTTAAAAAAGATGAAAGACGCAGCGCCTTTCCTCCATCCTGTTGACTCGGTCGCCCTGAACATCCCCCACTACCCCAGCATCATCAAGAATCCCATGGATTTTGGGACCATCGAGCGCAAGCTTATGTCTTCCAACCCTCAAAAACCCGACACGAATCCTAATAACCCCCGTTATAATAATGCCGACGAGTTCATTGTTGATGTCCGTTTGGTATTCACCAACTGTCTTACGTTCAATGGGCCAGATCATGCCATATCTAAAGCCGGCAAGCACATTGAATCGGTTTTTGACAAGCAAATAAAGAACCTACCACCACCGCAAGTGGTATGTGAGTGTCGATGATTATCTTGGAACAGATGCTTATTTGTAGTAGGCCAAACCCCCCGTCAAAGTCGCCACTCCACCTCCACCTCCACCTCCAGCACCCACTAAGAAAGTTAACGCCGCACCGCCTGCCCCTGCTCGACGCGCGTCCACCTCCGTTCCCGTAATTCGTCGCAATGATATCGAGCAAGCATCTACGCGTCCAAAGAGAGAGATTCACCCGCCTCCTCCAAAGGATCTACCGTACGCTGACGCGCCAAAGAAGCTGCGGAAAGCGAAGGTGAAGGACGACGGTTCAACGGAGCAACTCAAGTTTTGCGCTAAGCTCTTGGCAGAGTTGCATCGGAAGCAGCATTGGACTATTGCCCATCCATTTTACGAGCCAGTTGGTAAGTATCAATCGTGTCTCTATTTCGTCGCTCATCAAATCACTTCAGATCCCGTCAAATTGGAGATTCCAACGTATTTCAAGGTTATCAAAAAGCCAATGGACCTATCCACTATGCGGAAGAAGCTGGAGAATCACGAGTACTCGAATGCCTCCAAGTTCTTCGATGACTTTAAACTGATGATTCGAAATTGCTTCAGTTTCAACCCTGCTGGTACACCTGTCAATCAGGCAGGTATTGAGTTGCAACGTCTTTTTGATGAGAAATGGAAGAATCTGCCACCGCTACGAGAGGCGAGTGAAGAAGAGTACGAGGAGGAAGAAGACGAGTCGGAGGAGGAGCGCAACCGTGAGATCATCGTTGCGCAAGGCAATATCCTTGTTCTGATGTACCGCCCTACACAGGTAGGATCGCATCAATGGAGGCTCAGATCGAGTCGATGCGAGGGAATCTGATGGCACTGAAAAGTCAGCCTGCAAAGGAGAAGAAAAAGAAAAAGAAGGATCTCAAACCTACTACTGCCTCGACGTCCAAATCAGCCGCATCCCGTAATGTTAAGGCTGCCGCTAGCAACGGCGCTGTCAAACGGAAAGCAAAGAAGCAGATTCCAGAAGATGATACACTATCATTTGATCAGAAGAAGGACCTCAGTGAGGCGATAACGAAACTTGATGGGCAAAAGTTAGAGAAAGTCATTCAGATCATCCACGAAGGTGTCCCTGAGATTCGTGATGTGGGTAATTTCTGTTTTGGACAAACACGCCGTGTCTGACCACATTTTCAGAGCACCGAGGAGATCGAGATTGAGATCGACCTTCTACCCGTGAACGTGCTTACGAAGTTGTACAATTTCGTGTTGCGGCCCCTGCGACAACCTCCTCAGAAGCGTAGTCGTGCAACGGGGAAGGGCACCGGTACTGGTGGCCTGAAACGCAAGAGCATGGACGAGAACGTCGAAGCGGAGAAGATCCGGCAACTAGAGGAACGTATGAAACTGTTTGACAATCCCTCAGGCGTCGCCGCTGTTCCCACTTCCGCTCCCGTTCCCCGGCACGACGATAGTGATCGCTCTTCGGATTCGAGTTCTGATGACAGCTCAGGGAGTGAGTCCGAATGATTGCGTGTCGTGTTCTGGTATTGGTGTTTTCACTCTTCGCGTGCGACCGGTGGTGTGGTGAGGACTTCTAGTATAGGTGGTTATTGGTCTCCCCACTTACTGTTTTCTCATAATGATGAGTGTTTACTCTTGATCTTTATAACTTTCCTTTTCGAACCACTTGCTTTCATCACTTTCATTCCTTTCCCTCGTGCATTAGCATCCGCGTACATACATACAGTCATCAAATTAAAGAACAGCAGTGTAGTCAGCTAATTCTAGTCAACCGATTGTGTTCCGTCTAGGACACGTAGAAACGCTGTCTGGTCGAGAAATTGATCGAACATGGCGTTTGTAGCAGGTCAACTACGTTAGGATGGGTGAAAGCGCAGACACAAAAGTTCCAGCATGCTTGACAACACAAATCTGAGACACAAATGCATACGCATGAAGTCATCTGCGCTTAGAGCTACTTCCTTGCTTCCACTGCTGCCAGCCCGACCTTGTGTGTGCAACAGGTGGTGGTGGAGCCGCAACATGCAACGAAGTTGGTGGGTGAGGTTGTGGCGATGGGTGGGAGTCGGGGATTGTTGCCCAACTTTGACCCGCTGGGTGGAAGGGAACGGAAGCACCAGCAGGAAGTTGGTGACGGTTGGAAGGGGGGGTTGGAGGTGCATGTGCAGGAGGCGGAGGTGGTGGCGCCAATGGCTCAGGAGGGGAGGGTGGAGAGATGACAGATTGCGAGCTACTGGGATCCAGAGAGGTCCATCCTCCAGCGCGAAACACGGGAGCACCAGACGCCGGAAGGGATCGCGAAGCCGGCGGAGCAGCAATAATAGGTTCGTCAGGGGTGGAAGGAGCAGTGCTGACCGCCGCCCAACCTGAGCACCCAGAATCTATGTCAGGAGGTTTGGGTGCCGTAGTGACTGCTGCCCAGCCAACCTTTTTAAATCCACTGGGCTTTGTTTCATTCGTGGACCGTGTGTCACTTTCAAGGGCTAAGACAGGAGGTGGGGCCGCAGCGGCAGGCTTCGCGATTTTGATGCCTTGTGCTTTGGCAAGCTTCCTGAGTTCCTTTTCCTCTCGCTTCCGTTCCTTTTCTTTGCGCTTCTCTAGCTCTCCTTGGTTGACCAAGCGAGCGTTGGCCTGCATGTCTTTCAGGCGTGCCTTATGGTGGTGGGCATAAGAGTTGGTATGTTCGTCATACTGAGCGACGTTTTGGAACTGTTTTTCGCAGAGTGTACAATAAAATGGCCTGAGAGTGTCAGTGATCTCTGACTTGACTGCCGCACGTTTCGCCACAATGTCCTATCCATGACGAGACTATCGTCAAGACAAATCTGCGACATATAATAAGTCGGTATACTTCTCTGGCTCTGCGTTGGTCTTGAGTTTCTTTGCGCTGACGCTCGGAGTCCAACACGCGTCTCTGTGATACGGTGGTCTCGATCATGCGGACATCTTGGTTGATTTTTCCAAGGCCAGTCAAATCATTTTTGATGTGAAAAGGGATGGGGTCGACTCGGCCTGAAGAAGGGGGTTACCAGCCTAGGATCAAGATAAGCGGGTTTGGCCTACCATTGCCCGACAGCCCGAGTGGCTGTCCCTCCGACCAACCGAGTTTCGCGAGCATTGCAAATCCCTTGTTCATGCTCTTGATCTTGGTTTCGACGGTGATGACCTCCCTTGCAGAGTGGTGGGTGTCCTTTTCGTACTTGTCTACGTCGATGGCACCGCCTGGAGGCGGGGAAGGTGTGCGCGAGACAAGCGAGACGTCGTCATCGTCGCCGTCTCGAGAGTCGTCGCCGTGGTCTGATCTTGATCGCTGGAGGAAGGGAAGAGGGAAGAGGGCAGTACGGGGTGATTTCAGATACGCCGAGGAATATAGCAGAGTACCTTGAGATGCATGGGCTGTTCTTTTTCGCTGCGTGTCCAGCAAACGACGCTAGTTTCTGCGGGCATGCTGGTCTGGTCGGCTCACGTCTCACGTGATTTCTACGCGCGCGCGCTCAACCTCGTCGCCACGACCACCATCCTTGACATCGTCCGCGATGTTGAACTCGGACGATTACTTCACCGATGACCTCGACGCTGGTATCCTCAACCAGCTCGATGTCATCGAAGCGGCACATTGTCCACAGCTGTCCCACAACTATCTCCCCCCTAAAAAGCCCCCCTCCAAGCCCCCCCCTCCAAAGCAAATCGAGGAAGAAGACTCCTTCATGGACCTTTCGCTCAACATTGACGAGGCCGACCTCCAGCGTATCGACTCCTTCATCGACGCGGCATACAAGCGTCAGGCAGCACCACTTGCCGGCCCCAGTGGTGCAAGTCGCCCTCCTCCATCTAAATGCTCCGTTCAGACCACCCTTCATGGAGGTGTCGTCAACTCCCCTGCATCCACAAGCAAAGCCGGCCCAGCATCTCGCGGCCCAATGCAGAGGTCCAAGTCAGACCATCGCAATCCTTTCGGTCAACAGGCCCCTCAAACCAAACAGTGGGACCACACCGCGTTTGCCAAGTCAGGATGCAGGAAACCAAAGCCAAGCGAAAAGGAAAAGTTCAACGAGGACGACCAGGAAGGCGTCGGCGTGGAATTTGAGCAGTTTCCTGCTCCATTTATCCCAGGTATGTGGTAGGTGCCACTCTCCATTGTCCCAGGACTGATGATGCTCCAGTTGGGTGCGTATTTTTGCCTTGACCCTTCGGCACCAAAGCTGACATCACCTCGTGCATATCTTGGTTGCAAACCGAAGCTCTGTCAGTGCCTCTGTCAGAAATCGTGTGTGGTGACTCATGACTTGTAGCCTCTCCCAATGAAGCTCAAGGTGGACATGCTCGAGGCGAAGCATTGGATCTATCCGCTCAACCAGCCCAAACGAGATTACCAATTCAATATTGTCAAGCACTGTCTATTCGATAACACGCTCGTAGCTCTTCCGACGGGTCTAGGAAAGACTTTCATTGCTGGTGTCGTCATGCTGAACTGTGAGTTTGCGTATGCCCGCCCTTGTATTAGACATGACACAGTTCCTTCCAGTCTACCGCTGGTTCCCTGAAGGAAAAGTGGTCTTCGTCGCGCCAACGAAGCCCCTCGTTGCTCAACAAATCGATGCGTGCCATCAGACATGCGGTATTCCAGGCAAGGATGCAGTGGAGTTGACAGGTAATAACCCTCGTGCGTACCGGTCACGAATGGTGTGTCCCCGCTTTTGTGCTTCAAGTAGACTGCGTCTTGACAATCAATAAGTGGGAGCAAAGACGTGTCTTTTACATGACACCGCAGACACTCATCAACGACCTCACCACCGAAAATTGTGATCCACGCGATATTATTCTCATGGTTATCGGTTTGTAACCCTTCTTCCATTTGTCTACTGTACCTTGCTGAGCGTTATACAATGTAGACGAGGCTCACAAGGGCACTGGCGATTATGCATATGCACAGGTCATTCGCTTTCTGATGGCGAAGAATCCACACTTTCGAGTACTTGCGCTTACCGCAACCCCCGGAAGTACTCCTGAGGCAGTTCAGGCGATTGTAGATTCTTTGCATATCAGCCGGATTGAAATCAGAGATGAGGGAAGTCTCGATCTGAGAGATTATATGCACAAGAAGGTTGATTTTGCTTGTCGCTGATTTTAGAAGTATCTCATCTTTGATTAGCAAGTCAAGCAACATATCATCAAGATGACGGAGGAGATTACTCACTTTCAGCAACTTTTAAAGACCGTTATGGAGGTCAGCTGAAGTTGCCTTCCTAGACCAATAACCCTGATCGTTCGTAGTCGGTAATAAAACCGCTTGTGGCCAGAGGTGTTATGGAGCCATTGGACGTTGTCAAGATGCATCCGTACCGTGCTACGGCTATAATACAACGTATCGCAGGTCAGCGAAATAGTCCGCACGTGTGGGCCATGGGAATCCTCTCCATGATATCATCGATGGCACGAGCTATGTCGTATTTGGTATGGTTATCCCCGATTTCATAGTGATCTGTGATTGATCGCTTTCGTCGCTTCTCCTACACGAATAGATGGAAGCTAGTGTCACTATGTGCCTTCATTCTCTGCAAGGGTTGATCTATGACAAGGATGGTTCTGATCAGCCAAAAAAGAAAGCCTCGAAACTCAAGTCGGATCCCATGTTTCAAAAGCTACTCATCGACCTTGAGGCAGGCCAGAAACGACCAGGGGGGTTTGGGATGCATCCAAAGATGGATACCCTCAAAACACTTCTGGTGCAACATTTTGGGCAAAAAATTTCGGAGGGAGACCGAGAGGGGGATGTCAATGATACGCGAGCCATGGTATTCGTGACGTATCGAGAGTGTGTTGACGAGATCGTCGAGGTCTTGAATCGGGAATCACCGCTGCTGAGGGCAACGCGCTTTGTCGGTCAAGGAACTGATAAACAGGGTAAGAGGGGTTTCGCTCAGAAGGAACAGTTGGAGGTACGGTATAGGCGCCGCTTCAATTGGTGTTTTTACACTCATCCCGGGTAGGTGATCAGAAGGTTTAAAGCGGGAGAGTTCAACATTCTGGTCTCAACATCAATCGGAGAAGAAGGGCTTGATATTGGAGAGGTTGATATGATTGTATGTTATGACGCCCAAAAGACACCCATCCGTATGGTTTGTCATCCTTTCTTTCTTCCCTGAAAACAGATAAACTTCTAATTTTTCTTTTTTTCCTTACACAGCTTCAACGCGTTGGGCGAACTGGCCGAAAACGTGACGGTTATGTGCACGTCTTGCTTGCCGAGATCCGTGAAGAGTTGAACTGGGACAAAGCCCATGACACGTACGGCGAACTACAAAAATGTATCGTTCGTGGGGATCAGCTTGAACTGTACGGTGACATACCGCGACTACTCCCTGATTGTTTACGGCCCCAAGTACTGGAAAAGCGGATGGAGATTGAGGTATATGTTCGCGAGCAGCCTGGGCGAAAGAAGGCTTCGATCACGACGGCGGATGGGTCGCCCACTGTGAGTGGAAAGAAAAGAAAAAGGAACGATGATGTAGACAGGAATATTCCTCCTGGTGCAAGCCGCGGCTTCGTATGTGTGTCAGATTTGCTAGTCAAGGGGAAGAAGAAGAAAGCCAAGTCGATGGAATTCCATGACACACTCGCTGATGACGATTCTACGGATATGGAACTGGAGGGCAATCTTCTCGATTTTCGGCGTACTGTTTCTACGCCAGTTGTGGCCGAGTCGAGTTCCAGGTACAAGAACACGTTGCCGAAGTCACGCACAACGGTCCCCAAGAAACGCAAGCCATCTGCGGCTGGCAAACAGGATCCATCGACGGCGAGCCGTCCGTCTCGGCAGGTTGACATCGACATGGAGATGGATCAGTTTATATCTTCCACCGATCAATCCACCAGCTCAACGACCGCGCGCACATCGCGTCGATTCTCGCCAGCTTCTCCTGATCGTTCTCTCTACCAGCCAAGTTTCAATGAACCCCCTAGACTGATTTGCGACGCCGTGATTGAAATCGCATCTTCGTCTCCGTCTCGTTCGACTTCTCCTCAGCAATTTTCTGCTCCCGCCGTGGTTCTCCGTGACTCTGTGGGATTATCCAAGCCCCAGGTCAAAGAACGATCCTTTAACAGAGGTTCTACACCCATACCCACCCTTAATTTGTCGCCCAAAAAGGCTGATGATCAAGATATTGCATGGCTTCTAGACGAGGACGAGGACCCCGAGATACAGATTATCAATTCTTCACCTATCGTGCCAAAAACGAAGAGCAGCACTCTACGCCCGTTGCGTTTCATGGATGAGCGCACTATTGAAATGAGTGGCAGTATTGTGGAAGGAGTCGAGGTGAAGACTACGCCAGCTCCCCCGACGATGGAATTGCCTCTGGGAGACCGGCCAGCATCTACTCCCCCGCGAGTTACTCAGTCTTCACCTGATCCAACCTCAGAATTCCCAGAGGGGTCGTTTGCAGTGCGTCCAGCAGGTAGGCGGCGAATCGTCAAGAAAGAAACGCCCGAAACTCCGGACACGCAGTCGCGTCCTCCATTACGCTGGCTAAGGCGCGATGATACGGAAATTATTTCACGGCCATCTCCACCCCCGCTACAGCCAAAGAAGATTGGGCGTAAACCCCGGATCTCTGTCCGGCACAATCCATGGTTGGATGGCGAAGCAATGCATTCAGGGGATGAGGAAAGTGCAGGATCCTCCCACTCGGAGGACGACGTAGAAAGCGACTCTGATATGCAGTTCCTGAAAGATATACCTGACACGCAGGTCTCGCCGTCGTATGACCAGAGTCTTGTTTACCGACAGAGTCTCTTTACGCAAGCCCCAGAAGTTGGGCTAGTCTTTGCGAATCGGCCTGTCCGAATGGGTGGCCTTGTTGCCACAAGAGAGCACTCGCACAGACGTCCCATGGTTTCGAGTTCGCCGCCACGTGAGGACTCTGAGCCGGATGAATATGTGTACGGGAGTTTCGTGGTTGCAGATGACGCAGAGCTCTCGTTCGATGGATAGAATATTGTACAGTACTAAAGCCCTATCAGGATAATGTGTGCTATTGAAATGAAGGTTCAAGCTGTTCAAACGTTCAACGGAGGTTTAGAAATCTGATGCTTCACATTCTATCGACTTGGAAGATCTGTCTTGTTCTTTGGATTGTCCATGAGAGTGGAATTACAACCCCAAGCTCGAAGGGAATACCCGGTCTATCGATCGAATAGTACTTGGGATGAATCGCCGGAGCGGGGCCGGGCCGGAAGTTGCTGAGCTAATGGCACCTGCAGAGTCTCGGACGACTCATCAACTCTGCCTGAAAAACGTCCATGGAAGCCTTTCAGTTGCTGTCTCGCGGTGGAGCGCGTTTTGACAAACATCGTTTCAAATCCGACGTGCAGCTGTTCACGGTAAGATAGTTAGTGTCCCCCAGTCGGTTTTCTTACTCTGCGGTGACCAGACCCCCAACGCGAAACCTGAAGAATCGGAAAATGTGTCGATAAACCAGGACACGAAGCTCCCACCTGACCTGGACTTTTTCAAATATGCTCAAGGTGGTCGAGCGAAACGGAAAGCAGGAGACACCGATCCCACTACTTCAAGTGCACCTCCCCGATCCGATGCCCAGCGCAAACGACGGAAAGTTGGTGATGAGACAGAGATTCTCGATAATAACGATGTGGACGATGAATCCGAGAGTGATGCTTCGCGAGCAAGGGTTCGGGTGACAGCCAAAGGCTCCGATGTCCCACCTCCCATCGACGTCTTTAATGACTTGAATCGGTACAAGATAGCCCATCGCCTATTGTCAAACTTGCGTGATAACCAGTACAAGTACCCGACGGGCGTGCAAGCTCATGGGATACCAATTTTACTAGAGGTATGTTCGCGACCCACAAGCAGTCATTTTCTGCACCTTTCTTTACAACCCCAATAGCATCGTGATCTCGCAGCCGTATCTCCCACTGGTACCGGAAAGACGCTTTCCTATCTACTTCCAATTATGTCGTCCTTGCGGGTTCCAATCTCGAGTCTGAAAGACACGGAAGGGAATGGTGTTCGTGCCATCGTACTTGCCCCAACTCGCGAACTGGCACATCAAATTCATAACGAATGCTTGAAACTGGCGGTGGGACGCAAGTGGCGAGTAGTTTTGTTCAGCAAAGCGACGGCGAGCACCCTCTGCGACAAGAATGTCAGGGATAAAGTTGGTGAGTCACATCGACTAGCTTTGGTGTTATTGCATATTGATAGGTTTGGAGATATCATCATTAGCACGCCCCTGCGTCTAGTTGCATCGATTCAGGAGGGTAATCTTGATTTGAACAAGTCGGTGACGTTGTCTTGTCTCCTAAACGCGTGTCTCATTGCAATCCAGTGTCCGTCATCTCGTATTGGACGAAGCAGACCGACTGCTGGACAATGAATTTTTGGCTCAAGTTCAGGAAGTGGTCGGTGCGTGTACACATCCAGATATTCAGAAAGCAGTGTTCTCTGCGACACTTCCTGCTGGGGTCGAGCAACTTGCGATGGGAATCCTACGCAATCCGATACGGATTGTTGTTGGTCTCAAGTTAGTGTAAGGATGATGTTGGGTTCGATGGTTCTGACAACAATGCCAGGGATACGCCGCTGCCACTTATCAAGCAGACCTTGACTTATGTTGCGGACGATGGCTCGAAGCTGCCGAGTCTGCTGACGTATTTTGCTCAGCCGTACAATCCCCCACTGCTGATTTTTACATCCACACAGCCGCGGGCTAGGTCATTGGCGGAAGAGTTGACGCTCAATGGGATACGCAACGTTGATTGTTTGCATGCCGGTATGACTAAGAAGGAGCGGGATGATGCTGTAAGTCGTATGCGCCGCGGGGAAAGCTGGGTGATGGTGAGCACAGAGGTCTTGGCGCGAGGGATGGATTTCAAGGGTGTGAGGGAAGTGATCAACTACGACTTTCCGACGAGCGTGCAGAGTTACATACATCGAATTGGTACGTGGCTAGCGGTTGATACTGAGAACTGGCTAATAGGTGCCAGGTCGTACTGGACGGGCGGGGCGTGAAGGCAAAGCAACCACATACTTTACGGATGAGGATGCGCCATATTTAAAATCGTACGTCACCTCGGTATCACTAGTGAGGACATGGCCTAAGGGTTGGTTCGGAGGATTGCGAATGTGGTGGTGCAGTCAGGTTCGACTGTACCCGAGTGGATGCTTCAGCTTCCCAAGCCGTCGAAGCTGAAGAGGAAGCAGATGGGCAAGAATAAGCGCGTGGAGATGGTGAACGCTGCACGCCAGATTTGGCGCAGGGACGCGATCAAGAAAAGGTGGGGTTCTGCGAATGCGGTGTAATGAGGTCATTGATGTGTGCGCAGAGAGATGATCGCGGGCTCGAAGAGACGGAAGGCGAAGGCGCAGGGGGGGGAAGAGAAGTAGCGGGTAGAAAGCGTCACTAGGGACAAGCATTGTTGGTGCAACGCTGCTCGGCTACGTGAAAAGCTGCCATTCTGGGATTGCCTCGATGCAGATCCAAGAACCGATATGGACGACGTCGACCTCGTTGAACCCTCGAGGCTGCCTCGAGGTGACAAGGTGAAGAGCTGGAGTCCCTCTCCCTCACCAGCCCACTTTCGGGGCTGCTCCTCAAAAGGGGGTCCAATTCCCAGTCCTCCACATAGACACCAGCGACGACAACAAGTCCTCTTCCTCATCCTATCCCCGATCCAATGACTCCCTCGCGTCACTCTCGTAGATCCCGCAGGATTTCCTGCAAATCCCCCATGGAGCGTGCGTCGTATCTCCTTTTCTCTCCCGCAACCCCCGTTCTTAAACACTTTCCTCTTTTGGACACAGTCGCAGATTATGATTGGCTGAGTGCCATCTCGCTTCAGCTGCTGCACGGTGTCGACTCGACCCCCCTCCCTCCCCCATCTCCCTCCGCATCCACCACCACCTCCGAGTCCCCTTCCTCCATCGTCACCCATCTCCCCTTCACCCCTGGCTCTTCTCACACCCGCAACCGCAAGGAGGGCCACATCCCTCGCCCACCCAATGCCTTCATGGTATTCCGTTCCTGGCTCTGGAACAACGACAACCTTAGGAGCGTCGTGAGAGACAACCGCAATGTCTCCCGCATCGCTGGCCGTTTCTGGAACGATCTCCCAGAATCCCGACGTGCCCAATTTCGCTACTTGGCCGAAGAAGCCAAAGCACGCCACGCCCAGCTTTACCCCGAATACAGATACTCTCCCGGCTCGCAAAAGAAGCCCAAGGCCTCTCAGCGTCGCTCCCAGCGCCCCACCGACATCGAAGATGAAAAGCGCAAAAAGGTTGCCGATCTCTCGTTGGGCAACCGCGACTTGGCAAAGTATCTCGGTGACGAGCACAGCAAGACCAAGCCTCAGGAACAGGACACTTTTCTCCCCGTTGCTGAGAAGACGTCCTCGGGCTCACACACTGCCGCCCCTCGCATCGCCCTCAAGAGACCCGCGGTGCCGCGTGAGGAATCCCCTCTTCCACAACCGAAATCTAATCGGCCAGAGGCATTCCTTGCGCCTTTGATCCCCCCCCCTCCCCCCCAGTATGCAGTCCCCCCTCCTATCTTTCCCGCCCCTCAGGAAAGCTCCGAGGCAGCGCTAACCCCAGAAGTCTTGGCTCGCACTCCAGAGTTGGTGTATCCGCCCGACCACATGCAAGAGTTTGTCGCTACCGCAGATATTCCCTATCTCTCTCTCGATGGCTGCAGTGATTTGGTGAGTGATGGAAGATTCCCGCATTCCCCATGCTCATATCGTTCCATAGACGCTAGATAAATATCAAGACGACGACCTCACCACTCTCTTTCCTTCTCACCTCAACCCTGGTTCGCACAGCATCTTCTCCGGTGTCAAGCCCGAAGCTACTTCATTCGTCCAGTCCTGCATGCTTGGTGCACACACGACCGACGTGATGCCCCTATCTAGTCCTGTTCCATTCACCGAACTTGACTTCGATTCCTTCGATTCTTACCCGCCGTTGGTTCCCTTGGGTTCCCCTGTCTTTTCCAACCCATTCGAACAATCCACTCCAACGGAAACGCACTCAGCGCTGCTCGACACCTTGGACCAGTTATTTGGACAACCTATATCACCCTTCAGCATTTTCCCCAACGAAATGTAGATCGATTCATTATTTCCTGCCATACATTTCTCCCTTCTACCACTGATGTGAACATTACCTGCATTTGATCCACGCTTTTCAGCGGATGAGAAATGCGTACAAGTGTACTGTTTCGTTATCTCGGACGTAATCAATCTCCACTGTATCTGTTACCTACCGCAATGAAAAGACAGCATGTTTATGATTCACGACTACAGTCCCAGGATGCAATGTACTAAGAGGTCCGTTTCATTTTCTTGGAGACCTCCTTACTGTCTGCCTGAACGCGTTTTGCTCCGGAGGTGGATTGAACTAGGTCCTGGGTATTCAGTCGACCCGATCTCTGTTCCTCCTTCAGCCAAGTTATGCAGGCGTCTTTGTCACCTTCTGGATGCTCTAGCTGCCACTCCATGACCTTGTTAAGCATGACAGCTGTCCAGGGACCTGGTTTGCCACCAAGCACGGAGGTAACCTCGGTTCCCTATCGGATACGTGAGTGACCGCCAAGAATGAACAAGGTATTCTGTTACGTTGAGCAGGGGCCTCGCATCTACCGCATCGTCCAGACCAAGTTCTTCGACGCGACTGGTAAAAGCGTTATAGCGTCGTATGCATTCGTCAGCGGCCTCGCCTACGGAATGTAGGTTAAATGTCGTCACTGTGGCACCTTCCAAGTGCTGTCCGTACCATGTCCAAGCGGGACCAGCTCGCACACCAGAGAGAATAACAGGGACGAGGACCAATGTGAATCCGATGCTGGTTTGTGCACCTTGCCGTGTCGGAGCAACAGTCCTATCGAGTGTCAGTCCTCCATCACCCAGATATCATGCTATCGGCTCGCGACGTACCAATGGCGACGCGTTCCGAGGGGGATGCGGACCGGATGTCCTCTAGAGAAACACCTTTGAGCAGTGCAGCGGCGTCGAAGAGTGCTGGTATGCCATCGAGGTAGTAATTCTTGTTCCCAAGTTTCAATCCTTCTCGGATCACGGCCTCGACGAGAGGGTGCACTTTTTGCTTGTGATCCTTGTAGGTAATATCAGCAAAGGAGAAAAGACTCGCGCCGAGGAATAATCGCGCCCGCATTCCTTGGCCGTTTAATGCACGGGAAACAAGTGTCGGATGAGGGCGTATTGTAAACTTGGACGTCGGTCGGGGGAAGAGGAGGTCATGGAGAATTGTGCATGCGGTGAGGGAAATGTCTGGTGGCGCGACAGGGCCAGAAGCATTGTCGATGATTGGAGCGGGTGCACGGAAGACAGTGTGATATAATGATAGGTCGTGGATGATCTGTATGGCGCATAGTGGTTCCAAACCTTGTAGACGTGAGTTTGAATGCTCGAGCGAGACATGTTGTATGCAGACCTTTCATCATTTTGTCGAGCTCCTCGCCGATACGCTCGCGGCTAATCTTTGAAGAGAGTGCTTCCTTTGAAACCACGATTCAGCAGAGGCTACGGTGAAAAGTTGTGTTGTTGTCCACCTGGATGCTCTGGTCACGAGCGGCTTCCTGAAGCTCAGGAGCCATCGGAAATCCAAAGCGACTTGCGAACCTGATGCATCGAATCACGCGCAGAGGGTCATCGCGAAATGTTTCCAACGGAGGTAAGGGTGTGCGGATGATGCCGTTGCGTAGATCATCTAGTCCCTGCAAGAAGCCTGAAATTCTGAGCTCCATGCACGCATAGTAGCCTCTCAATAAACTCTTGCCTTCTTGGTGAGGTCCTCGACCATCCGCGTGTGGACGTTATAAAAAAGTGTATTGATCGTTATGTCCCTTCGCAAGGCATCCTGCAGTGGTGTCCCGAATTTCTAGAGACAATGGTTAAGTGGTAGAATAGTATGTTGGTGGACGGACGACATACAACTTGCGTTGGAATCCGACTGTGTTCAGAGTACTCTTCACTCCTCAAGTTCACAAAGTCCAGATCGATACCCAACAGTGTTGTCCTTGCCGTCTCCAGATGCTTGGACTGGTCGGGATTGCTCTCGATCTTGGAGACCTTGTGCACAGGGACATGCTTTTTTTCCGAGACGAACGCGACGAAACGCTCAGCAAATGGAACACCCATCATGTCCGCGAGACAAATATCCACATCATTGCATTCATGATTGAGCAACTAGCGATCCAACATGAGCAACCCCCACGCTCGAAAGAGGCCCTAGATTGACCTTGTCGCGGACCCAACCACCGCTGATCCTGCACGCGGTGACGATGCCGTCCTCGTGCTTGAGATGTCGGGTGAACTCGTCGAGCAGGTTGCAGAGCGTGTTCTCGGCGTCGGACAGCTCAACCCTGTCCTTGATGTGGGGTGCGATGCGCGTCGCCATACCCCTCCGAGTCAGAATCCTGAATGCACCAAGGAGGAGCATCAAATTCAAGCGGAGCTTCAATGATCCCCCCCATGGCTGCACTGTCCACCCTTGCCGGTGCTCTTACATTGTGTGCCCTTGATTTCCAACATTTCCGTCGAGTCCGACCACCCTCCCTCGCAGGTACATTAACACACCATGGGCCGCGTGTTATTAAAGGTCGCCGTTGTCCTCCTCGTGCCCTTGGTACAGCAACTGACTCGCGTTGTAGGTTATCATCCTTGGAGACAGTGGGTATGTGGCCCAGCGTGCGCCTTGGCCGGCAGCTCATTGGGGTCGTATGCAGAGTTGGCAAAACCTCGCTCATGAACCAATATGTGAACAAGCGGTTTAGCAACCAGTACAAAGCTACCATCGGAGCCGACTTGTGGGTGTGCTTGTGTTTTGTGGCAAACCTAGGCTGCTGAACGCCGTCTAGCCTTACCAAGGAAGTCATGGTGGACGACCGTTTGGTGACGATGCAGGTTTGTTTATTTTGTGCTGTTCCTGGGGTTTCCCTGACGAACGTGGATAGCTCTGGGATACGGCTGGGCAAGAGCGTTTCCAGTCTCTCGGGGTCGCCTACTACAGAGGGGCGGACTGTTGCGTGCTGGTGTATGATGTGAACAGCGCAAAGTCTTTTGAGACGCTGGACAGCTGGCGCGACGAGTTTCTTATTCAAGCCAGTCCACATGATCCGGAGAACTTTCCTTTTGTTGTCCTCGGCAACAAGATTGACGTGGAGGAAAGTAAACGTCAGGTGCGATAGTCCTTGGTTGAGTATGAGCACCCCTACATGATATCGCAGGTGACGCAAAAGCGGGCCATGACGTGGTGTCAGTCCAAGGGCAATATTCCTTATTTTGAGACGTCTGCCAAGGAGGCGATCAATGTGGAACAAGCCTTCCAGACGGTGTCCAAGAATGCATTACAACAAGAAGCAGAGGAACAATTGTGCGTTGTGATGCGTCGTGTGGATAGACTGACTGAGCGTTGGATAGGTATGTGGATTATCCAGACCCCATCCAAATCGATCGGGAGAGTACACAGAACTATGGTTGCAACTGTTGATCTGCACAATGGATGTTTGTTATTTCTGTGTCATGTTAGCGACGAATGCCGCCGCCTGCTACCCAATTGTTGATCCTGTTGAGTGTTTAATTTACTGTCTCGTCGCAGAGGTATCTTATGTTACTGGTCATGTTGAATGAAGTGACGATTATGACATAACAGTAGACCATGATGACACGGGTACAAGAGTAGGTGTGCTGGATCTCTCACAACTTGAATGGGACCCTTGAAAGCTCAACCTTGGTTGAAGCAGCGTTATCGACGAACCAATAGACCTGACCGGGATGGGCAGGTCTGACCAGCGATGCGGGCAGCTGGTGGTCCTCCTTGTCCAAGATGAGGGGGAGTATATCCACCTTGTTCTCGCCGACGGCGACAAAGGCGACGCGAGAAGCATGATTGAGGACGGGAAAGGTGAAGGTGATGCGTTTGGGGGGAGGCTTGGGAGAGTCGTCGAGATAGGCAACCCATCTGTCAGTTTCGGCGAGCAGCTCGTGGCCTGGGAAAAGGGAGCAAGTGTGGCCGTCTGGACCGACGCCGAGAAGGATAAGGTCAAAGACGGGGAAGCGCGCCGAGTCCTTTTGGGCGAACTCGTGGATGAGCTCCTTTTCGTAGGCATCTGCGAGTTCCTCGAGATCGTCGAGCTGAGTTGTGTCGATGGTGTGGATGTTGGCAGGGGGGATGGGAACATGGTCAAAGAGCTCGGACATGCAGAGCTTGTGGTTTGAATCGGGGTGATCGAGGGGGACGACGCGCTCGTCGGCGTAAAAGACATGCCTGAGGAAGGGTCAGATAGGGCAA
>QFEQ01000265.1:152459-254414 GCA_003316335.1 Hemileccinum impolitum
GGGGGGGGGTGAGCGGGTACCATTTGTCCCACCTGGCTGCGGGGTTGTCGATAAGCGCAGAGAGCTGTTTTGGCAGTGAGCCGCCAGAGAGGGCGATTGAGAATCTGCCCTTTTTCTCGATGGCGTCCTTTTGTACTTTGAGGACGAACGCGGCGAGGGCAGCGGTGAGGTCTGCGGTGGAGGAGAAAGCGTGGAGTATGGGCGGACTCGGTGCTGAGTGCATCGTCGTTCAGGGGGAAAATGTCATTTATTTATCATTATTATTATTATTATTATCCAATTATTATACGTCACTCTACAAACACGTCAAAACAACTCTGGGAACACGGCAAGCAGCACCGCATCAAGTACAAACACGGCCAAATGTCGATTGCAGGCACAGTCGCTCAGCCCATCCACGACGCCGTCCAGCGTGCTCACCGGCGAGTCACCCAGCAGAACAGATCGCACCGCGGATGGCACCCACTCGACCAGCCTCTTCACTAGCCGCTCGCGGATCACGACCTGCTCCTCTGCTGTCGGGTCGACCGGACGAGGGCCAGGGTAGCCATTCGGGAACAGCGTCTGCTTGGAGAGTCGCACGACAGCGAGCATCGACGACGCAGACAGCACGTATGTGTACAGCAGGTAGCACAGCAGCCTAGCCACATGTCAGACACGCAAACGCCAGATCGGGCCAACGCACTTGTTCATGAACGTCTGGAACGAGCGACAGAACAGTGCGACACACTGCACCAGCGCAGTCGCAGCAAGTCGATTCTGGACGTGCAGTACTTGGGAAATCATTTCCAGCGGTCGACGCGTGAGATCGACGGCAAGTTTGCTCTCAGACGTGTCGACCGACGCAGAGGGTGTCGTGGGAACATGCTGGGCGTCGTCCATTGCTCGTCGAGAACAGCACGTTTGGTTTACGATGGGGATGATGTACACGACTTGCTTGTATGCGTGTATGAGCATGATGCACGTTCCAGATAGTTTCTGGATGGCTGAAAGCAAGAGCACGATGATGCTCGATTTGGAGAGACGAGCGTGCGCAGACGTCGACGAGACAGATGGCTGCGACGAGGTTAGACACAGCACAAGGCGAGAATATACAAGCGCACACCTGCTCTGGCAAGACGTCCGGACGAGGACCAAGCATGTCCAGCACCATCTTTTGAAGGAACCAGGGCTGGGTTATGAGAGGGATGACGTCCTTGACCACGACCTTGAGGATGATTTCCCTGACGATGAACCGCTCTGCCTCTGGGGCGTAGTCCTCGGCGGGAAGGCATTCTTTCAAGATGTGGTCGACAGCTTGTCGAAAGTATTCTTCGTCTATGGACCCATCGGGGGAGACCGCCATGTGGGATTGTAACTGATGGAACAGCTCGGGGAGCGACAGCGCGCCCCCGGTGGCATATGATGTCGAGGCCTTGGAGACGGCCTGACGGTAGTCCCTGTAATGCTGGGTGATGAGGGCAGGAACGTCGTCAAAGACGAGGCGTGACAAGTCTGCATCGAGAAGACGGCGTTCGAGGGCACGAATGACATGTGTGAGGATGGCAGCGATCTGGGGGAGAAGTTCCTTGTCGTATCTCGTGAGCTTGGTCCACCAGGTGTTGACAAAGGCTCTGAGAGCGAGGGCTATGAGGTCGTGTGCCTCGTCGTTGAGTTCTGGCGGACAAGTATGAGAAAGGAACAGCGGGGGCAAGTCAGTGCTCGGTGGGAGATGCGGGAAGAGAAGACGTCTTGCGAGGCTTGCGGGTTGCTGGATGGTCGACGCCGTCGAGCGCGCCATCAAATCAAGTCCGCATAAAACCGAACAATGTAAATTTCCCCGCTCCCGAGACCCCCACGTTTATGTTTCTCTCCCATCGCCATCCATCACCATCAAGCCTTGCTCGTCGTGCATGGCGGTCATTGTCTGCGACCGCGCCCGTCGCTCGAGTCGACATCGAGGTACATTTCATTCACCCCCTCTCCCGCTGACTCGACTCATCCATCCTTGCCCGCAGCCTGCCCAGCTCACCGTGACGCGCACGACGAACCCACGCCAGCTGCCCCCTTCCTCAGACCTGCTTTTCGGTCGCACCTTTGTACGATGTTCCATTCGTCCGATTGCCTTTTGAAACTCATTCTCTGTCTTGCCCAAAGTCGGATCATATGCTCAGGATCCCGTGGGCCCACAACACCGGATGGGGCACTCCTTCCATCGAGCCCTGTGAGCGACCCCGCCCCTTCGCCATCTCCCTCCTTGACATGTCACAGTTTCCACCATCAACCTCACCCCCGCTGCAACCGTCCTTCATTATGCCCAGGCGCTCTTCGAGGGCATCAAGGCTTACAGGCATTCGGACGGCACCATCACCATGTTCCGACCAGACATGAACATGAAACGAATGAACAACAGCGCGAGGCGTCTCGCACTACCAGTCAGTAGTCCATCGGTATCAAATCTATATAACGGCTGATCAAATCTCTGTATAGACTTTTAGTGGCGATGCCCTTCTCGAATGCATTAGGCAACTCATTTCATTAGAGCGTCATTGGATACCCAAAGAACCAGGTCACAGTCTCTATATCCGCCCTACAATGAGTCAGTCATCTACCCCCCTGTCCTCTCTCCCACTTGCTCACAAGTCCAAGTCGGTACCAACGGCACGCTCGGAGTTCAACCACCAACCGAAGCCCTCCTCTTCGTCATCTGCAGTCCTGCCGGTCCTTATTACCCCCAAGGTTTCAAACCCGTCGCCTTGTATGGAACCACCGACGCAGAGTACATCCGCGCTGCTCCCGGAGGTGTCTATTTTTTTTTTTGCTTCCAGTGTCGTTCCATGACTGACCATTCGTGACGATCAGGCACTGGCGCTTTCAAACTGGCAGCCAACTATGCTCCTGGTGTCGTCTCTCAGAAAGCTGCCGCAAAACTAGGCTATGTCCAAAATCTATGGCTTCACGGCCGTGAACACTGGTTGACAGAGGTCGGTACCATGAACTTGTTCGTCGTGTTCAAGGGGGAAGAGGGTGGTAAGTGGCCACGTCTTTTCCTGAACGGGCCTGAACCGTATTTGTTGTTGCCAGTGACCGAGCTCGTGACACCCCCCCTCGACGGTATGATCCTTCCTGGCGTGACGCGTGATTCGGTGCTCGCCCTCGCCCGAAATCATGCTTCTGGGAGCAAGCAGCTCGAGGGTCTCCCCACGCAACTCAAAGTGTCCGAACGAGGCGTGAACATGGGCGAGGTCATCGCTGCGTCCAACGCTGGACGGCTCGTCGAGATTTTCGGCACGGGCACGGCAGCCATCGTGACACCAGTGGAAAAGATTGGATACCTGGGCAGAGATGTCGTTATTCCCACTGGCGAGGATGGCATGGGGCCCGTCTCGCGGCCGCTTTGGAAGACGCTGGTGGGTATCCAGACGGGGGAGGTTGCGAGCGAGTGGAACTTTGTCGTATAGAACCGTTAGCTTAGTCATCTGTTGGTAGTGTGCCAGTGTCTCCCTCCCCCCTTGAACGGACATTGAAATCAACGCTGGGATATTTCAGCGATGCTCTTTGACTCGTCCACCGCGCAACATCTCAAGCCATGGCTCGTCCGCACGCTCGGTCCAATGTATGTCCTTTCTCTCCTCCACGTCCACCACTCACAATCCCCCAGATGCGACGCAGAACCTGCCGCACTCGCCGAGTATGTCCTCGCACTCCTCAAGCACAACCTTCCAGAGCCAGAGATGCGCAAGGAACTCGCAGCCCAGCTCGAAGAGTTTCTCGAGAAAGGTGTGTGCCACCCTAGATCCCTCTTAACTCCCCATCACTCATGTCCGTTTCAGAGGGCCCTTCATTTATAGATACTTTATTCACCGTCCTAAGAACAAGGTCATATCTTCCCTATACCACCTCACCCCCTCCATCCCAGTCCTCACCTCCCACTGACACCGGCATCCCAATACCTCTCGATAGCTTGCTGTCCAACACTGCCCCTTCTCCAGAACGCGGCCAAAAACGTACACATGTCGATGACGACCGTGATACAGTCCATCCTGCAAAGGGCCCTCGGTTGACCGTCGATGGTCAGTTTTCACGCTACCCAAGCGGACGCGACATTCGTTCGACCGGTCAGTGGGGGCCTAGAAGTGACCGGCAGGGTTCCGCAAATGGAACTGGTTCAGCCGTGTTGAATGGACAAAGAATTCAGACATATCAACCGCCAGATCAGCGCAGAGGCATATGTCGGGACTACCACAGTGTGTACCCTTCCTTTTCCCCATCCCGTTTCATTCACCACCGATATCTAGACAATGGCTACTGCGCAAGAGGCGTACTCTGCAAATATAGTCATGGTGATGACGCCTTTGTTCCTTCACAACTGTTCGCGATGGGCTCCCCAGGGGGACCAATCCCCTTTCTACCCATGTTTCCCAATACCGTAATGCCGTTTGGTATGGTGGGACCTGGAGCGGCTTACGATCCTCACGAGGCTCGCATGGATATGCGGCCCAGTGGCAACATGATAGGCATCAACGGACGTGCTCCTCCGCGTACACCTGTTCTTTCCCGTGCTCAGGAGGACAGTTCACAGACCGCCCGTACTTCAGGAGAACTCCCTGTGATTCAGGATCTGACACCACAAATTCCCGAGGACCCCTCCACCACAGTTTCACAACCGCCTTCACAGGACGGTGCAACATGGATGCAGAGCGCACCACTACCGCAACAACCGGAGGCCATGGACGTTGACACGGGTGCTTCCTCACGGCATGTTCGTACCGCATCCGGATCTGTTCGGGGTGGATTTAGAGCTGAGGGTAGAGGAACATTTTCCGGTGACGCACAATCATTCCGCCCTGAACGTCGGAACGATAAAACACTCGTCGTCGAGAAGATACCAGAAGATAAACTCTCCCTCGATGCTGTGAATAGTTGGTTTAAACGCTTCGGCACGGTCACAAACGTCGCAATTGATGCCCGTACCGCAAAAGCGTTGGTCAGCTTTGCAGATCACAACGAAGCACACGCTGCATGGAAGTCGGAGGATGCTGTTTTTGGTAACCGATTTGTCAAGGTGTTCTGGCACAGACCGATGGAAGGTCGTGGCCAGAAGGGTACGCGCATGTTGGCCGCGTCCGCACCGTTGGTGGCAAATATCACTGCACGGAGTGCCACACCAACTTCTCCGACAAGCACGTCAACCACTACTGCTCCTCGTAAGCCAATTGTGGCCTCGCATGCTGCAGCCGAGCTTGCTGCGAAACAAAAGCTTCTGGAGGAACAGATTGCAGAACAAAAATCGTTCATGGCATCTTTGGCAACCGCTTCTGGAGAGGAAAAGAAAGTCATCATGGCACGCTTGAGAAAACTTGGTGAGGAGATGAAGCCCTCATCCTCAGCTTCAATACCTGGAGAAGCTTCGCCACACTCTGCATCTGCAACGCAACAGGCTGGAGGTTCTATGGAGCATCTCAGCCAGCATGATAAGGAAAGGGAAAGGCTGGACAAGGAACTAGATCTTCACGCCGTCACTGATGAGTCTACGGCAGACTTGCAAGCCAAGCTTGCGAAGCTCAAAGAAGAGGTGCGTTATATGTATTCACACATGTGACACAAGCGCTAAGAACGTTCCAAGGCCGCAAGCCTGGGCATTCCCGAAAGTGGAGATCATGCTTATGGTGGAGGATCGTACCGTCCTTACAGGGGCCGTGGTCGTGGAGCGCGCGGCGCATTCTTTCGCGGTGCGGTGCGGGGTACCCCTCGTGGTAGCATGAAGCTTGATAACAGACCCAAAAAATTACTTGTCAAGGGTGTGCGAGAGGACGCTACCCCAGCCTTGCGGGAATGGTACGAGGTAGGAATGGTTCTCTAACATTTTTGAAACGACGCACTCAAATACCTTTTCCCTTTCAGTATTCCGGTCAACTCGATACAGTGGACTCCGTCGGAGATGACGCGATGCTCGTTAGTTTCCGGACAAGAGCAGCTGCCGAGCAAGTTTGTACTTTCCTTTAGCCGTCTCGTGTTTGAGTTCTGATGGGCCATCTAGGCTTTTGCCAAGGGTAGTGATATCCCATCTATAGGCGTGGTGCAAATATCTTGGTACACAGGTCAACAATCATTCCCCAGTCCCAAAACACTCACTGTTTCGTCTTCTCAACCCATCACGAAAGAAAACGGCTCAGAAGACCTACACTCTTCACCAACCCGACACGAGCATCCTACCACGCGTCGCCAGGAGGAAGAAATTGTTGCGAGCGGCTGGGGTGATGGTGGGGATGAGGATGACATGGGGTTCTGATGTCAAGTGGAATGCAGCAATAGTCCTGCGTTTGCTCTTTATTTTTTCTTCACTTCGTTTGTACCTTGGGCACATCTCGGTGCTTGCATCACAATAATCAACGAGGATGAATTGGTCGCACGTTACCAGCACATCATCCATTTTGCACCGTTGTTGAGAATAGTTCATGATCAGTCGATTGGCCCGTAGGCCATATGTAGGTAGCTATGAGAGTCAGGTTTATACAGAGCAATACAGGATGCTAAGTTGTTGTTCTGAAATACACAAGTCAATGTTCGATCATACAAAAGTCGTTGCCTATACCGCGCAGAGCGTCTTATGTTGCATATGAGTCCAATGAATCAAGTCCTAGGTTCTGGTTCACTTTTCGTCTGGCATGCGATGAGCAGATTGACCCCCAGAGAGTCGAGCTCACTGTCACCCAAAGCGTTGCTACGTAGCCCATGGTTGTCTGGACCCATGGTTGTCAGGGTCGATCGAATCCGGTGAGTCACATATCGGCTGGTCGAAATACTTGGTCAAGTTCGGTTCAAGTGCGGGCAACCCAGAGGAAGACGAGTTCCCTGGCTCGCGGGATACAGACGGATCGCCTGCCCGACCACTTTTGGTCGAGAGGAACAAGGATCCCGCGTCAAGACCCCTCTCGTGAACGGCAATACTGCCCAAAGAAGGCCGCTGTTCGGTGTCCTCAAACGGACGAGGAAGCCCAAGGTCCTGTAGTGTCGATAGACGACTGCGTTTTGGTGCTGCTGTATTGGTAGATGCCAATGCGGCTTCTGCAAGCGAGTTGGCGGAATCGGAACGCCTGCGTTCCTTGCGGTCTTCTAGATCGTTGAACTGGGGCGAGGAGCTGCGCTGCAAAATGCATGCGTCACGATCACGGGCGGGCCCGGGCCCGGGATCGAAGTAGCGTCGGATGGAGCGGGATGGGTTGGTCACGTTTGGGGAGTAATAGTATTTCAAGATTGTATCCTCCCCCTCCTCCACAGGGTCTCGTTCCTGTCCGAGAGACAAGACGAGGAGAGGAGAGAATTCCCCGGCTTGTCCCACTCGCAGCCGCGGACGTACCCTCCTTGGTGGCAATGAATACGCGCTGTCGGTGAATCCATCATCATCCTCCGTAACGTGCGGGTGCGGCGGGTCGTCGGTATGTTTTCGTTTGCGCTGTGTGACCTCTGGTTCGAAGCTAGAAAGGGTGTCCCATTGCTGCCGTGCCTGTCCGTAGTTTCGATAAATTTGCCCGGTCTCCTCAACATAATTGACAAATGATGATGAGGGCGAGGTCGTGGGTGGAGGAGCATCATCCAAGCCAGCTGGACATTCACGACCGGGGAATGGATTGCGATGAAGAGGGAGATTGGATGGCATCCATCCACCGAAGGGACCGGGGGAGTCCCTTTCGACAGAGTCACAAGGTGGATGGCGAGAAGACACTGCGCCTGCGCTGTCATCTACATCCATTGACATGGACCCTAATTTTCGCTAGAAAATGCAAAGCCGGACAGTTGTAAGAACGCTGAAACCGAATCGGTAATAGTAACATGAAGACCGACTCACAGGACCGTCGAGATCCATCGATCGACTCTGGAAGACGTGGCGGGGTACGGGGGTTGAGCCTGCTGCTTTGATGTCCGTTTTATGAATTCCTCGCCCTTCGAAGCGCCTGTAGTACGTAGACTCGGTTAACTCTCCTATCGACTCGCGCCGTCACCACTCGCATGGCAGACAAAAACAAGGATCACAACTCATGGACCCACAGGGACCCACATCGCGACCTGAATACAATAAAGATGCGAGTGAGGCTATCAGTTTCATAATCCATTCGGTTGCAAAGCGAAGGCGAACCATGACCGCTGTTACTCGTTGTCCTTGCAACTCTTTGTCTCCTTTCGGGACCGTAGCAACACATCAATGTCAGACATGGAATGGTACCCCCGTGTTTACGACATTGATCAGCCAGACACCAAGGAAGGAATACGTCAGATCACCATATGGTGTATCATATTTCACTGATATGAACCCTGGGGCCAGCGAAGGCGTTGAGTCTGAGCAAGGCAGCAGGATCGCAACATTTTAGAGGGACCCGGCTTTTCCGCACAATAATGTTACTGCGTCACAGCTCGCAGATCATGTTGGTTATCGATTGAGCTTCGAGAACCGAGAATCTCCGTTTATGGTAGGCACTGACTCAGATCCACACCAGCGGCTGCCAGTGGACAAACAAACTTCCGAGTCGTCGTCCCAACTTCCAAAGGCTATGCTCAAAACCTGATGGGAATGCTCGTTGCTGGGCCCAGTGAGTAACGAGGACACTTATTAGAGAGTCCGTGTACGTTATTGTCACTATGTACATGGCCCGCTGACTCGAGTCAGGGATTCTTCCGGCTGTACGAGTCCACTCCACTGAATCTTTTTTTGCGCAACAAGTCCCGCACCAAAGACGAGTGGAGACTCCGACCGCGGAATAAACTCTGGCCAGGAGCGTTGCAACCAGTTGCTGTGCAGACTAGTGCTGCACGATGATACTGGCTTCAGGATAATCACCTCAAGCTAGTAACCATCAATGTCACGACTCGTCCTGATACCACACGGGACCTTGTTCTAAGAAATAACCCTGATTTTGTGAGTGCTTATGAAGCGTCGGTAGCACTGGCTGCCACTAGTCATGCGAACCTGCAGATAAACGAAACAAATTCCAGGGTCAAAAATAGCATCTCGACGAAGCCACTTGCCACGGCGTAGCGTGTAATAAACGAGTGAAGCGGTGCCTTGCGCCTACAGCACACATAATTCCCAAATAGGAGGCTAAACTCGACGCTGGGTACAGATTATTTTCCGTCCTTCACAGCACATCAAGGGCAGTGACCAAACTGAAGTCATTTTTACCTCAGACTCTCTCTTCGCCAGCCTCGCCATCTGGAGTCGAGTAGTGTGAGCTTGGAGACTGCCCGGCGGTATTCACGGTTGGTCACTAGCTGGACCACGCTAAAAAAAGTCGGCTCCCACTCGTGCATTTTTTGTACGACTGGACCAACGAGGTCCATGACAGTCACATGAATCATGCCGTGGCATTTCGTGCGCATATGTTGGGGTGAGTGGGTCGGCTCCCGTCCTGGATTGGGCCCCGTATCCCCACACCCTTCTCGCTTATAACAACCTCGCCAAGGACTTTGCATCATGCACTCTTTCGACGACTCATCGACGCGCCTTGTCGGCCTCGCGGGCCACATACCGGCCGTCCTGGATAGGCGACAGCAGACGTCTTCATTGGGCCTGAAAAACAACTCACTTCCACAGCACCATCATCCCTCACTGGCACTATCAGAAGCCACTACTTAACCTAGGCGACACAGGTTACAATGTCTCACCTTACGGGAATCAATGGACATAGAGTGGGTCTTCAGCAAGAAGCATTCCCACTGAAAGTTGGTGACTGAATTGGCTCTCGTCACAATGATTCACGTCTACATCGTGTCTCACTGTTTGAATACTCTAGGTGTGAATAAACATCTATGATAGGAAATCTCTCATCTAGGAACATGTCATGGTGTTACACCACTCAAAAGAACGTGCGATATGGCGATGGATATCTATGTACCTTAACCTGAAGCCCTGAGGCATCTCAAAAGGTATGTAAACCATGGGTATTTCAGAGGTAGATTGGGTATAATCCCCTCAAAAAAGTAGCACTGGCAGGATGTGATGGAGGTGCCTGTCTCTGTCGTTAGTGTGCAAAATGGGACCAGCCTCGCTTAAGTTGCTGTGCACTTCGGTCAAGCCAACTATCGTGAAGTTTCGGGAAGACTCACCTCGAAGAAAACAAACATGAGGACAGTGTTCGGTCCTAGTCGCATGAAGGCAGGGGTCCAACCTTTGAACATGAAGGCAGGACCTTCTTCACGCAGTGATTTCATGAGGACTTGCACTGGGCTAGCCTTCCCAGACTTAGGAGTCGGCATTAGTGTGAAGCCAACTATGAACGGGCAGAACATCTCACCGAACCCATTATTCTTGTTCTTATGACATCGGCCGGTGAGCAGACAGCTGCATAGAAGGGTGAGCACGAAAAATACAAGTTGTGGACAACAAACTTGTTCCACAGGTCCCGGCGGCTAGACTAGCCACTACGTGCAAGAAAAAACCATCCTGGAACTGATAGTCTACCAAGGGTATTCGATGACGGAGCAAGGTCGTCTTGAAGAAGTCGTAACTGTAGTCGGACTCAGGAAGCGCGCTCAAATAATTCATAAGAGAACGATTGGGTCAACTCACGATCCCACCTGTGACGTCTATCAAAAGGGCACGTGTTACCCTACCTTTAGAGGAGACAAAAACGCTTACGTTCATCAAAACTGCACGTGTCTTGGAATGTATATGTTAACCCTTGCATCATTCGCTCATAATCTGCATGCTCACCGCGTTGGTTCCGAGCCCCCTGTTGAGGCCCTTGAGGCCCTCGTTCTTTATGAGATCCACAAGACCAGTTAGAGCATTCCCATACCCGTAACGCTTCTCTGGCGGTCTCAGGGAGTCACTAGTCATGCGCACAAGCAGTATGTCGGCAGGGTTGCCTGCAATACCTCCCAATCCACCGGCCACACTGGCGGCAAGGAGGAGCTTGCCAGCGGAAGGCTTTCCATTTTCAGACATACGTCGCTTCATCTCTTCGTAGCTTCCAAGGCGGACAAGCGAGTATGTCATCTGTCGAAGTAGCGATGCAGAAAGGCCAGTGTAAATGCTGCGCAAGCCGTTTTCCGACAATGAAGTCCGGATTGTTGCAATCATGGACGGGCGCGGCACAGATGGACCAAGGGTTTGCATACGGCTGTACCAGTGTACACGTTGGTCATGCTATGTCAGTGGAACTAATGCTCTTACACTTTTGTCAAGTCTAGGGGATGTGTAAAGCAGGCCGCCACTAGAGCACGGCGCATAAGACAAGGCATAGAGGTCTGGTGATTATCACCTACTGGAAGCAGCAACGCCTGTGATTTGGCTGTTAGCCTAATATCATGCACAGTGAATAGCTAGCTTACCGCCAAGCCTGCGTAAAGCAGTGTTTAGCAAGGCCACCCAAGTAGTGTTTGGACATTACTCACCAGAATGGATAGGTGGGCATCTTGCGTCTCGTCTTCTGCCACATCTCCTTACACACAGGAGCTTTTATACCCTGGGTTTGGGAAACTACAGCTTGACGCGTGACCGGTCTGGGATTGTCACCCGCGCAGTCTTCTGGGAGTACAAAAGGCCACAAGATGCTGTTGTCTGCAGTCGGTTTATTTCCGCGAAGCTCTAAGATTATTTTGGTTTTTTAAACCGGCGTCCGCGTTGAGATATGTTCTAAAAGCCGCAATGAGAAATGGTGGCAGCGCACTGAAAAAAAAGGAGTGGCTACGTAACGGGACCACTGCAACTCGTTGGACAGCCAAATGCTGAGGTTTGGACGGGCTCTGGTTCACAACGACACCCCGCTAACGGGCTGCATCTCAACAACGCCTCTCCGCACGTCGATGGGTATATTCGGGGGGGATGAAGAAGAGGTCCGTGCGCACGTGAGATTAGGTAAGACGTTCATCCTCATTAGTCAGCATACAAACATCTTTGACTGCGCCACAAACTTGTTGTCTTCTGACTTTGACTCTCTCCTCAACCATCTCTTGCTTCACTCCTAACTCTACCCACCAAATAATACTCGTAATTTTATTCGGCAATGTCGCATGACAACGAGGAACTGGTCAACTACGAGGATGAAGACGACGTCGTCCCCAACGGCGCTGTTGCACCCACGAACGGTGTCGCTGCTTCGGCAGCAGCAGATGGCGAGGTCGAAAAAGACAAGAAAAACTTCTCAGGTATACATTCTACCGGCTTTAGGTCCGTTTTCTTCTCTTTTTTTCATGGTATCTTTTTGCCTAACTTTTTTCTCTCAGGGATTTCTTGTTGAAACCTGAACTTTTGCGTGCAATCAGTGATCTTGGGTTCGAGCATCCTTCAGAAGGTATTGTTGTCGTGGTTTGATCGGCTTTTTTTGACTCACTGTCACCTTCGCAGTTCAACAGGAATGTATTCCCCAAGCCGTCCTGGGAATGGACGTCCTTTGTCAGGCAAAGTCGGGGCACGGCAAGACTGCGGTCTTCGTCCTTGCAACGTTGCAGCAACTGGAGCCTGTAAATGGCGAAGTTTCTGTGATTGTCTTGTGCCATACCCGTGAACTCGCTTTTCAAATCAAGAACGAGTACACGCGGTTTGCAAAGTACATGCCTGACGTACGGGTCCACACCTTCTATGGCGGTACTCCCGTACAAAAGGACGCGGAAATCCTTCGGGACAAAAATCGGTGCCCGCACATCGTTGTGGCGACTCCTGGCCGCCTGAATGCCCTTACTCGAGACAAGATTTTGGATGCCAAGAACGTCAAACACTTCACTTTGGACGAGTGCGACAAAATGCTCGAACAGCTTGGTTAGTCTCCGCACCTTCAGTTTCGGCTGCCAATCTTGGGAGTGTTGCGCCATTAAACAAACTGCGCCCATCTCGCCGGTCTCCGCCACCGGTTAACGAAGTTCTTGTCGCCATACTCAACGTCACACTGCCAATGTGGGCAAGCGCCGTGGCCTCCACTTGGGATTGGTGTTGAAGCATGGTTATGGGTTCATCGTCGGGTTGCTGAGTTGCTGAGAGCGTTGCATGATGAAGAACATCACGGGTCCACTTGCGATTTCCTGCTCTCGCCGCAGGCAAAGTTTCACATGGGCCTCTCGCAGTTTATGTATCGGCGCTTGCAGTTCCTTCCCCATTTTTGAGTTTCTTCTTTTCTCGCTCGACCCGAGATTCAGTCGCGATCTAACCGCTATCCCTCGCCCTTTCTTTGCTGCGTAGACATGCGTAGGGATGTTCAAGAAATTTTCCGTGCGACTCCCCACCACAAGCAAGTCATGATGTTTAGCGCCACGTTGTCAAAGGAAATTCGTATCACCTGCAAAAAATTTATGGCGAATGTGAGTCTTTGTCTTTTAAGTCAACAGCATGCATTCACATGGGAACAACAGCCTCTCGAGATTTTCGTCGACGACGAGACAAAACTCACGTTGCACGGTTTGCAACAACACTACGTCAAGCTGGAGGAGAATGCCAAGAACAGGAAGCTCAACGATCTGCTTGATACATTGGAGTTCAACCAGGTCGGCAACTTCTGGAGTGTCTTGTGTTATATTTATCCCTCTACAGGTCGTTATCTTTGTGAAGTCTGTTGCACGTGCTATTGAACTGGACAAATTGCTGGTATCATGCAATTTCCCGAGTATTAGCATCCATTCTGGTCTTGCACAAGAAGAGCGGTAGGTGTATGGGATTCCCTTGATTGCTCTGCTGACGCGATGAACAGCATTAAACGCTACACGGCCTTCAAGGCTTTTGAGAAGCGAATACTAGTCGCTACTGATATTTTTGGTCGTGGGATTGATGTTGAACGAGTCAACATTGTTGTCAACTATGACTGCCCTCCTGATGCAGACAGCTACCTTCACCGTGTCGGCCGTGCTGGGCGATTTGGGACCAAGGGTCTTGCGATCACATTCGTGTCGAGCGAGAGTGATCAGCAGGTGATGGCTGCCATCCAATCTCGATTCGAGGTGGCAGTACCTGAGTTGCCAGAGCACATTGACCCCGCTAGCTATAGTGAGTTGGTCTAGTGCATGTTTGACGCGTTATTCTTATTTCCGATTTTCAGTGACGTCGTGACCGATATGCACTTTTGTTTTCTACTCTGACTGTAACAATGTACTTGGTAGAGGTTGTTGGGTCGCGAATGGTTGCCCGACATCACACGTTGCGATTGATTGAAAGGAGACCTCGCTGTGTAAATAAATAAGAGTGAAGCACGATTAACCCCGGGTGGTACCAGGTGAGCTCGAACACCTCTTCATTCGAGTCCAAGTCTGCATCCGTGCTCAGCTGGTGGGAGTTCATGACGCCAGGGACTTTAGCAGTGTTGGCCCAGGGCAATCAATCGATCGCGTTTAGTATCCTCGCTGGCCTTGAGATGTCGCCATCTGGTCCCGTCAATTCACGAATCGGAGTCGGCAATGGAGATGATGCCAGAGGGTTAACCGTAGACAGAGGTCCGACCGCCGACGGCTGCGAAGAAGGATACGCGATTGTGTTGTGATGGGAGGACAGGAGACAGGGCAACCAGTTTCATCCTTTGATGGTGCTCTTGCCACGGCGTGAGAAACGACAAGTCGAGTGCGAAATAAACGGAGACGGATGATTTCTAAACGAGTGATTTGATTGGACGAGGTCTCTTGGAGACGGTCAACGGACAAAATTGGATCGGAACGCGGGATCAAAAACGACGGAATCTCACGGACTTGAGGTGGGGGCATCCTACCCTTTCCGAGTTCACTCTCTTCATAAAAACGGCTGTGGTCCCTCTCTCTCCCCTCCCCCAACCATGGCTCCGCGCAAGCCCTGGGGTCTCGAATGGCGTTCGTCTGTCTGGTTCGTCACAACAGGTCCGTCGTCCTCCTCACTCGCTCGCTCGCTCGCTCGCTCGACCTCACTCACCCCCACATCACCCAATCCAGTCGTCGGTTTCGGTGCGTCATCCTTTTCACGCCTCTCTTTTCCTTCTCACCCCCTCTCTCTAGGCATCACCACCGATCTCCTCGTCTACTCCATCATCATCCCCGTCATGCCCTTCCAACTGGAACGTCTCAATTACCACTCCGTCTCCGCACTCACCGGCTGGCTTCTCTGTGTATACGTGCGTTCGTCATCCCATCTCCCCTCTCTCGCTCACACCGCTTCTTCCAGTCCGTCGGGCTCGTGCTCTGTACGCTCACATCCTCTCCTCTCCACTCTCTACTCACATCTGGTCAGCCACAATACCCATCGCTATCTTGGCAGAAAAGAGCCCCTCTAGGCGCACTCCCCTCGTCTTGGGTCTTCTCGCTCTCCTCGCCGCTCAAGTCCTCCTCATGGAAGCTCCCGACTACGCAGTCATGGCCATCGCACGTTTCCTCCAGGGTATCAGCTCTTCCATTATTTGGGTTGTTGGCTTGGCCCTCCTGTAACTCATCCCTCACCCCTCTCTACGTCTCTCTCTTCTCACCTTCTTACTAGTTGTGATACCACCCCAGAGCGAAACATCGCCAGCAAGTCCCTTCCTTTCTCCTTCTGTCCTAGCTCGCGCTCACCAACATGTCTCATCCAGGACAGCTTGGCTTTGCAATGACAGGTCTCTCCGTCGGGTATGTCCCCGCCAATCTCTGCTTCATCCCGGCTGATAGCCCCTAGCCTCATGGTTGGCACCCCTGTCGGAGGGAGCTTGTATGCCCGTTTTGGCTTTCGCGCGCCATTTATTTTCGGCGAAATATGCACGGCCGTTGACCTCATTCTTCGCTTACTCATCATAGAGAGGGACGCTGCGCTCACATGGGGCTACGATCCTGCAACATGTCAATATATCAGTCTCACCACAGACCTGGAATCTTCCGCTTCCCCTCATCGTTCATCAGACCCTGTCGGACCCGCCTCATCGCGTCCCGACCCTGTACAACCCACCCCAGAAACTCTTGTCAGTTCCAAACAGAACACAGTCGCACTGGATTTCCACGCTCCCTCTTCCACAAACCTAACCATATCAGAGGTTTCGCTCGTTCGAAAACCACTCCCATTGTTGTCAGTGATACGCCTTTTGGGCCAATCTCCCCGTGCTGTGGTCGCGTTAATCATGTCTTTGGTTTACGGGTATGTTCCAATAACATCCCGATCCTCCCCTTGACAGCCCGTGTCCTCTCCAGTACCGTCAACAGCATGTTGGAACCCTCTCTTCCTCTTCACCTGCAAGCAACATGGAATTATAACTCTGCAAAAGTTGGTTTGGTATACATGGCAGCTCTTGTGCCCGCTCTGATTTGTGACCATCTTTTACTGGCCTATGATTCAAGCGCTGAGCTGACTTTGGAGTTAGCATCGCCTCTAGCTGGGTTGCTCGCCGATCGCCTAGGTTCAAATTTCATCACCTTCACATGCCTGCTCCTCTCTCTCCCTTGGTGGGTCATCTTGGCACTGAGGAAGTCAGTCGCTTTGTTTATTGTCGCCATCGCTTTGCAAAGTGAGCATCATGCCCTGGCATTTCTGCTCTTCCTTATGTACTTGGCCTTTAGGTTTCTTTGTTTCAGGGGTAATTCCTCCGGTGACCGCAGAACTGGCAACCGTCGCTCGGGACATGCAGGGCGTTGGATGCACGTCCTCTCCTCTTCCATGGATTCCTTGGCTGACCATACCATACTTTAGATGCCCATGTATACGGCGCCTTCAATCTGGCCTTTGGGGTTGGAACTGCTGGTGAGTCTTATATGTGTGTGTATGGATGTATTGCTGACCACGAACAGTGGGCCCTATAATTGGCGGACAGGCTCGTACTCGCTCACAGTCTTGCCGACAATTATCTTATTGACATCCTCCTGCAGGTTTACGGTCGTGTAAGACATGGTTGGACTGCAATCTGCT
Organism: Hemileccinum impolitum; assembly: GCA_003316335.1. Classification (NCBI taxonomy): domain Eukaryota; kingdom Fungi; phylum Basidiomycota; class Agaricomycetes; order Boletales; family Boletaceae; genus Hemileccinum; species Hemileccinum impolitum. Next base: position 169,246 of record QFEQ01000265.1, read on the forward strand.
GCATAACAGCCGCACTCATCACGATATGCATCATGCTTGCATTCTGTTTTACCGGTGATGATCCTCTGCTATCCAAGGTGATGCGGCAGCAGAACTGGTCACAACCGTCACTAGAGATGAAGTCTATGAAAGGCCGTTCCAAGGAGCGGACCGCCGACGATCCCAGTGAAGTGCACTCTTCATAATTAATAACCTTTGGACATTACACATACCATGAACCATTTTATACTCTTAATTTATTGTGAACTACTCGGCAATGGTCACCTAGTGTTGTATATCATTGTAGAAATCCCCATGCTACCGGAATGGTAATTTAGTCGGAATCGAGCACTCCTTGTTGTTTCACAGAGTCCCAGTTCTGCATGGACTCTCAGAATTTGGATGCTGCAACGGATCAGGACTCTTCAGAGCCCGCCTTGACGGCACATCACCAGGGAGCAACCGGCGACGTCGGTGTCACCGCATCACAGCTTGTGGCATCACCTTCAAGTTCTAGTCCTGGCGCTCACTGGACGTCAGGCCCACACCTGGACTCTCACAGCCGGAACGACCTCAGACAGGCCTCTGTTGCGCTCGACACTGCGTACGAGCGAATCACCTCTCTTAGGAACAGCATCAACGACATGTTGAATCGCATCCCGTCGGAGGTGGCAGGGACCGGGACCTCGACGAGTAGTACAGATACCAGCTCGACACAACCTCGCCCCTCCCTCAGTCACGATGCTAGCATTCGCCCGCCACATTCTGCGCTCGTGCTCTCAAGCGAGCAAGTGGTAGAAGAGCTCAACATGAGAGCTGCGAGGCTGCGCTCACTCGTATCTCCCTCTGCCCGACAGAGGCTCGAGGAATTTGAATCCAACAGTAGACATAACGCGAGGAGGGAGTCCACATGGGACAGGTATCCTCAAAGCGATCGTCCAAGGCTAAGCAGAAGTGACTTACACTCAGCCCCGCCCCGATCCCGCACGCCCCCCATGCCAGATCTCGTCTTACCACGCGCTGCACAGCGCAGAGAACTCCAAAGCGCCAATCGAGATGAATCGACTACTATGATTGGAAGACGTGTGGCCGCACGCGTAAACGCATCCGACAGTCACAGTAATCTTTCTTCACGACTGTCGCTTTCGCAGATCGAACAGCGGTTGCAAGCCCAGACGGCACAGATCGCGCGGGAACTGGAGAACATGACGGACCGTTTGACAGCACAGAGATCTAGAAGAGTCGAATTGGCTTCTTCGAGCGTGCATGGCGATAATGCTGCTACTGCTGCACATGATAGTAGGACTTTTGGGCCACCGCAAGCTGGGTTGGCCACTGCTAGTGGCGACTTGAGGTTGGTGCCCAACCCCCCAACGGGCGGGCGCCCACTCAGGTCAGCTCGCGACGTCACTCTCGTCGACAACACACGCATTGTCCTCCCACAGCCGATATCACGTACATCGTCAGACGGCACTCCAATTGACGAATTCTCGGCTCCTTCTCGCCGTAGCCTCTCTGCGGCCTTTAGGGAGCATATTGCAACGTATCGGGACCATGTCCAGGTCGGGGATGTGTCTCAGGACACTCCTCGGCATCTTGCGAGTACACCCGAGGTGCGGGGGACTATGGTCAATCTTCTCGCGCGGGATCGGGACGACCAGTTCCTATCAACCCGTCAAGCCGAATTCACCCTACCTGGCGTTGATACCAGTCGGAGGGAGGATGCGTCTGTCCGCTCCAACCCCGCTTCTCCTGCAGGGCAAGGTAGACGACGAAGAGGTTGGAGTAAGCTCTTTTTGCGAATACCGGGCCGTTTCATATCTGACGCACGATACAGCGCGACTCAATGCTGATGGCGACGAGATAGATTCTGATGAGGATGACAACGCGTCACCACACACACGTCGCCTGCGAATGCGCTTTGCCTATGGTACTCCAAACGTGGACCAGCCTGCGACGCGGTCTCATACAGTCACCATCGAAGATATCCTTTGGCGGACGTCTGGGAGCGACAGTGAAGCGGATGCACTCTCCCCAGATTCGACTGAAAGTTGTCAATCACTTTTCCAGGGTTCTCCTCCCCGGCCTTCAATCCGCCGTCCGCATCCTCTCCCGACGCCGGTGGAGGACATGCTGATATACCCAGCTGCTAAACCCCCTCAAAGACCACAGGTGATCTGTGTGTCAAAGTATGCCGGTCTTGCTGGTCGGTGACCCATCTCTTGGTCATATTTCATGTTTGCAGCACGTCCTCGCTTCCTTGACGTCTGTGTTATTTGGGTTGGAAGTTCTATTCCCCTTGTGCTGCACGGTGGCCGTTCTTGTTTAGTTATTCGTAACTTAGATGGCTTTTCTTTTCTCTACACCTTTTTTTCTACTCGACACTGTATCGTGTGAAAAACCCTTGACAATGCGATCATTCGGATTTGTTTTCTCTTTCCGTTACACTCGCGTGCAGCCTGCCCCATCCTTGCTGGTTTTCCTGGGTCGTCGTCGCAGTCAAGGATGTGGCGGGTTCTTTCCTCTTCAGAAGAGCAACATCGCTCGAGGCAATGAAGAGGTGGTTTGTCGCGCAAGAATGACTCAGATCCTGGCGGGTGCGAACCCAGAGCCCCTTCATCACAGAGGGGGTTTCTGAAACAGTGCCAGACATGCATGCCCATCACCTTTGGCTCGGGCTCGGACGTGTTTTCTCACCATCGCCGTGTGGGTATCCGCAAGAACTTTTCGCTCTCACTGTAGTATTTTTTCTTTTTCTTTGGGTCAGCTCCAATGCTCATTCTCATTATTCATGGCGACGGCGACAACCGTTGTACAAGTACGTAGAATAGTATTATTACTCTAGACAGAGAAGCGACACCAATGTTTATAAATGCCAATACGGTTATGATTGTGCGGGCGAGGGCGTCGCCTGATATGTCCCGTAATAATTGGGCTGGTACAGGCCGGCGTTGTAGGCACCCGCAGCACCCGGCTGTCCAGCGACCGCCCTCAAGTGTGGAGGTAGCGTTGAAGCGACATACCCCGCCGTGCCAGCGGGTCCCGTCCACGTTCCGCCCGCGGTCGGTTGGTACGGTTTCCCACCCGGCGTCGCTGTTGCAACGGTGTTCGCCACGGCACGCTGGCCTGGTGTCTGAGTGGCCGAACTAAAAAAGCCCGCATATGATGTCGGCATCGCACTCGGCGTCGTCGCCCCAGGGGTGGCAGCAGCAGCAGCAGCAGCACATGGCTGTGGCGTCCCTTTGCGAGATCCGCCTGCAGACGCATTGGATTGCGCCTGGGGGTTATATTGATACCAGGACGAATATGCGTATTGTTGCTGTCCGGCCGCGCCATACGGTTGACCCTGGTAATACTGCGATGTGGCTTGTGCTTGGGTGGTCGCTTGGGGGTACGTGTTGGGATAATACGGCGTCGGTTGACCAGGCTTGTATTGGTAACCCGGCCGATAGGGCGTCGCGTAGTTGTAAGAATAACCGGCATAAGCCTGGGCTGCGGCTGCTGGTGTGGCAGGAGTGGCTTGCGCAGGCGCGGGTTGCGTTGGCGCTGGCGTATGGGCTGGTGGTGCTGCCGGAATTGCGGTTGCAGTTGACTTGATGTAGAGGGTAGAATCATCTCGAAGGGCCGTTGCGTGCTCTGCGGGGAGTGTCCCTTGCCAGCCTTGAGTGGGCGCTATGGGCAAGGTCCGTTGGAGTTTATGAAGGGTGGATGGCGATGGGATGAGAGGGGCGTTTTCGGAAGTGGACGACCGAGGTCGGAGAGATGTGAGAAGGCAAAGGGAGTCGAAAATACCCTGGGCTAGAGTGGAAAGATGAGTGCTGATGACAAGTGATGGCAGGACGGTGGGACAGACCGGTATCCCACTCTTCCGATCCTTCTTCAACTTGGCTAAACCCACCCGGCTTCGACAACCGTTTATTCTGAAATTCCTCTAGTCTTTTGAGTGCTTTAGCGTTTCGCTCGAGAAGTTCATGCACAGCTGCTTCAAGCTCCAAGCTTCCCAGGGCTTGCTTGAGCAAGGTTATCTGTTCTGTCGAGAAAAGTCCCTGCAATGATGCTTGGTCGTCAAGCACGTCGTTCTTGTCAGACTTGTCGATGCCATTGAGCTGAGGAGACTCGGGGGCTTCGTCCGTGGGGTGCTCTGTGATGGAAGTGTGTTCGTCTGACCATCTCTTCTTTCTATCTTCCCATCTCCAGAATAATTCACCCATGACTGACCGACCGACCTCGACGCCATCTTGTTCAAATACAGGGGCAAAGCTGGCATATGGGCCATAATCCAGGAACGCGCCACAGCTCACACGACGGGGCCCGTGAAGCTTTGAATTGTAGCCTGGAGGCTTCTTGGGAACATAGGATGCCAAGGTGACAGGGGACGACTCTGCCGAGCCTGGTTCAGCTGGAGCAGGGGCAGAAGGGGAAGGTAATATGGCGACGAGCTCGGCGTTTGCGGTGGGCAGGTCTTTCAAAGGTTTACTGTCCGAGGGGACGAGATCGGAGCTGAGGGAGGACCAGCAAATGGCAAACGGCAAACGTTGCATGAGGGCATACTTTTTTGCGTGATGCAAGTTGGCATGTTTTTCTGAAGGAGATGGTTTAGCATCGGACGAGGTGTCGGATGAATCGATGAGGAGGGAATCGATGTCGAGGGGAAGGGGTACGGAGCGGCAAGAGGCTTGGTCGAAGAGGGAGCAAGCGAGGTTGCAGAAACGGAGTTGTTGGGCTGCAGGGGAGGAAGGACGGGATCTTGGATGGTAGGATACTGGAAAGAGATTTTGAACGGCGGCCTGGGAGTGATGATATTGAAACGCGAAAAGAAGAGAAGAGAAGCGACATACACGTAAGACGCGAAGGGGATGCTGAGATGGTTCTCTGAGGAGGGCGCGGAGGGAGAAGGAGCCAGACTGTGATTTTGAAGTGGAAGGCTCTGAGAGGTCGGGGGAGGGGAGAGGGAAGACGCGGTCGAGCAACGCTTGAGAGTCGATTCTGTTGGAGGAGTGGGTAGACGCTGAAGGGGCGAGGAAAGGACTTACAGTTCGAGGATGTCGAGGATGTGCTGTGCGTCGGTGGGGTGAATGGGCACATTGGCAGCGAGGGGGAGATGTTGTCGTTTTGTGGCGCCGAGGTTGTCGTCGTCAATGTCAGGCAAGTTCTCCTCTTTTATTGCACGGAGTTGCTTTGGAGGTGGGTGATCGTCGTTGTCTGCGAGAGAGGTGCGTTTTCGTTTCTTTGTCGTGGTCTTTGATTTGACCGAGGGTGGCAGATCCTTCAAGTCGCTCTGTAATTGCGTCGCTGAACTTCGCGTTGCGCGGGCCATGGCCGACCAAATGGACGACTTGGCCTAATAGCGTGACTACAGACGCGCGTGATCATTCAAGCGGAGATCGCATCTTCAAACTCAGACCACCCCCGATCCCGCGCTCGATTCCCCCCCCCCCCCTCTCTTCTCCTCGTCCGCGATGCTTTGGAGAGCCCAGCTACGCTCTGCACCCGCCAACGGCCACGCCGCCTTCGTCCCTCCCATCCGCAAAGTCGTCCTCGAGTTCTGCCAGCATGGCCCGTCCTCGGCCAACACGCGCACATTCATCTTAAAACACATCCAACGCGTCGCCCGCCAGAACCCGCACGTCGAGTTTGCCGTCAAGCAACGAAACGGTCACGAACCCATCGCTCGCGGATTCTATGGTGCGTGCACCCCTCTCTCTCTCTCTCTCTCTCTCTCTCTCTCTCTGACAACGCTGACCTGTCACCAGTGAACGGACGCGACAAAGTGATACCGCTGCAACGCCTCGAAGCGAACGGGGTGGAGCAAAAGGTGCAGCTGATACTCGAGTCATCCGGCGCCAGGATCAAGCCGTTGAAAAAGGGACGGATAGTGGAGAGCATGAGCGAGTCTGTGCGGGGAATTTGGAGTGGGATGCACGTCGACACGCCGTTTACATTCTGAGTAGCTGCGAATGTTTCATGTCAAAAAACACGCCGTTGCCTGCAGGCACGCTTGCCATCTCGCCTCCCTCTTCCTCCTCAACTCCCCTTGTCCTCTCCCACCATGTCTCAGGTCCGTCTCTCTCTCTTTTTCTCTCGACTTGCTCACTCACTCTTCTTTTAGTCTGATCAAGTCTTGTCCAATTGGCTCGAACCCGACGCGATCGTAAACGTACGTTGTTGGCTTCTTCTCCATCACTTTCAAAATCTCAACTTCACACAGTCCACCTCCGAACTCTCCCCAGTCACTTCCCTCACCGATCTCCCTGTGAGCATCCACACCGATGACGACACGTCCCTCCGCTAATTTCGACCACCGCCACCAGTACCCCATCCCTGAACATGACGAGTATCCTGTCATGCCCCACAGCCTCAGACATGTCCTCGTTAGTCCCCATCCTCTCTCCCTCCCCAATGTCCCCTCGTTCATCCTTTCCCTCTCCTCAGACACCACCGCCATCCGACCCCCTTGGTCGTCCTAGAAGCATCCTCCTCGAACCTGCACTCTATCCCTCTTCTCCATATTCCAGATCCAGATTCTCCCCTTCCTCTCATTCTCACAATGACGGCGTCTTCCGTGCCAGACAAAGCGTGTCCTCCATCGGCTCTTGTTCCACCCGCTCAGCCCCCCCAATCAAATCAATCCTTACTCGACACGATTCTGGCATCTCCATGGCTACAACATCAAGGTCCACTCGTCGGAAAAAGAAGCGCTCCCCATCTTCTGTTAAATTCGTCGATGCTCCAACAGTACACTATGACAACGCCATCTATTACAATACTTCTCCCCCACGCTCACCCCCCTCTCCTCCGTCTGAGCCCCGCAAGCCAACCCGCTGGTTCACAAAATGGTGGAAAAAATCACCCACTCCCCCATCACGACCCTTCATTTCTGGCCCATATCACATATCCTATACCCCGTCGCTGGTAGACCTCTACGCTCCCAGGACGCCAAAACCAAAACCAGGCCGGCTAAAACAAATCTGGCATCGACTGACCAGCGTGATTCGTTGAGCTGCAGGCAAGCAAAGCAGTCGTTGCACCTGGCCCCGTCGTTCATCCTTGTTCTCCGTTTCCCACCCCACCGTAACCGAGGTCGCATCCTGGGTGGGCAGCATCTTGACACGCGTGTTTTATGTCCGCAACTACGCACCGATCGATTCGGTGGTTCATGGCACGCCGTGCGTGTCCATACTAAATTTTTTGCACCATATCGCATACCATGTCTGTACCCTAGCTGTATTGCATGCGCATTGCGAGCTGCCATTCCGTTCATTGACCACATACGTCAGAGCACATGTATTCAGATCTGATAAGCAAATTCATGCAGGAATGACTGTTCTCCGTGCTTTCTCTGCATCCCAGCGAGCCCGTATGAGCATCGCGCCTTCTACCCTCGATCGAACAAGTGGTGGGAGAAGCTGCATTTGTGCAGCCTGTAGGTGTGGCGGTAGCAGTCCATCGTTTCGGATGACCTAGCAGGGGTCACTCATGAGAATTGTCAGAGGTCCGACGCCAACTTACGGAGCCAATGGCGAGGAAAAATGAAAACGTTGCTGCACTACTGAGCATGTACTGAGAGAGGGTTGCCAGAAGTCCCCTAGGCCCAGCGCCGCCCCTTTCGATGGATAGTGAACCCGTGTTCAATGACATGACTTGGCGAGGAGTCTCACCGGAGGATAGTGTATGAACCAAAAATGAATCCGATGGTGAGACCAACACCTCCACCCATGAGGGCGCCCATTCTGATCAGTATGCATGGTCGCGTTTAGCCTGGAGACATCGTGAACGGGTAGGGAAGACGTACTTTACTGTGCATTCCCAATGCCTCGAGTCAGAAATTTGACGGTCTCGCGATTTGGCTGCGGTAGCACTTACATTTTTGCCAGACGGATGGCTCTTGTGCGCGGGGAGCTCGTGCTGCCATGATGACGAGAAGAGAACAAACGAGAGTGGGCGGCGAGAGAGATGTGGAACTCCAAGTCCGACCATCGCTCGATTTCATGTCTCAACACTTGCCATCCTTTCCCAGTGCTCGACAGGCCCAAATCAGTGTGTCTACCCGATTTTCTCTGCGCTTCACCAACTGACTGAAAAATACAGTCAGAGCGAACCAGAGAGACCTGTTCCATGTCTTGTCCTTCAAGGAGCAGACCGATGCCGTGCTCCGCTCCTGGCTAGGTGAACACCCGTCTCTCGCATGCTTGCACTGCACATTTCTCATTCGCTCGCTAGGAACGAGATGGCTCTCGAGGTGGGACAAAGAGATCGATCTTGTTTTAAAGCTGCTCTACTATGGCTTGACAATCGGTCGAGGTTCGGAATACATTTTTTCTTCACACCGCTCCGCTTGCTGACTCCACTCCGAAGCCGCGCAGACTCTTGGAGAAGAGTACACTGACATCTGGCAACATTCTGCGTATAGTGTCAGAGCGCCGTCCAGAGCTTCGCGGATAGCCCTTGTCCTTCTTCCAACCCTCCCCTCGTATATCCTTGCAAGATGGGGTTCCTATCTCAGTTTTTTGTCCCCCCACGCAGCAAGCACTCTTCGCGTGCTGCCCGCGTGTCTTGAGACGGCCGCCGAGGTCAACCTTGCCATCTTTTACCTCCGAGGCACGTACTACGACCTGACCAAGCGGATACTCGGTGTTCGGCATGTGATTATCCTCGTCCTTGGTCGTGCGTGGGAGATACTCAAAGGTATTTACAGATTTCGTCCACACCGGAGAACCCACACATACGTCCGCCGTCCTATTCTCTGCTCGGGACTTTCATCTTTATTCGTCTCCTCTACCGGCTTATCCATTACCTGCGTTCCCGTGCCCAAGGCGCCACTGAGAAATCGCGTGGAAAACGCAGTCTCGATGAAACACGGGAGATGTTTCTTGATGACCGACTCGTGAGCACCATGCTCGAGCACGTGGATCCCGAGAATGTACCCGTGAAGCCTGCTGAGGAGGACGAGAACACCGTGTTGGACATCAGCGCTGTACCCGCCCGAGCAAGGGCCGGTCGGACGTGTACGCTTTGCTTGGAAGAGAGGACCGATAGTTGTGCGACGGAATGCGGACATCTGTTTTGCTGGAATTGTATTGCGGGATGGGGGAGAGAAAAGGCAGAGTGTCCGCTGTGTAGGCAGGGGTTAAATTTGACCCGGCTACTCCCCATTTACAATCTCTGACACGTCTTATCGTCTATGTATTGACAACGATCAAAGACAATAGTATACAGCAGTGCACAGTACAACGCAGGGATTTTACACGAGGTTATCATGCCACTTGTTGGATGAGTGTGATGTTGTCGCCCTTGAGAAGAATGCGGCCTGGAAAAAGGTTAGCAGGGACGGGTGGAAGGGGACGAACAACAAGTGTACCAAGTTCCCGTCGTGGTTTTGCATCCTTGACATACACCTCCGTTGCCTCGTCCATGACGATATTCATGAATTCATCGAAGCCCTGGGCAGACAGAATCAGCGCAAAAACTCAAGATACACGAGACGATGAAGACAAGGGGAAAGGAAACGCGGGAGGGATGAACCCATCGCCTTTGCAAGAGACGATTTAATGTTGGAGGTGATCTGGCGACGAATCGGATGGACGTACAATGATGCGCCCTTCAATTCGCATCTCGATGTTGTCGTACAGCCATATCACGACCTTTGTCCGCTATAAACGTGCGTCATCAGCGATGAATGCGGCGAAGAAACCACAGGAAGTGACCTGTTGCAAGTTTTTGAAGATAACATTCTATGATGGGATCATCAGCCGGGGAAAAGTTGAATAGAAAATACTGTGCGTACGATGGGCTGAACCATCACGCGTTGTTGACGTCCCGACATGGTTGGCAAAGTGATCGTTTCGAGGCGTCGACGACGTGCCCGACAGCGACGAGGACCGACCGAATTCGTGTGATTATCAAAGTTGTTCCCACGCGATTCGGGGGCACAAGTGGACGCGTTTGCTTGCGCGGGTTGCTTTCACGACCAAACCATGGAGGTGAGCACCCGTTTGCGCGCGATGGCCCGGACCACTGCTCACCGTGTTCATCCAGGCGTTCAGTCCCTCCAACTCCTCCACCGCAGCCGCGGTCACATTCATTACCTTTGTCCAAGACCTCAAGCGGAAGACCAAAGCATGGGCACCCATGATAGAACTTTGTGCCAACGGGGAGAAGACCCTCGAGCGATTTAGATACCTATTTCCAGAGGACTGGCTCTACAGCGATCAGCTCAGGGGAGAATGGAGCGCATACAACGAGATCCTCAAGCGCAAGAATGATTCCATCCAGGAGCAGCTCGGTAAGGTATTTTCTATCCCGTTCCCTTTGTCTCACGTAAATCCTTCACAGCTGGACTCCAGCTCAAGATCGTCGCAGAGGACAAAATTGTGGAGAACAAGATCAATGATATCCTCGCAGAATGGGAGCAAACACGTCCAGTGCAGGGAAGCATGCGTGCAGATACCGCCATGAACACCATCAACGTCTTTGAAGGCAAGTTGAATCGGGTCAAGGAAGAATACGATCTTGTGTGCAGGGCCAAGGAAGCACTTGACCTCGAATTGACGCGTCACACGCGCTTGGAACCCGTGTTTGAGGAATTAAAGGACCTCAAGGCTGTCTGGACAGCGCTTTCGGGCGTCTGGAGCCAGATCGGAGAGCTGAGAGAGATGTCGTGGGCGACCGTACAGCCTAGGAAGTTGAGACAGCAAATTGACGGATTCTTGTCTTCGACCAAGGACATGCCGACACGCATGCGACAGTACGCAGCATTCGAATACGTCCAGGACGTTCTTAGAGGACTTTTAAAGTCGAACGCGGTTATCTCCGACTTGAAATCCGAAGCTTTGAAGGATAGACACTGGAAGCAGTTGTTCAAGGCCCTCCGGCTACCATCCCAGATCAGTCTCCCTGTGTAAGTGACTCGCCTTTGTGTGCTCTCTCTTTCCTCTGACATATGCACACAGCATGACTTTGGGAAATGTTTACGATTTAGACCTGAAAAAGAATGAGTCTCTTATACGGGAAGTCATCATACAAGCTCAGGGAGAGGTGCAGTACGCCATGGCTTTGTTACCTCTGTATTGACGTCATGCACAGATGGCTCTCGAGGAGTATATCAAGCAAGTCAAGGAAACTTGGACTAATTACACTCTAGATTTGGTGAACTACCAAAACAGGTGTCGACTTATTCGGTAGGAACGATTCGCCTCTATTCTGTTTGCAACATCTCGTTCATGTCGTGCGTCAGAGGCTGGGATGATCTTTTCAACAAGTGCAGCGAGAATCTGAACTCGCTGACCGCGATGAAGCTCTCTCCTTACTACAAAGGTACGTTGAGAAGATACGGAAAGGAAATCTCACCAAGTTCATTCCCTTGTCCCAGTCTTTGAGGAAGAGGTATTGTTCTAGTACAGAAATTGTCTCCCCCGCTAATGCTGTGAAAGGCTGGTTCATGGGAAGAGAAACTGAACCGGATCCATGTTTTGTTTGGTAAGATAGGCACTTTTGCATCCTCCATACCCCACTACTCACTCTATGGAAGATGTATGGATTGACGTTCAGCGTCAGTGGGTATATTTAGAAGGCATCTTTTCTGGGAGTGCAGACATCAAACATCTTCTCCCTGTGGAGAGCGCCCGCTTCCAAAACATCAATGCCGAGTTCTTGACCGTCATGAAGAAGGTGTACAAGTCACCATTTATTATCGACGTTATGAATATCCAAGGAATACAAAAGAGCTTGGAGCGTCTTGCTGATCTCTTGAACAAAATCCAAAAGGCCCTCGGCGAGTACCTTGAGCGCGAACGGTCATCGTTCCCGCGATTCTATTTCGTTGGTGACGAAGACCTGCTGGAGATCATTGGCAATAGCAAGGACATCCTCCGTATCATGAAGCACCTGAAGAAAATGTTCGCCGGCATTTCCACAATCAAGCTCGACGACGACTTGACTCAAATTCAAGGGATGGCTTCACGTGAGGGAGAGGAAGTCCAGTTCAGCGAGCCGGTCCTGTTGAAAGACTATCCAAAAATCAATGATTGGCTCGCTCGACTGGAGTCTTTGATGCGACTCTCTTTGGCAGATTTGCTTTGCGATGCTGTTACCGAGTTACAATCGTTCTACGGTACTGGATCCCCGCTTAACATGGATCAGCTCATGTATTGGATGGAGAAGTATCCTGCCCAGCTTGTCACGTTGGCTATTCAGGTTGCTTGGACCACGTCTGTCGAGGGTTCTCTGGATTCAGGAAATGTTCCCGAAGGGTCACTTGAGACGATTTCTCTGGCTCTTGACCTCCTCGCCGATATCGTCTTACGAGAGCTTAGCCCTGTCACCCGTCGTAAATGTGAACACCTCATTACAGAACTTGTCCATCAACGAGACGTCACGCGCGCACTCATCCAACAACGGGTCACCGACACCAAGGCTTTCACGTGGCTCTCGCAGATGCGTTTCTACTTGGAACGTTCAGCTGAGAACCCTCTTGACCGTTTGGCCATCCGAGTTGCGAACGCGACCTTCCCTTATGGGTGGGAGTATTTGGGCGTTCCTGATCGGCTCGTGCAAACACCGTTGACGGATCGAGTTTACCTCACCCTGACTCAGGCTCTAGACAGTCAGCTTGGCGGCTCTCCATTCGGTCCAGCAGGCACAGGTACCTTCGTCGACGTCCTATGCAGCAGATACGTTCTCTAATCACTTGACTTCAGGCAAAACAGAATCCGTCAAGGCCCTTGGTGTCCAGCTCGGCCGCTTTGTGTTGGTATTCTGTTGCGACGAGACGTTTGATTTCCAGGCCATGGGTCGCATTTTTGTTGGCCTCTGTCAAGTGGGGGCCTGGGGATGCTTTGACGAGTTCAACCGGTTGGAGGAACGTATTCTGAGTGCTGTCTCGCAACAGGTGCAGAGTATCCAACAAGGATTGGCTGCTCTTGCCAAGAATCCCAATACCGAGATTGAGCTTGTTGGGAAGAGCCTGAAGATCAACAAGAACATCGGTACGTACGCTCATCTGTGAAGCTGTTGTTATGCTCACCTGTCAACCAGGCGTCTTCATTACCACCAACCCCAACTATGCTGGACGGTCGACTTTGCCACCAAATTTGACGAAGCTTTTCAGACCGTGCGTTCATCTTCTTGCCGTACAGACGATCGCTCTGACCAACCCCTAGGATGGCAATGACGAGGCCCGATCGCGAGCTCATCGCTCAAGTTATGCTCTTCTCACAAGGTTTCCGAACAGCCGAATCTCTCGCGTCCAAGATCGTTCCCTTCTTCAACCTTTGTGATGAGCAGCTTTCGCCCCAACCGCATTATGACTTTGGTCTGCGTGCATTAAAGGCTGTGCTTGCCAGCGCAGGTATCCTCAAGCGTGAACGTTTGCAAAACGCCAAGTTGGAGGACACGGATGGTGTCAATGGGCTCTCAGACGCCGTCTCTGAGCAGATTATCGTCATTCAAAGTGTCACGGAGACAATTGTACCCAAGTTGGTTGCTGATGATGTGCCTTTGCTTACCAGGTGAGGACTAACGACGGCATGGATGCCTCGTATGCTAAGTGTTTAATTACTTTTAGCCTGCTTGCAGACGTCTTCCCTGGCACAGACTATGTGCCCGTCGACCTGGAGGCACTTCGCGAGCAAATATTGAAGGTTTGTGCCGAAAGGCGCCTGGTGGATGGCGAGCGGTGGATCGCCAAGATTCTCCAGTTGTATCAGATCCAGAAGATCCAACACGGTCTTATGATGGTTGGTCCCTCCGGCACTGGAAAAACAAACGCATGGCAAGTTCTTCTTTCAGCGTTGGAGAGACTTGATGGCACCGAAGGTGTTGCGTATGTAATCGATCCTAAAGCAATCCACAAGGACGCGCTCTATGGCACGCTGGATCCAACTACGCGCGAGTGGAACGATGGATTGTTCACGCATATCTTACGCAAGATAGTGGACGATGTGCGTGGGGAGAGTTCCAGGCGGCACTGGATTATATTCGATGGAGACGTCGATCCGGAGTGGGTCGAGAACCTGAATAGGTCGGCTTATTTGCTGAGCGGTAGAATGACTAACTCATCATTCTTCAGTGTTCTTGATGACAACAAGTTGCTCACGCTCCCCAATGGTGAACGTCTGAACCTGCCTCCCAACGTCCGGATCATGTTTGAGGTCGAACACTTGCGTTATGCAACTCTTGCTACTGTCAGTCGCTGTGGTATGATTTGGTTCAGCGAAGATGTCATTGAACCTTCAATGGTTTATCGCCACTACCTCAACACCCTTTCATCCGTGCCCTTGGATGCGGACGATGAGGACGCTGTTGATGTACCAGGACGTCGTACCGACATCTTTGGAGCTGAAACTTCGGGTTCTACCCATCTTTCCACCCAAATTCAGATTGCCGGTATTTTCGAGCGCTACTTTGCGGACGGAGAGCTTGTGAGCTCTGCTCTCGAATTTGCGGAATCCATCGACCACATCATGGACTTTACGACTACTCGCGCGCTGCATACCCTCTTCTCGTTGCTCAACAAAACGGCACGTAATATCATCGAGTACAATATCCAGCATTCAGATTTCCCGCTTCCCCCAGAGAAGGTGGAACAATTTGTCACCAAGCGCTTACTTCTGAGCATCATCTGGGCTTTTTCTGGTGACGCTAAACTGGACTTGCGTGCGGAGATGGGCGAGTTCCTTTGTAAACAAACAGGCATTGACCTGCCACCAATGGCTGCTGAAGCATCTCTCATCGACTTCGATGTACAGATCGCCACCGGGGATTGGATTACTTGGCAGTCCAAGGTTCCCTCGATCGAAATCGACGCACATTCCGTTACTGCGGCTGATGTCGTCGTTCCGACCATGGATACCGTGCGCCACGAGGAAGTCCTATACTCATGGCTTTCTGAACACAAGCCTCTCATGCTGTGTGGACCTCCGGGCTCAGGAAAAACTATGACGCTCTTCAGTGCCCTTCGCAAGCTCCCCGACATGGAGGTCGTCGGCCTCAACTTTTCAAGCGCTACCACTCCTGAGCTCATCCTCAAGACATTTGAGCAATACTGCGAATATAGAAAGACCCCGAACGGTGTTGTCCTTGCACCAGTCCAGATTGGCCGCTGGCTGGTTGTGTTCTGTGATGAGATCAACCTGCCAGCTCAGGACAAGTATGGCACTCAGCGAGTTATCTCATTCTTGCGTCAATTGGTCGAATGCGGCGGATACTGGCGCGCAAGCGACATGTCGTGGGTTAAGCTAGAACGTATCCAGTTCGTTGGTGCATGCAACCCGCCCACCGATCCCGGTCGTGTTCCCCTCAGTCACCGCTTCCTCCGCCACGCACCCCTCATCATGGTAGATTATCCAGGAGAAATCTCGCTCAAGCAAATTTATGGCACATATAACCGTGCGCTTCTCAAGGTCATCCCAACGCTGCGCGCGTACGCCGAGCCTCTCACAGACGGGATGGTCGCCTTCTACCTTGCTTCACAGAAACGTTTTACTTCTGATGCTCAAGCACACTATGTCTACAGTCCTCGTGAACTCACCAGATGGGTCCGGGGCATTTATGAAGCCATCCGTCCCCTAGAGATTCTATCCGTGGAGGGTTTGGTGCGCATCTGGGCTCATGAAGCGCTACGTCTCTTCCAGGACCGTCTCGTCACGGAGGAAGAAAAACAGTGGACCGACGAACACATTGACCTTGCTGCCATGGAACATTTCCCGACCATCAATCGCGACGAAGCGTTGAGTCGACCTATTCTCTTTTCCAACTGGACCTCGAAAGACTACATTCCCGTGGACAGAGAAGTTCTTCGCGAGTACACAAAGGCTCGTCTGCGTGTCTTCTATGAGGAAGAACTGGATGTTCCTCTCGTTCTTTTCAACGACGTGCTTGATCATGTGCTCAGGATTGACCGAGTGTTCCGCCAAGTTCAAGGCCACCTATTACTGATTGGTGTTAGTGGCAGCGGCAAGGTAACAAGTGAGACTTTAAATGCCTTGATCCCAAGGCTGACGGTGCTTGTTAGACGACACTATCTCGTTTCGTTGCTTGGCTCAATGGGTTGAGCATTTTCCAGATCAAAGTTTCGAACAAGTATACTGGCGATGACTTCGATGATGATCTCCGTACCGTACTGAGACGCGCTGGTTGCAAGGGGGAGAAGATCTGCTTCATCATGGACGAATCCAATGTGCTTGACTCTGGTTTCCTGGAACGCATGAACACACTTCTTGCGAACGCCGAGGTGCCCGGCCTCTTCGAGGGTGATGAACACGCCGCTTTGATGACGGCATGCAAGGAAGGATCACAAAGAGATGGGCTTATGCTTGACTCGCACGAAGAGTTGTATCGATGGTTCACTCAGCAAGTCGCGAAGAATCTCCATGTGGTTTTCACCATGAATCCTCCAGAAAACGGCCTTGCGTCCCGTGCCGCTACGTCGCCTGCTTTGTTCAACCGTTGTGTTCTCGACTGGTTCGGTGACTGGTCAGACCAGGCATTCTACCAAGTTGGCATGGAGTTCACTCATACATTGGACTTGGACTTGTCGTCGTACTCCCCACCTGTCCATTTCCCTATCGCCTACCGCGAGCTTTCCATGCCTCCAGTTCATCGCATCGCTGTTGTGAATGCTCTTGTTTTCGTCCACATATCGATGCACCAGATCAACCAGCGCATCAGCCGTCGTCAAGGTCGTTACAATTACGTTACGCCACGGCACTACCTAGACTTGTGAGTCCGTTCACTCCGTTGAAACGAACCATTGACGTGACCGGTGTTCTTTAGTATCAACCACTATGTCAGGCTTTATAACGAGAAGCGCGACGAGCTCGAGGAACAACAACGTCACCTTCATGTTGGTCTTGACAAACTCAAGGACACAGTGACGCAGGTTGAGGAGCTTCGCAAGAGCCTTGCTACAAAGCGCTCGCAACTTCAGGCCAAGGACGCGGAGGCTAACGAGAAGCTTAAACGCATGGTTGCGGACCAGCAGGAGGCCGAACAGAAGAAGGCGGCATCTATCGAAATTCAGGCTGCTTTGGTAGAGCAGGACAAGAACATCGCACAACGTCGTGCTGTCGTCATGGCTGACCTTGCAGACGCAGAACCCGCTGTGTTGGAGGCACAGGCTGCCGTCAGTAACATCAAGAGGCAACACTTGCAAGAGGTCAGGACGATGGCCAATCCACCAGAAGCCGTCAAACTTGCAATGGAGTCTGTCTGCACGATTCTCGGTCACAAAATTGACAGCTGGCGGACGGTTCAGGGTATCATCCGTCGAGATGACTTCATTCAGAGGATCGTCAACTTCGATACCAATAACCAAATGACGAAGCCTCTCCGTGAGCTCATGAAGAAAGATTTTTTGAGTCGACCGTCGTTCAACTTTGAGACCGTCCAACGCGCCAGTAAAGCTTGTGGACCTCTCGTCAAGTGGGTGCTCGCGCAGGTCCGCTTCTCTGAGATTCTTGACAAGGTTGAGCCTCTGCGGAATGAGGTGCAATCCCTTGAAACGCAAGCCGAGACGACCAAGAAACAAGCTGCTCAGATTATCACCATCGTTGCCGAACTGGAGGCAAAAATTGCCAAGTACAAGGAGGAATACGCTCTTCTCATTTCCGAGACGCAAGCCATCAAATCGGAGATGGAGCGAGTACAGAGCAAGGTTGACCGTAGTATGAAGCTCCTTGAAAGCTTATCTTCGGAGAAGGGACGATGGGAATCCGGAAGTCGTACCTTTGATGCAGAGATGAGCACCATCGCTGGTGATGTGCTGCTATCTGCAGCCTTCCTTGCATACGGTGGTTTCTTTGATCAACATTACAGAGAGGTGATGTGGCAGGATTGGCTGAACCATCTTCTCGAAGCCAACATCAAGTTTAAACCGGAGCTGTCGTTGACTGAGTATCTCTCGACCGCGGATGATCGCTTGAGCTGGCAATCCAAGTCGCTTCCTGCCGACAACCTTACCACCGAGAACGCAATCATGCTCAAACGATTCAACCGTTATCCGTTGATCATCGACCCCACTGGTCAAGCGACGACCTTCCTGCTCAATGAGTACAAGGAACGCAAGATCACGGTCACGAGTTTCCTTGATGAAGCATTCCTCAAAGTCTTGGAGAGCGCTCTACGCTTCGGCAATCCTATTCTCATCCAAGACGTCGAGCATCTGGATCCCATCCTGAACGCCGTCTTGAACAAGGAGATTCGCAGAACAGGTGGCCGTGTGCTCATTCGTATTGGAAATCAAGACATCGACTTCTCCCCTGCATTCACAATGTTCCTCTCGACTCGAGACCCGTCGGTGGAATTCTCCCCCGACATTTGCAGTAGGGTTACGTTCGTCAACTTCACAATGACACGTAGCAGTCTTCAAAGCCAATCCTTGGATCAAGTGCTCAAGGTGGAACGCCCTGATACTGAACGCAAGCGAACGGATCTCATGAAAGCTCAAGGCGAATTCCGCCTTCGTCTACGAACACTGGAGAAGTTACTCCTCCAGGCTCTCAACGAGTCGACGGGAAACATTCTTGATGATGACAAAGTCATTAGCACCTTGGAAACGTTGAAACGGGAGGCTGCAGATATCACTCGCAAGGTGGAGGAGACAGACATCGTCATGAAGGAAGTTGAGCAAGTGACCGCAGAATATCTCCCATTGGCTCAGGCCTGCAGCTCCGTGTTCTTCATTCTCGAACAACTCAACCTCGTCAATCACTTTTATCAATTCTCCCTGCAATTCTTCCTTGACATCTTCGACTACGTGCTGCACCATAACCCCAACTTGAAGAACGTCACTGACTACCACAAACGGCGGGAGATCCTACTGAACGACCTTTTCCTGGTTGTGTATAAGCGAACCTCAAGAGCTTTGCTTCACCGTGACCATGTCATGCTTGCTGTACTTTTGGCACAAGTGAAGCTACGAGGTGTGGAGGATATTGCTGATGAACTCGAGTTTCTACTTGAAAGTGGCCAGGGAATCGTTGGAAAGCCTAATGCCTCCTCAGGCGAGCACCCGGCCGCTTCCATACTCTCCCCAGACCAGATGATGTACCTCGAGGAATATGCGAAACAAAGTTTTTTCAAGCCCGCTCTTAACAGCATTCTCGAGTGTCCCGAGGAATGGGTTCCTTTCCTACAATCTGCAAACCCTGAAACAATCGTACCTTTACCTTGGGAGCCAAGCACACGTACGCTTACACGCTCCGTATCTAAGTCCTTCGAGTTCTGACATTTGAGTAGCTGCTGTGGAGGCCCTTCGTTCAATGCTTATTATCAAGTGCCTGCGACCTGATCGTCTCTTGCAGTCCACTGCATTGTTTGTGCGGACAGTTTTCCAACTTGACTTGTCGTCCGAGCTCGACCTTGGTGCTATGGTTGCAAACGAGGTTCCCGGTACAACCCCACTCGCTCTGGTGTCTGTGACCGGTTATGATGCTAGTTACCGTGTTGAGCATCTCATACAAACTGTTGGAACGCGATCTTCCTCGGTTGCCATGGGCTCTCAGGAGGGCTTTACCCTTGCAGATCAAGCCATCGCTGCAGCATCAAGACAAGGGACATGGGTTCTCCTTAAGAACGTCCACTTAGCCCCTTCATGGCTAGGACAACTGGAGAAGAAACTACAAACCCTCAATCCTAATCGCAACTTCCGTCTTTTCTTAACCATGGAAGCCAACCCGTCCATTCCTGTCAACATACTTCGGCAGTCTCGTATCATCATGAATGAGCCTCCACCAGGAGTAAAGGCCAACTTGCTCGACTCGTTGGGATCCATCTCCCCGCAGCGCCTTGCCCAAGGGCCTGCAGAGAAGGTCCGTTTGTATTTCCTTCTCGCATGGTTCCATGCTGTCGTACAGGAACGTCTACGATATGTTCCGTTGGGATGGAGCAAAACCTACGATTTCAACGACTCCGATATGGCCTCTGCCTTTGGCACCATCGACACGTGGCTCAATGCTATTGCCAAAGGAAGGGCTAATGTCGATCCCGCCACGATTCCATGGGATGCACTACGGACACTCATCAAACAATCCGTGTATGGTGGGCGAGTCGACAGCGATTTTGATCAACGCATTCTCGATGCGTTCGTTGATAAACTGTTCACCCCGGCTGCTTACAATGTGGATTTCAACCTAGTGCCCAGCATTAATAGTAGTCAGGTCCTTGAAGCACCCGATGGTACCAAACTTGAGCACTTCCTCTCATGGGTGCAGGGGCTACCAGATCGTGAGCCACCATCATGGTTGACACTGCCGCCAACTGCAGAAAGAGTCATCGCCATTGCTCAAGGTCAGGTTAGCTCCGAGTCGATGCACGTAAGCTCACTTTGTCATAGGTAACGAGCTTCTTGGCAAGTTACGGAAGATGCGAACTCTGGCCGATGACGAGGATGACGTCTCGAGTACTGGTAGTCCTTCCAAGAGCCAGTCTGCACAACAACCTGCGTGGATGCGCAACCTACACGAGCGTTGTCGCGAGTGGTTGACCCAGCTTCCATCGGTAAGATGCATTGCCAGTAAAAATTGGCCCGCTACTGACGCTTCTGTCTAGTCTCTGAACATACTATCCAAACAATCCAATGACAATCCAGATCCACTCTATCGCCTATTCTTCCGAGAAGGTACCATCGGACGCAAGTTACTCGATCAGGTTCGCAAGGATCTTGCAGATGTCGTCAAGGTTTGTGAGGGTGAACTGAAGCAGACCAATCACCTCCGTGCTTTGATGAGTTCCCTTACCAAAGGTGAGTTCAACGCTGTCTATTTGTCTTGGTTGGAATCAAACTCACACGATCAAGGTACTATTCCAACACATTGGAGACGATACAAGGTTCCCAAGGCCATGTCAGTCTCGGAGTGGATTCCGGACCTTGCTCGTCGCTTGGCTCAATTAGACGGGATTACGACGATGCAGCAGTCCTTATCCAACGTGGAAGTTTGGCTTGGAGGGCTGTTCTTCCCGGAGGCATATATTACGGCTACTCGGCAAGCTGTAGCTCACCGCAAGCGCTGGAGTCTGGAAACACTAAGTCTGCGGTTAGACATCGGTCAAATGAACAACCCAGGAGCATTCATAGTTGATGGTGAGACCAACCAAGTGGTTTCCTAATTCGACATTTCTGATCATGATGATTCAGGTTTGACGTTGGAGGGGGCTGCGTGGGATGCAGAATCCGGGAAGCTCGTGCTCAACGCCGGCGAGGCTGTTCATTTGAATGCATCTCAAATCCGTTGGGTGCAAGAAGAAGAGGATGGTGTTGGCCAGAGTAACTTGGTGACACTGCCGGTCTACCTGAATAGCGACCGCAGCGACGTGATGTTCACGGTTGACCTACCGTTTGACGGCAGCTCAGCATCCCTTGTTGCGATGAGGGCTGTCTGTCTCAACGCCAGAGGCTAAAGTTTGATGTTCAAGTTTAGGATACCCAGAGGCATGATACCTAGGATGCATGCATGTCAGGATATAGTATTTATGAACCAATAATGAATTAATGATCACTGGAGCCATTCGTGACTCGAGACTGGACAATAGTTATGGTCTAGGTTCTATCTAGTTCACCTCCGTTGAGTAACACTGACTTCCCCCGACAACTTCAAGTAATTTCCAGTCTACCTGAATGTTCTCCGTCGCAAATATTGCACGCGCCCCTTCTGCTATAGCCTCGAAATTATGAGTTGCAAGGGCCAAAATTGTTGGCCCTGCCCCCGAAAGACAGATTCCGAGTAGACCAGGGTGTGTTCGTGGGGTGAGTGACGATGTCACTGCTGGCAAACCAGGGATCTATGGACATTATTGAATAGGCTGCTCGTGAATTATAAAATAATAAATACATACAAGCATTTTTCGGTATGGCTGGTGGACACGATCCTTCATCGCCTCATAAATGAGTTCGGGATCCGGTGGTGATTGTCCGAGGGCGGTTGTTAGCACAGCAAGTCGTTGCATGTTGAAAACCTGAGCTTCCAATCAGCCGATGCAGACGGAGAGGCATAAAGGCGTACGTACGAGATCTTTTCGAGAGTATTCTGTGGGTAAAACCTCTCTCGCCTTGGCGGTACTCAGCTCAAACTGAGGTATAATCGCTACGGCTTTGATAACAGGACTCCAGCCAAAACAAACAAAGTGGCCGATGCCAAACGGAGGCACAGGCGGGGACAATCCCCACTCTTCCCCAGCGTCTGGAGGGTACTCTGGTAATACTTCCGATAGTGGTACTTGGGCAGCCTCGCTAGCGACAGGATCGAGCTCCCGGAGGTAGGAACCGACGAAACCGCCGACAAGCGCTGCAGTCACATTGTCTGGGTGCCTCTCGACCATGAGTGCGTAGTCGAGCATCCGTTCACGCGATATTTTGAGTTTCCCGAGTGTGTTCCCGAGGAGAACGCCTGCGATGACAGCTGCACCAGACGAGCCGAGACCACGGCCAAAGGGTATCTGATTGTCGGCATGGATACTGACGAGCTCTGGAGGAAATGAGCGGTGGTTGTTGCAGCGCAGGACATAGAGCGCGACGCGGGTTGTGAGGTTTCGATAGGGATCGAGGGGGACTTCGTCGGCTCCTTCTCCGGAGTAGGTGATTTTTACGAGGTCAGTAGAGGGAGGTCCAAATTTGACGGTGAGCGTCAAGTACAGAGAAAGAGAGAGTCCTACTACATCAAAGCCTGGTCCGATGTTGGCAGAAGTCGCGGGAACTTTGATGATGACAGTGCTCCTCGAGTCGGACATGATCGAGGAGCTGCAACTCGATATTCATGGACATGAGAGGATCAGTTATGATTGAGACTTACAGACTGTGAGGTCTTCAAGAAAATGAAGGAAGACAGGAATCGGCTGCAGCTGAAGCGAGAAGATCCCAAAAGCAAAGCGAGGAATCGGCCGAGCAACCGCTGTACGTCGATCCTTCAAACCTATATCAGGAAAAACAAGCAAGCGGATTCCACTCGGACGTGCGACGACACACTGCACATTCAAGTACAAACGTTACAGTAAGGCTCACTAACTACATTAGAAATATCACAACAGTGTTACCAGCAATGTCGGAGCTACTGTGTCCGCTGTCTCTGCCGTCATATCGGATTCAGGTGCACTGATCTCCAATACAATTCCCTACTTGGGAGTGCCGCCGACTGTGCTACGCTGCAGTCGGCTCCAACCTTGCTTGCCTCTATCCTTTAAGGACCCAGTTTTGTTCAAACATATGTGAGTTTTCATTTATTCCCTCCCGCCCTTCGGGGTTTGAAACGAAAACTAGGTTAGATGTGGGCAGGAATATAAATGTATAGATGAAAATAGGTGAGTGCTAATGCAAAGCGAGGGTCAGCGAGTAAGGCATGCATCAGTAATGTATGTGCATTGTTTACATTTATTGTGATCAAAGGTTAGACACAAGAGACCTCGCAAGCAAGGTAATTCCCAGTAAACAAACTACTACATGGAACAAGCCGCTACAAATGAGGGTATCAATACAGCTTTCGGTCCCAGTTTTTCCAAGTTGGTAAGGATGGATATTTTGTTAGCGTGCAAAGCTAGCAGATCTCGCTAGCAGTCTCCGTAGGGAAAGGGGTATTAGAAGGGACGACGGGAGTGGACTGAGGGGGTTGCGGAACTGGGGTCGGAGCTGGGGACGTGGTGTTGGTACTCTGACCGGTACCAGCGACAGTGAACTACGAATTGTGAAATGTCAGATCGTCTTTTGTAATGGAGCGCTAAAAGCTCAGGCTCACGTAGATCGTATCGTCCGAAGCACCACGCTGCGCGATCGGCAATGCCACAAGTTGGTGATTCATTGCAGTGGTGATAGTAGACATCTTGTAGGTGCCATCGGGAAGGCCACCAGTGACATTGGCATACAGATGGCCACTGGCATCAGCTTGATTGTTCAGCGCCACAAAGAATGCGAACTTGGTTGGGTCTGTAGGCGTAGTCTGGTTGAGTGATTGGAGAGCTTCGATAACGACATGACTATGCCCCTGAATGATACCAGTGGTTGGATCGAGTTGCTGAGGTGCTGCAAAGTAGTTTGTGTCTGGGTTGGCAAAGTAACCCGTCGCGAGGTTCCTGACAGCCAATGTGATTTCAAAGGTGGTGTTTGGCGGGAGGACAGCAAGATTGACGGGAGTGACAAACTTGGAACTCGGCATGTTGGAAGCGGAAGGGATCGCCCCCATTGGAGCAGGGTTGCAAGAGCCATTCTTGAGTTGCTGGCCATTGGTGATGGGCAGGTCGGGCAGTGTAGCGCACCAGTTGATGAAGTTGTTGGTGGAGGTAAGTGAAGCATCTTGGCCAGCTTCCGAAGAGCTTGCGTTCAGACCGCTTTGCGCAAAGTTTGTGGCGACGAGAGAAGGTAGGAGGTTCAAGGAAGTTTGGGCACTGCTTGAGTTGGTCGAGCCAGAACCAGATGAGGGCGTCGGGGTTGCGATAGGCAGCGGTGTCGTAAGAGAAGGAGCGACAGTTACGTTAGCGGGAGTGGTACCATTGGTTGCTCCAGTGGCGGCAATGCGTGCATTCAGGTCGGTCTGACTAGTGCAGGTGATACTCGTCCCAGGCGAGTTCACCAGTGGCAATGCTGCACAACTGATTATTTAGCGGGTCATTTCCCGAGAAAGAGAAAGAATACCTACCTCAAACCAGAACTACAGGCGGTCAAGACATATTGACCGTTGACGCATTGGGCAAATTGACCCCCGACACAAGCATTACCAGAGGTACAATTCGACGTAGTAGTCAATGACTTGAACTGATTGCTATGATCATGATCAGAAAGCAATTGAGCGTAACCAAGGAAGAAACTAGACATACTTGAGATTGATGGCATCTATACCATTCTGCAGCTGGAAACTACTTGACCGATGTTGTAAGAGGCTTGGACGGGCCGAGGCCAGAGATGAAAGTAAGAGAGTAGAGAACGTGAAGAACTTCATGAATGTGAGCAAGGCAGTCAATGCCTGAGCAAGAAAAGAAAGAAACAAGGAGAGCAGGGACGAGGAGAGGTTGCATGGATGCGTTCTTATAATAAGTGTTGGTGGCACAACAATAAGCACTCCCAATCATGGAACAAAAGAGTACCACCATCCGCGTTGATGCAGTACGCAACATCTTTAATATCATTTCCTTGGCCAGACCTCACCGTTTCCATACAGATCCTCTTTGATCTCGACGGGTAACCACCATCACCTCAAGGCTTTCCATTTCCTCATCCTGTTCCTTCTAGCACCCTCATCGACTCCACCCCTGGCGTCCTCGATGCTTGGGATGAATTCCGCAAGCAGTACACCCACCTCCCTAGCAACATCGCCCACCTAACTCACGGAAGGAGACTGACCGACACCCTGCGCGAGCACTGCCAGATCATGGATGAGACGGAGCTCGAGGTGAGTCAATCCAATCAGTGGACGTGATCATCAAACACGTTGTAGAAAGAGATCATGCGTTTCGAGCTCCTGGTTGCCAACCAAAGGGATGGTCTGGGTCCCAAAGTCCTCAATGGGGCACAGAAGCTGTTGAACGAGGTAACCGTCGACCTTCCTGGCAACACATAACCTTGGCTTACCACACGGGTCCAGCTCAGTGTCATAGCACCAGACAAATGGACTATCGTTACGTCAGGTGCCTATCCAGGCAATGTCTTTGTGTAGCATGCTCATGATAAGTCCTACCAGCTTCTAGGTTCTACGCGAGCCTCGCTATCTCCAAGTGCTCGTTACCCGTACCGTGCAAGGGTTATGTAACAGGAAACGATGTCACCGAAGGCAAACCCAAGCCCGGCCCATACATTGCAGGTGCAGTCACACTCGGGATATCCCCCGAGAAATGTAGGCTATCTACTGTTCCCAACTCCTCACCTGATCTTGAATATCAGGTCTAGTAATCGAAGACGCACCTTCCGGACTCAGAGCAGGGCGTACTGCTGGCGCTCGGACACTTGCCGTATGCACTTCTCATCAGCCCGGAATACTCCTGAGGGAGGGTGCTGGCCACCTCAACTATATCATCCAGGACCTAGAAGGGTATGTTGCTTGAATCTTGAGACTCAAACTTCTCATGTCTGAGCCTCTCGAACCAACACAGCGTCTCAGTTAGCTTAGTGGAAGATCAGCTGGAGATTACACTGAGTGCACTACCGCAAAGCTAAATATGTCGCCATAGATGCAGATATAATCAAGGTGGATATAACCTGATTGTACATCGTTGATTTAGACATTGCATACCAAAGGAATGACAATGAGAATACAAAAAGTTTGGGGCTGCGAATATGCATCTGCTGAAATCTACCTGCGACGAGAAGATTTGTGTCATCTAACTGTCATCTGCTGTCGCAGCGGATGTGAGCGTCTCAAGGCGCCCTCTTCCCTTGCATTCCTTCTGAAGTAGATCGCCAAGCGTCTTAAACTGAGGAGGATCAATCAACATGACCTAACGGCATTCCTGTTAGTCAAGCATACGCAGAAATCATGGCCACCTCACATATTCCCACAGCTCTGTCTTCTCCACTCGCTCGACTTGCTCGGCTGTTGATCTGATCCGTTCTTCCAACCCTTCTCCGTCTGCAGCGGGGACAACAACACGGACACGCATGCGCGCACGTTGGATAGGGAGTTTTGATCCGGATTGAATGAGCCGCAACGTTTCGGACACCTACCCCCGCGTTGACTCGAACCGCACGATTGAATCAGACTGCCTACCTGGCTTTTAGCATTCTTGCCCATTTTCACGCTCACCCCTGCCTCCGCCATTGCCTTCTCGATCATCCCGACAGGATACGGACGCTGCGTCGCCGGATCGACACATTTCTCCGCAACGAGGGTCGCGATTTCTTTTCGCAGCGATGCGAGATCGTGTTCGCGCTCTTTCTCACCGACCTGAAGTTCTCCCTTTTTCAGTATCTGAAAAACGAGTCAAGGTTACGGTACAAAGGCGCGATTGTAGAGATCGAAGACCGACCTCTTTCACGACCTCATCCACGGATGATGTTCCAAACGCCTTTTGGAGGTCGTTCGATTTCGCCAATTCACCTTTGGAGACGTTCATGAACACGTTTGATATTTGGAGGACGTCATCTGGATTAGTTTCGCTTCAAACACACGATGAGGTAGAGCAATAGATGGATGGGTGGATGCGGACGGACACGCCATTTCGCCATTCCTGCACTTTGTTCTTGTAGCACGCGATCTGTGACCCGAGGATAGGCATACAGCTGGTTGACAAGAGTTGGATCGCTGCATACCTCGAAACGTTTTCCACCCTTTTTCAAGCGAACGATGGAGACATTTGTCAGTCTTGAGAGAAATGTGAGAGTGATACACCTTGGAGACGCAGAACACTGACTTGATTTGGTTTGAAGGTTGGTTGATGGGCATTGCAGTATTCTGACAGAGATGTGATTCAGCCGGAGCTCTCCATGTCACGTGCAGAACAATACCGAAGGGAATAAATTTGTGATATCTAATATGCCCCCGAATACGATCAACGTTGCTTGTCTCAACACTGCACATAGTTACCAGGGAAGACTCCCTCCGCTCCGTTCACGCGGCCAGTCCACCAGTCTTCCTGACTTTCCGACCTTTTCACAATCTCAATCCGATCACCAGTCTTGAATGACAAATCACCCTCGGTCTGTACGGCGTGGGTGTTCAATGGGTGCATCCAGTGAGGGAGTACTTCATACCTGCGCATCGAAATCGTACAACGCCGTAACGTACTCGACCACGGGTTCAGGTTTCGGTTTAGGCTTGAGTGGTGGAGGCGGAGGCGGTCGTTTCGTCATAGCAACAGCATCGTTTCCATTACTCGAGGCGGAATAAGGTGGTGGTGGGGCGATTGATTGGCCAGGTGGTGGTGGTGGTGGTGGTGGTGGTGGTGCTTTCTTCACAAACGACGAACTACCACCATACGCAGGTGGTGGCATTCGCGATGCGAAACTTGTGGTGCTTGATGTGGTGGCTGCACTTGGTGTGCGTCTTACAGGTGCACTAGCACCAATTTCCACACGCTTTGCTTGAACGAGCTTGGCTGGATGGGGGAATAAGCGGAACGGCGGATTGAAAAGCATATCCACATACATGTAGAAATGATTCGTTTGGTGATCCCAAGATCCTCGATTTGGCTCCAAGCATCCGTGCGCTTGTTCTCGTAATCAGACTGGATCTGCGAACCTGGACAGTTGGTGATATTGTATTTGCCCTCGGCGAATGAGTTCATCTTCTCAAGGAACAGGTAGTAAATGTTGAGCCTCGAAGACGATTTCACATGGAGGATTCATTCAAACAGGAAACAGACGTACTGCATGTAATAAAAGGAATGGAATAAAGGATCGATGAATTGGGTGGCAAGCTGCATGAATCGAGGAAGGTCTTGCTTCAGTGTGTTGTTGATGTAATCATACTCATTCGTCGCTACTTCAAAATCTTGTTCAAGCTAAGAATGTCCATTAAAAAGATATTTCCACACAGAAAGCAAGTACTGGTCAACAAACCTTGAACAAATT
Source organism: Hemileccinum impolitum (assembly GCA_003316335.1). Classification (NCBI taxonomy): domain Eukaryota; kingdom Fungi; phylum Basidiomycota; class Agaricomycetes; order Boletales; family Boletaceae; genus Hemileccinum; species Hemileccinum impolitum. The sequence continues at coordinate 197,702 of QFEQ01000265.1, forward strand.
CTTTTCATCATTCAAGCTCTTTTCTTTCTTGTCTCGTAGCTTGGTTAATGAGTTATTAAACCGATCATAATCGAGCAGCTTGTGGTCACGCTTCGTGATCGTCTTTCTGACGAGTTTGAGAACGCCCTGAAACTCCTTGACGGGACCAACCACACGGCTCTCGATGAGTTCGAGTTCCGGTGCTACGGCAGAGCGAAGTTCATCCAGGTGCTGGGAGTAAGAAGGGGTGTTGGCGATCGTGGCAGCAGCATCGGGGTGTTTGCCTCCCAGGTTGAATTCTCCGGACAATGGTGAATAGATGAAGTTGAAGTGGTTTGCGAAGCCATTGGCACCGCTCAACAGAGCTAACAAACGAAGGGTCGGGATTGATAGTGGATGGAAACATCGACTGGGATTTCATACCTGTGACTGCCTCGGAATAAGACTTGATGTCCTTGAGTAGCTTCTCTGTGGACTGCTCGAGAGCGGAGAAGTGAGAGTTGTAGTCATCGAATTCGGGATCGGATGACTCTGAGAACAATATGAAATCGTTCGCAGCAGTGTGAATGCGTCGCTCACTGACTCTTTGAAAACCCGACTTTCGAGGTGACCATGTGGGGGGTCCTGTGGATCAATATAAGCTGCTGAACGAGAGTAGGATGGCCAAGATCTACTGGCGGCAATGCAATGCCAGTACATTCGACCTCCGGCGGGTCTGCATGAAGAACGAGAAGGGGATGCTCACCGCTTGATCGCTTTAGTGAACCCCTTCATAATAGCTATGTCTGTGAATGCCAACCAACTAAGTACTGTGAGAATGCAGATGTAGTAGGAGGGAGATGAGATGGTCCTGCTACTGCGCGAGCGATTATGTCATCAAGTCACAGCCTGTATGATCCACATGCATCTGTCTCTCCTCGTTTCAAACTCTGCGGTTTGTTACAATAGTCCCTCTCAAGCTTTCCCGCAGGAACGATCTCAACATTGTGACCTGTTGACGACCCGAAACCTCAGACACAGCTCTAGTCAACATCGGGATGAATTACATAATGGAAGAGACCGGTTTATGAAATTTCACACGCACGAGATGTAGTACATGATTTCCATACCGATACTGTAGAGCGGTGACATTTCTACTGTAGCAGCTATACTCTGGAGATTTTGATGCACACGGCTGTCAAACAAACTAGTTCTCAAAGAAAAGCGAGGAGACTACCCCGGTACTATGTCGCAGGCCAGTGCATCGCCACAAGGCACGTGCTATAGCTATCACTCACAACGTCATCGAAGTATGACATCACTGTCCAATATTGTCACCCCGAGTTTTCAACTATCGCCTTGCACGACCCAGCAATGCGCGCCCAGTGATCATCACCAGCGTTGCCCGTGGATTGCGTAGGAGCTTTGGTTTGGATACATCGACCCCCGTCGTCGCATCCACGCAACACCGTGGGTGTCAAAATCTGTAAAGGACAAATTATCAACTGTGCCAGACAAAGTGCGACTTGTCTTGCAGTACCATGTCTGTGATCCACAGCCTGCGGGCAAGTCAATAAGAAAGTCGGAGAGGGCTTGGCCAGTGCGACAGAAACGGGTGAGAAAGCAACTGAAAAGACAAAGAAGACTCCAGAGTAAACCTTGCCAATACCCAATGTTGGCGGCACGACTATGTCTCAGGAGCAACAACTAAACTCGCAAATGGAAAGGCTAAGAATACAGGTCGAGTGCCACATAAAGCCAGGGCGGGCAATCATCCTCCCACGTAATGGATTCTAACATCTTTGGAAAGATTGTCTCGGAGGTCAAAGGAGCTGGAAAAAATGCACAAAAAGACCGTAAGACGTGTGATCAACGTTCGAACGTGTTATTCCTTATCATATTTACATTCAGAGCCCGATACATAGGTTGTGTAAGTTTTACCAGAAGCAGATTCACTTGCAATTGAGATCCAGCGTTCCATTCAGCTCGACCACTTTGTCTCTTTCGATGGGTCACGACGCCGCGTCGTCTGGTGCGATATATACACTCAGTTGAGTTCGAACTTCGAAAGGCAGGTGACATGACCAGCTGTAGAACCACATACTGATCATAAGAGAGCGAGAAATACAAAAGAATATGGTACAGTCCGGGCCGATGATAACAATCAGGAATTGTTGATGACCTTTGAGCCTTTAATGCCAAAGGTTCCCACTCAAGAAGGAACGAACTCAACATCGATTGCCACATGCGAATCGGTTGCCACTTCACCGTCCGTGACAGGTGATCATGAACAGCTGGTTCAGAACAGGTCCAGTACAACAGTTAGATGAACATCAACGATCGGTTCCGCACCTGCAAGTGGTCTTCTTTTCTCAGATGGACTGGATACTTAAATAATACGTCTTCCGTATATGAAATGTTTCTCCCCCAGATGGAACGTCGGATAAACCCACATACAATAACAACGACCACTGTGTAAGATGATCACCCCCGGCATGTGACAGGTCCGGACAACTGACCGAGTTTCCAGAACAACGGAATATGGCAGTACTTCCTATATCCATCACTAGGGAAATCGTGTTGTGGAGTGCGGTTCCGGAATGAGAAAAGGGATCCGAATATGCAAGGCAGGTGCCTCGTACTAGGCACCACCCACCGGGGACAAATCCCGGACTTCGGGTCCGTCGTGTCAAAGGGACCGAGAATCAAGATGTTATGTTATCCACGGCGATTAGGACGGATTGCATGTCATGTGAGGTGAAGTTCAATGGTGATCTGTCAGCTTGGAATGAGGAACATGCCAATGTGAGGAACATAACAGGCCGGTCCTTATTGGTTGGGGTAAGTGTCCAATGGAATGTGGTATCCAGACAGCGGGAGCCGCAATGGGGCTACTGGACAACGCTTGTGTAGTCATCGACCTCGGACTGCTAGTCGGTTCCATTCAAGATCAGCAGGGCGCCGAATTCAGGGGACGACTAGATGGGGAGCGGAGCGGAACCGTAAGGCCATCAACCCAACAGATGAAAATAACCACCAGTTCAGCCCCGCATTGCCTGCCAAGTGTTGTCAGGTACAAAGTTAAAGTCATGAGTATGCTGGCTTTCCACAAGAGATCAAAAATGGTATGATCATCTCACTGACGGAGAAATGTGTCGGCGAGAGCATGAAAGTAAACGAGAATGTCCGTTGTCGTGAACATATGGAGCACGATCCGTCAATCAGTAGTCTTGAGCGTGAACTAGAGATGAAGCAAGACCCTGGCAAGCATGTTTAAACACTCGAACTCGGACGATGACTTGCAGGATTTACCTCCCTTGCCAAAGCCGAGTGCGACAGTAACCAATCGGAAACTTCGAAATGTTTGATCTCCGACTCAAAAAAACTCGATTTGGTGTAGCGGACCGGTAACGAGGTTGGCACAATGCTATCCGTCGAATGCTAGTATGTCCGATTAATGTCCCCTAGTTTCTTGGGGCAATGTTCTACGATTGGTCGCAAGAGTTGCAGGAGGCTCGCGTACGTGAAAGCTCTTCAGGTGTCGTGCCTATTGGCGGATGTTCTTGATCACCAGACTCGGGCATCCATATGTTGCAGTTCAAACAAGGCATGGTCATCAGCTGGCTGACAGAATCCGGAGTCCGGGGATGAGAAGCTAAATATACTACAAGAAGGCCTAAATACAACCACCCTGACAAAGACATTGTCAACTGCGTGAGTGGGTCGATGGCGTCTTGCGTGAGACGTTTATGATCAAATCGGCGCATATCGGGAACCATGAATACTTGTCCGCGTCCATGGAAATACCAAGGTGGACCAGCACAAACCCCGTGGATGTGCCTGTCTGCCAGTGGCTGAGATCCGGACTAAATGCCTTCATTCGGCATCCGCTATCGTTTGGTAGTTATAAAAGACCCATTCGTTGCTTGTCAGAAGGCATTCCCCACTTGCATTCAAACCACAGTGCTCCATCCTCCACACAACCTCGCACACAATGTCCTCACTCTTCAAGAGACTCTCTACCAGCAGCACCAAGGTAAGCACACAACGGAACAACGCAAAGGCTCCAGCCAGTCACGTACTTTCCATTACCAGAGTACTAAATCGAGCAATTGCTCTGTTCCGGTCAACGGCCACCCTTCCCCGCTGGATATCACTTTTGCATTGGTAGGTCAGACGTATCTGTCAAACCTCCGCCTCTGACCGTATCCTGCAGGACATCCAGTCATCGTCACCGATGTCGTCATTGACGTCAGCAAATTCCAATGATGGATATGTAAGCATGATGTCTTCCGGGGAGTACCTGTGTGATACCGAACTTTTTTTGTTCGCAGGCCGAGATGCTTGACGATGACAACATGTCATGGGGAACAGGCAAAACCTCGAGCTACCGCTCTAAGCGCTCCAAACGTCGCAGCTTCAGCCTTTTCTGATTCCCAAGCTTGTCACGTCCATCTTCGAGTCAATCCCCCCCTTCCACCTTGCCTCTTATTTTTTTATTTATCTTCATCATCAGCATACTATGTAACAATCACCGGTGTATGATACGAGACACGAATTGTCACGGCTTCTTGTCCATTTTGTTTTCACAGGCAACTCGTTAGCCATGTAACAACCAATCCTCGACCACCCAGGATCATTATTACGCGTTACACCCGATGGTGCCTAGGCCGCGGGCTGCCTCGAACTATTTTTACAGCAAGTCCCAGAGCGACGGAAGGCCGGAATTGAGCGAATACATGAATATTCCATCCAGTGAAAGCTAGGCACGCAGTTCCACTGCGCGAGTCGCGTGCACATCCCCCGATCAAAGAGTGATCTACGGGAGCCAGTTCATTGCCTTTCCGTTTGGACTAAAGACTGGTAATCAATTGTCCTATTTGACTGAGATGCGTACCGACAGATCAACCGATGACATCGCATACGTGGCGTTGGGTGGAAAGGTGGCACAAGACATGATCCAACGGAGAGTCAGCGAAAAAATATTGATCCGACGCGACTAGACCTAACCACCCGGGCGCACATGATACACGGAAGGGATGGGGGTTCTTCTCTGCCTGTAAATGACGTCGGGAAGGTACGGCTCTATGTATATGCGCTGCAATTCTTGATGGACTCCGATGGGATCGAGTCTCTGTGAATAATGATTTTTGCATTCCGCACCGTTCTTTTAATTTTGAAGCGGGGGGAAGGACGGTGAGAGCTTACGAGACAACAATTACCATTTGGACTGGTTCGTACTTTGCGAGTTTCACAAATGGGCGAGACAAGGGGCATGCGCATAAGGGTCAAACGGACCGGTCAAACGCCGACGTAGTCGCCACGCAAAATAATCAACCTACCTCCTTATGCTGGGGTGGTCCGATCTGCGGCCTCAACCCTCGCATTAACATTTATTTGAGGGTCTATCAATGCGTGTGTGATATGCGGTGCTTCTGCGGTGCACAGATTGCCATGATGCACCGAGGGAAAGAAGCGGAGCACACAATGTGGGATGAGAACGCAGCTCGAGTACTGCGATCGTCTGAAAGAAGTAGCCTCCGCGCAGTACTATTCATAACTTTAGGATGCGAGGATGAAGAGTTGTCAGAAGTCAGATACATAAAGAGGTCTTTGACGGTATTTTCATACCATCTTCCCTCTTCTCTCTCCCTAATCACGAAGCAGTCAGAGAACCGCGCTCATAATCTAAAACACACGGACCGTAGGAACTTACAACTTACACCCTTGACGTCTCCATCATGTTCTCCTCCTCTTCCGCAGCCTACAAGCGCCACGATAGTGTGCGAATGTCTCCCAAACTCTTCGCTCGCTTGCCGACTGACTTGCATCGCTCTAGGCGACGAGGTCCCACTATTACGACGAAAAAAAACCTCGGGGACTATCCAAATTCTGGCAAACGTTGAAGTCATGTTTTGGTCACGGCTTCGAGGCCGATTCTGTGAGCGCTCAGTCCCACCGAGCGACGAATGAGCTGACATCGCTGATAAGCCGTCGAGGAACGAATACAAAAGAGCCAGAGACCCTGGAACAGGCTTTGAAGGAGAGGAAGTGTACGGGGTAAGCTACAGAGATGGTCAAGTCCGTAATTCTACCTGCTCATTGTCACCTTTAGGTCCAAGCCGAATATCTGGAGGAGGAAGACATGGCGTGGGGAAAACCGAAAAAGTCTAGGAAACGCGCTCAACGACGAAATCACTGATCTCGTAGTATGAATGATGATTGCCAGTGCGTGTACTGATGACTGGCTACGAACGGGACACTTGTAGTTAGCATTCCTCGGGACATTGCACGGACCGCACCGCACACCTACACAGCGCATGTACTGTAGCTTAATGATCGCAAGTCAACTAGGATTGTATTGGGATTCATTCAAAGGGTAAGTAGAGAACTCTCAAGTGTCACCTGCGTCAGCGACAGCCTTGCTCGACAGTCCAGGATTTTTCCATGTCCGTGGCATTGTGCTCCCACGAATCATGGTGTGCGAGAGATCTACTACCCCAACCAAGTTGTTCCACTGACCCACATGCCAGTGATGTCCCTGCCGCCCGTGTTTTACCACTATTTCCGAACGCCTCTACCTTATGCAAGGACGCTTGCGTTGCAAGAGAAAATCCATCAGATCCAACTCGCTTCCCGACGTGCATCATCTCACCATGATATCCTTTTGTTGTTGCAACACCGACCCGTCTACACGTCAGGGCGTCGGCAAACCGAACTCGAACTCGAGACGGAGCGCGCTCGCTTGACCAACACCGGCGCTGACTTTGTCATGACCTCCAGAGGCGGTCAACTAACGTACCATGGACCTGGCCAACTCGTTGGTTACGCTCTCCTTGACCTCGGTCGCACGTCTCCCCCCATCAGCATCCGTGAATACATATGCAAAATGCAAAAAATGATTCAAAGCTACCTGTCGAGCACTTACAAGCTGAAACACGTTCCCTCGGAGCACACTGGTGTATTTTTGGACCCTGCGACAAAGGTTGCCAGCATTGGTGTCCAAGTTCGCCATCGACTCACGACGCACGGATTTGCCATGAACGTCACTCAAGAACCCCTGGAGTGGTTTAATAGAGTGGTTGCTTGTGGGCTGGCAGATGTGAAAGCTGGCTGCATAACGTTGGCGGCCAGGGAGCAGGTTCAGGTCCATGACGTGGTAGAAGGAGTGGTGGACGCGTTCAGTCGGTCATATGAGAGGAATGTGGAGAAACTTGATTTGAAGTCCACGGGCGAACTCGGGAAGGCTATCCTTGAATTAGAGGAGAGAGCAGGGGACTGGCCGAGAACACCCGTCTCCTAAGCTAGGCGATGTGTGCTCTGGATCTTGCCCTCAATCCATCTGCGCCACAAGGCGATTGGGTTTGTGCTCATCAACAAGTTGAACTTGAGCAGCCTCAAATCCTCGAAGTTCAGTAAGTAGAATCCCACCACTGACAACTTATGGGTGGGACATTCAACTCTTTTCAAGACGTCGGAACGATACTCGACATGCATCTATTCATCCTCGGAGCCACAGGTGCAAGCGGTGTACTGCTCGTCAAGGAGGCACTCGATGCTTCGCACACCGTTGTCATTTTCGCTCGCTCTCCAGAAAAGCTCTCGGAGGAAACCAGAAGTGATACACGGGTAACAATCGTGAAAGGCGAGCTGGATGATGAGTCCGCGTTGTCAGCCGCGATGGAAAACGTAGACGCTGTTCTCTCAGCTCTCGGTCCCAAATTATCACATGGGACGTATCCCAGTGGCGAACCCCTTGCCAGAGCATATTCGCTGATCATCAAGGTCATGCTGGTGCGCGGCGTCAAACGCCTTATTGCTCTTGGTACACCCAGCATCGCAGATCCCCATGACAAGCAGGGATTGAAATGGACATTGATTATCGGCGGTATCAAGACTTTGGCACCTAGGGTATACAGCGATATCGTAAGCATCGGAAATGCCATCCGCACGGAGGGGGATGCGCTTGACTGGACAATTGTCCGAGTCCCCTTCCTGACCAACTCGGGTAGTCAAGATGTTGTAGCTGGATATGTAGGCGATGGCAAGACTGGGACTACGTTGTCAAGAGTAGGGTTTGCAGTGTTCGTCTTACGGGAGCTCGCCAGGAACGAATGGGTCAAGGAGGCTCCCTTGATCACTCTAGTATAACGGATTCACTTGATTTCAATCTTCCCATGTTAGATATTCTACCTGCTAAGCGGTGATATCGGAGGATTCCAGAAGGTCTTGCCACGTAAACCTGTCGGGCTCATGGTAGAATCGCTCCAATAGTGCCTCAGCAGTAGTATCGCGATCGCCGTCTTTCTTGCCCCCGCCCCATAAGTAGAATCTTTGGAGTCCCATCGCTAGTAATTGAGCGTCAACTTGATTGAGGAGGAAACGTTCTGGGGTCTCCTTCGCTGGCTGTACGGCTGTCGAGGAAGAGGATGGCGTGATCTCTCCGCGGAGCAATACTATCCCGTGTGATTGTGAGATGTCTGTATAGAGCGTTAATACTAGATATGGTGTCGCGAAGGAGTTGCGAAGTTTGTATTCCTGAAGTGGTGTAAACAGGACAGTAGCAGGTTCTGGCAGCTGGGACGGGGGACCTGACGTTACGGGTCCGCACGGGTTGGTTTCGGCGGCGGAGGGGACCGGAGGTGGTGGATGGAAGTCCCATTGGAGGAAAAAGAATTCGTGTGCTTGGCCAGGTTGATCAGAGCCAGACGCTCTGGGTATCGGTACAACAAAGACCGGATACTTTTTTGCAACGCGCATCATTGCGTTGTACGACTCCAACGAGAGGGATGCGCAGATATAACCTCTTCCGGTACCTTTGTTTCGTGAGGCGTGGTACGCAGTCCAGAGCGCGGATATTTGGGATGCGGTGTGTGGTGTGGCCAGGAGTTTGGGGAGATTCAGAATTGAAGAAAGTGGCTAGTGAACGAGGATGAGAACTTCAAGTGGTCACTGGTCACTGGAAGACACTTGCTTTTATTGGTGAGCTGTCTTTGCGTGTGTTGAACGGCCTTGCACCTTCTTGGGAACCGAACCGCGTGTCGGCGTGCAAATGGGTTTTCTTGAACGAGGCGAGAAGGGCAGCAGCCTCCTCCTTCTGCTTGGAACGAGCTTTCTCCCGCGCCCGTGATTTCAATGCCTCAAGGTCGAGTCCTTTTCTGTGGTTCCAGCATCATCATGGCGCCTGTGCGGGTAGTGTCGCAAAGATAGTACTCACTCCTGAGCCTTCTGGTGGAGCTTGTCAGCATACTTGAGGTTGTAGGAAGAACCGGAATGGGTGCATCGAGCAGCGGAGGCAGTCGCTCGGTATACAAGGGGACGCATCCCACGCATTGTCAATGAAAGCTGTTCCGAATCAGAGTCAAATAAGGTCTGAATTAGATCCGGAAGATCACGTACGCCCATGTCTTGACTTGCGTGTGTCTTCTCACCTCCACCCATTCGGCCGAAGCCTTTGCAAACTAGTTATGTAACGGGAACCCGACGCCTTCGCTTGCCAAGTATGTTGATCCTCGACCGAAGTACTGGTCATCCTCTCAGGCTGTCGGAGTAACCAACCCAACCTCCTCCGACAAGAGAGTCTGCGCCAGAGTGCCCCAATATTTACATCCAGACTAGCTCCTCTGAATCTCCCTGTCTCTCATTCAGAACCATGACCCACAGCGAGCTTTTGACTCAAACTAACTCTCTCTCGACGGGTAAGCCTCACGCTCTTGTAGAATTATATATAGCATCCCCACGTTCACCTATTCTTCTTATCTCGCTACGCCCCAGGCGATGTCAACCAGTGAGCCCGTCACCATCTCTATCTTGAAATTCACCGTTACTTTTATCCCACAGATTCGACCGCGGCGATGTATCTTTTATTATCGTCGCAGGTGCCATGGTGTCCTTCATGATTCCAGGCCTTGGTTCGCACGATTCCATCCCGAGGATCCGAATTGCCACTGACCCCATTTTTTGTAGCTTTCCTTTACTCCGGTTTGGCCAGGAGGAAATCTGCCTTGTCTCTGATCTGGGCCGTAACCGCAAGTAATGCAGTATGCATCTTCCAGTGGTATTTCTGGGGCTATTCATTGGCATTCTCCCCCACCGCAACCAACGGTTTCATCGGCAACCTCGCAAACTTTGGCTTGATCAACGTCCTTGATAACCCATCCCCAGGATCACCCCTGATTCCATCTTTGTTATACAGCTTCTATCAAATGGAATTCGCTTGCGTAACGGTGGGAATCTTGATGGGTGGGATCGCCGAACGCGGTAGAGTTCTCCCAGCAATGATAATCACCTTTTTGTGGATGACCCTCGTCTACTGCCCCTTGGCTTGTTGGGCGTGGAACGTGAACGGGTGGGGATTCAAGTGGGGTGTTCTAGATTATGCCGGTAAGCTTCGATTTCCCGTTTGCTGAATTCCATGATTTTATAATTTAATTCCTTCCGTGTTCATTAGGCGGTGGTCCTGTCGAGATCGGCAGCGGGGTTGGTGGACTTGCATACGCCTGGGTTCTCGGCCGACGACAGGAGAAAGAATTACTAAACTTTAGGCCACATAATGTGTCCATGGTCAATCTTGGCACATTCATTCTCTGGTTTGGATGGCTCGGGTTCAACGGAGGCAGTGCATTTGGTGCGAACCTCCGTGCAGTCATGGCGATATGGAACTCGATGCTCGCAGCCGCTTTCGGTGGAATTGTTTGGTGTCTTCTTGACTATCGCTTAGAGCGCAAATACAGCATGGTCGGGTTTTGCTCGGGAACTATTGCTGGTTTGGTAGCCGCTACCCCAGCCTCGGGCTTCATCCAGCCATGGGCAGCTGTCGTCATGGGCGTCGTTACTGGAGCAGTTTGCAACTATGCAACGAAAAGTGAGATCCTGTCAAACTCGCCGCTTTACCGTCTAATCTGCGTCTAAAGTTAAATTCCTCTTGAAGATCGATGATGCCCTTGATCTCTTTGCTGAGCATGCTTTGGGTGGTGTCATTGGTCTCCTTGCGAATGGCCTCTTCGCATCACACAGCGTCATTGCCCTCGACGGTGTAAACACTAATGTCAATGGTGGTGTGGTTGACCACAACTACAAACAACTATACATTCAATTCGCCTACGTCTGCGCCACCTGCGCTTACACCTTCGTGGCGACAGCGATTATTGTCAAAGCCGTCGATGTGATACCTGGACTCCATCTCAGAACAACGCCCAAGGGCGAAAGTCTCGGTCTGGATGAAGTCGAGGTGAGTCCCAACCCTCATCAACCTCCATGACAGCACATGATACTTTACAATAGATCGGAGAATTTGCCAACGACTATATCGAAGTGCGGAGAGATTACACCGATTGGATGGTCCCCGGTGATGCTATTGAGCGGGCGTCTGATGTGCCAACGAAGGGTACTTATACCAATGGAGATCGGCCCGAACAGTCAGACCTTCAACCGAAAGGTGACCAGAGGAGTAAAGATGATTTACCACTCGTCCCTATCTTAGAAAAGTCTGGGGACGAGATCACGGGTGAAATTGCAGAAGTTTCCTAAGAATCTTCCTAGAGAAGGGGGGATGCGAAAGGGATTGAATAAATAAAGGAAGTAATGTTACCCCACTCCTTTTTTTTTTTTCAGATCCAGTTAGTGTGCTGGTCACCAGGCTAAGTTCTAGTATTTTCTACAAGTTCCCCTTCCCACAACTAGCCTTTGTTCCGTGCTGAAGAATCGTAGCAGAGCAATCAAACATGCCAATATACATTCCAAACTTTTTTCCGAGTCTTGGTAGTTTGCAATGTCAGAAACGAGGCTCATGCTCCCTAATCAACAGTCCCACCCGAGGACAAAACCATCACTGTCTACATGGGTTGCATTTTCGCGCATGCCGATCTCCTCCGAGCCAGAGATCAAGGAACCACAAATGCCTGAGCCAAACTCCTCGTGCAAAAGGAGGTCGACGACATTGCGCGAGGCGATAGTTTCGGTTTCCATCGTCGAGATGAACCTATGGGTTAACCCATCAGAGTATGAAAGACCAAGAATAACAAGGTAACTCACGGTTCGAACGCGTTCACATAGTAGAATCCTTGGTCGATCTTGACTGGTGGAAAACTAGCAGTGGGGGGCAACGCTGGGTACGCATCCCACTGGCGCCACATTTGAGTGAGGGACATTGTGAACCGTGCGTGAAGACTGACCTCTTTCCTGTGTACCCAACCAACATGGTTAAATACCTTCGAAAGCCACTCATCAGAGATACGCTGTTTAGAAAATATTTTGACGTTCCACTCCTCTTGGTCATTTAAATGACCAGTCTCGTTCATTTTTTGAACGCGCCCGTGATACGACAGTGAGTTAAACTCGGGATCGACTCCACCAGACCGTACGCCATTTGAGATTGTCAAAATAGATGACGGTATATCGTTCTCTGGGGCCAAGCTAAGGTAATCTGCTCTCACCCTGTCATCACGGGTGGTGAGAAGAGTAACGTGGAGATGAATATACGGCTGTGGAGGAATTTGGTCCGCAAGATCTGACGAAATCGAGATGCCTGTCTGGTGGAATGGGGCAGCGAGTATAATGCCTCTGTATACTTGTGTTTTTGAGGAAGTACGAACGGCCCACAGAGATGAGTCAGGGATGCGACTAATCTCTTCGACCTGTATAGAAAGATTAACATCTAGATTACAGAAAAAATGACAGATGATGGTAGCGTACCTCTGTGTTAAGATGGACATGGGCATCTGATACGTTGAGGAAATTTTCGAATATGCGGAAGTTTCCCGAGGCTACGCCTACCGCGCCAGTCGCAGCCAAGGACACCATACACTCCAATGCATGGATGCTCTTGACATCCTGTAGACACACTTAGCGAAAGATCTTATTCCTTAGGTCGGGAAGTATAACCCTACCTGACCATAATTGACGCGTGTGGCAGCCTCGACCATCTCTTGTGCAAACAATTCAGAGACACCATTCGCGACAAGGTAGTCGATGCACGTAGAGTTAGCCATTTCATCCCACTCGAACGAGGAGGAGAGGTCCGCCACATCATCCCACCTAGGCGATTCGGTTGTGTACAAACCCACAAATCGCGAGATTAAATTTTGAACACTAAGGAAAGCACATCAGTGGCGACGCGAAAAATTGCCCATCTACTCACATTTTTTGTGTCCGGACTGGAGCATTGTATCCGTATCTCCATAGCGTTTTGAGCGTCGTCAGCCAACTCTTGTAATAGTTGGAGTAATCCATCTTGAATCAGACATCAAAAGACATTTATCAGCGGTTGAGATACTAGGCAAGCTGAGCTTACAACGAGGACAAACTTGCTGCCATCCCATATCCCCGTGTTCGCGAATTCGTCACCAAAGTCTCTGAGAGTGAGGTTGAACTCCTTTGATGCTCTCATCAAATTCTTGTTTGCATCGACAAATATCGAAGCGCCAAGCTCGATTGGTGCATAGGTGGGATCACCATAGGGGTAGACTGTTGTGCTCCCTGGGTATCACGGACGTGTTGATGAAGCTGGCATGCTGGGGAACATGACACTCACGACCGCCAATGTAAGATGCGCGCTCGTAGACATCTACTTCTACGTCAATCTGGGATCTTTGCTTGCCTTTCGATATCCAGAACGCCGCAGAGGATCCAGCAGCACCTGCGCCAATGATGGCTATACGAGGTGTTGCATTGACCACTTGTTCTTCCACGAGGATTGTCTGCGCGGACTTGAGGAACGGGAGCTTGAACGGAAACTGGAGGGCAATTGAAGGGGTGATCAAGGAGATATACAAAATGGTGCGAGTCAGCATCCCAAGTAGAGTGACGAGATCAAAATAGTCAGCGTGAGTGTTCTCATCAGCTCAGGTGCCGCTTATAATAAACACTTATATGCCTTGCACACGAGACAAAGTCTCTCTTTCTCAGCGTCTTCATGTCAGCCCCGAATGTCGATTTCTGGTCTGTACCAACAGAAGTCGCACAGCAAGCACTCGCCCTCTGTCATCCTCGCGATGTCGCCTCTTTTACTCAGACTTGTCGGGCCGCATGGTCGCTCGTGCACGACTCCACGGATCAATATCTCTGGCGCCAGTTATTCCTTCTCTTTCCTTTTGATGACCCCCGGAACACGTCCCAAGGCTTCCGCAAGGACACCCACTTTGACTGGAAAATAGAGCTTCAGCACAGAGTGCACGCAGAAATAATCGCGCGCAGTGCTCTGTCCAGTCCCGAGGATCTTGCTGTGGCTCTTGACATTCTACTAGGCGTGGTGCGGTCTGCCTCCCCTGTCATTCCAGGTCGTGAACAGGTTCCCTCCTCCAGTCTACAGTGGGTGATGGACGTCTTGGAATCCACGAACATGTTACAGTTATTACCTCCCTCAGTCACTCGGCGACACACCTGTCAAACGCTTGCTCGCCTCCGCTCTTATGTAGCGCTCACGCTCGACGGGTTTGACGGTGATGAAGGAAAGTTGCGTATGAAGTCGATTCGTACTAGGAGCAGGTGCCAGGTATACGACCTCAACAACTATAATGTGGACAATGATTGGGGCCCCCTTATTCTCAAGGCTGAAAAGGTGGACTGGTTCCACGTAGAATGTATTGTAAATGTCATAGCCTTCAATCTCGCGGATCATTCACGGCATTTTCTGGACGCAAGGCCCCCTTGTGGTCTCGAAGCAACGCGAGCGTATTCCGCCCCTCATGCAACTAGTCTTGCTCCCCATGATTGGGCAGGGGTGGAGGGAAATTGGAGACGAATCGTTTCATTCATGGATTATCGGTGCGTTGCTTTGGTCTCGTGAAATGAAGAGGCCGATTTGAATGGACATTCATTTTAAAGGGATTTGTTTGGTGAGTAGCACTGGCACAAAATTCCAGTTAATATGTCTTTTGAACTCTCCATGTTAGCTTTCAACGTACATTATGTCTCCCTGGTATGTTGGTGAGCCACAATTGACGCGTGCGTTTTCAGTTCTCCATCAGGGGTTACACGGGTCGTGCGCATGGCGGGTCGTTCTTTGAAGATCCCCACTTTTCCGAAGCGACTCGCTTGATTGAACTCAAGTTTCACCTCATCAGTCCGGACGTAATACCAATGTACTATGCCCTCAACAGATTCCCTCAATCTGAGGATAAAAACTACCCTACGCTTTACTTCTCTGGTTCATCCCAGGGCATTAATGGCAACGAAGCGACGGTGGTTGGATCAGTATACATGGCTGATGATGGCGTGGTACGCTGGCGATTTGTGAGTCTTCTGATGTGATGTTCTTCGCGCATAAAATGAGATGACGTCGTGACAACGCTAGGTGTCTGCGCGCGAGGGACGCATGCAATGGAGGTGATTCTTTTGTTTTCTTGCCTTATCCAATGTTAGGTCATTTTGACTAGATTGCAAATTCATCTAGTTCAGAAGGAGTACAAGTTGGAGGCATAGCCAGCGCAATGGGGGTCGTTGGAACTTGGACCGGTGCTTATCATGAGCGTGGTAAGTCGTCTAGACTCCAATGGATTTTTTGGAACCACCGACGCTGACCAGACGCTTGCTAGGGGATCCTGCTGGTAAGACGCAGGATGCATTGGAAGACAATTCTTCATTGCTCATGAATCACCGATAGGACCTTTCTGGCTTTGGAAGGTACCGGACGACTATCCAACTTCTGTCCGGATACCTGTCGGCTAAGGGTCTCGCATTGTTTTGTTTACGTAATTTATTTGCTGTCCTTTCAAGGCTTCCTTTTGTTGATACCGTCTTCTCTCACAAAGTACCCTCACCGAGCTTTGCCTCCGCGAAGTAACTCTTTGCCAACTTCTATTGGCTATGGGTATGCGGGTTCACAGGGAAGAAGAATCATCCTAGGAGCTCAATTAAGCCGGAGTGTTCTCCAGACCTCTTGGTCGCTGCTTCTTGAGGCAGTTCGGGGCATGCTTGACTATGCGGCTCTGACATTTTTAACCACGCCGAAGTGCATGATTTGCATTTTGACTGTCGTTACACTAATGCATCAACTTGGTTGTCTGCTTTTTAAAATGATGGATACTCTACTAAATGGAAGTCCGAATATCATTGAGTCGTCAGTAAAACTATCCAGACTAGTAGCTACAATATATATGTGCCTTGGATATTCGTGAGGTAGCTCGTAAGGTCACTGGTCATCGATAGCGTCATGCGCGTACTGGCCACTCAATACTAGGGGCGGTACAGGGGGTATTCATCAGTCTCTTGCAGTTTGTAGTCTTGATCCAAACGTAACACGGTGCCGGCAAAAATATAGATCAGCACCACAACATACTCCATAACGAGCTCCATGGCGACGTATATTTGCCATTCTCCTGAAAATACGTTGAATTTCGCCAGGGCATTGTTTGAGTCTGTCGTAGTCGACCCCGTAGTGGGAAATGTGCTAGATGAAAAGGTCGAGAGCAAGCTGTACAGCGTACGGACCGCAAGGAAGGGTAGGGCAGCGGAAACTGCGACAAGCAGCTATTCAATGGATTAGTCAGGGGCGATATAACGATGGAACGGAGTTTCCCACCTGTCTGCGGTATTTCATAAGCCGGTAACGTTTGCCCCATTGCAGAGCAGTGATCGCGACCAAGGCGAGATATAATCCGGTGAAGAGTATCACACCAACGCGACGTTCTATGTTGGCGGTAGATTGCGAGCTCGTGCTCGTGCTCGATACACCGATAATCGTGAGGATTAGGGCCAAGGTTCCGACGATGTGCAAGAGCCTGTAGTGGCGAGTATGCTTCTGCTCCTTATCCGGCCCTTCGGTTCTGACAGAACATTATTCGGTTGATCAGCGTGTGATGTTTCCGAGTGAACGCACATGATTTCTATCAGCCCAAGGGTACTGAGTAGTATTGGTGATAAGCCTGATGCCTCAAGGGCATAGCCTCCGATATAAAGTCCAGTTACGACTGGCACGACGAGTTCTGCGGCAACTAGTAATGCACCACCAACGATCCGAACTGAAACTTGTGAGCAAATAGTTTCAAATATCGATGTCTGAACTCACTCAAGGAGAAAATGACAAGCAGAAGCCATCCCCGCTCTCTTATACCATACCTGTAGGATATGCGGATGGCGAAAAAGAGGACGGGAACATAGATCGCCAGGGTAACGGCGGATATGATGCCTTGGGTATCAAGGGACATCTTGGAGAGCAGATGAAGGAATTGACGACTGCGAGAGAAACACGATGGGTACCTTTATGTAGGAAACCGCATGCCAGGAGGCAGTGACGCAGGGCTGTGCCGGGGTTATACTGCTGGCGACACAAGTGTCGATAGGTTAATACAATTCTGAGAAGCACACTGCCCAGCGGTGCGACTGTAAATCCTGTGCTTTACTGTGAGGCTGCGGTTTGCAGCCCATAACCAATCGCGAGAGAATAAATTGTACAGCAAATATAGCACAGCCACAGTAAGACACTGCAGCTACTAGTACGAGCGATGCGGCTACCCCGCCGAGTACCCTGGTCTCACATAGGTGAACTCGACCAGGTATGTTCTTGGATTTACACGGACGAGGAGGATCTCGAAGGCAAAACACTTGCGATTAATAGGGTAAGTTTCTCCACCCCGCTCGTCTCTAAAGTCATCTGTTCCAGTTATCAGCATGGAAAGCAATCACATCGCTTCCTCATGCCCTCGACTCTGCCCTAGCCATATTAGCGGCACACATGCTAGATATATCTTGCAGAGACACCCTCTCCGCCAAGACCGCCCTTGGTCTTCGACAGACCTATGCGACCGCAATCATCCGAATGGTCAACGGGTTGGTTGATCCTTTGCAATCTGGAGCATATGCAAGGTCCATAGCTGCTATAGCTGCCCAGCTTGGCTTACCGTCGTGGCTCGTGGAACTCAGACATGCGGCAACTCATGAGGATTTACCCAGCCTCGAATTACTCAGAGAGGCGAGCAGAGAGGTAATAGGCCACATCAATGCTGACATACGGGTCTCATCTCTTTAACGCTCATAGTCCCTCTTTTGGCTTCTCCGCAATTATTTTCACCCGACTCTCAATCCTTCTGCACCAACATCAGCATCATCCTTTTCACTGCGCCCTATAGAGCCACTCTTGAGGTCATATAAACTTTTCATGAAGGCTGTCGCCCGAGATGGGTCGCTGCGCAAACAGCACCAAGACGAGATTGATACCGTGATGCGTGATATCGAACGCTGGATAACCGAAACTAAGGTTTCAGCGGCACTTGCCGCGCATCCTCTTGGATGGGGATTTGACGACAACTCCGTCGCTTCCAGAGTTGACATCAAGGAAAAGTGGGCGTTGGAGATCCTTTGTGACGCTCTCCTTGAGAGAGGTGCCATCGTTCCCATGTCCAAGAGGTCATAAATCGTTAGAAACAGTTTCATTCATTACTGACTGTCTCGTAGAAAGTGTCGCGCACCTGCAGATCCGTCCCTGCCTACAGCTGCTAGTCTTGCATTGTGGACGCCGCTCCTCGTGCAGCTTCGTGCATCCCACGTCGCTTTCCCATCTGTCTTCGTTAACCGGGCCATCTCGATCTTACTGGAGGATCAATCGGAGTCAAACATGGATAAAGATATGATCGAGTTAAGTATGCCCAGAGGTACTCTTTACAGCGAATACCTTGCCCGATGGGTGACCTGGGCTGCGCGGAGGTGGACGGACGAATCAGAACACGGAACCGATTTGAGGAAAGAAATCATTCTTCAGATTGCTCCAATCTTTATTCGAGGACAAAACTCCGGGATCAAAGCCAAAATGTAGTGTCCATTTTATCCATCTTGGCTGACGCTAATGATCCCGAGGTAGTTTAAGTGACCTCCTACAGGCGGTCTCAGTAGGTTCCAAGGATCTGGAGGAAAGTGTCGGACTACTTAGGGCCGCGGTGCCAGCGGTCTCTTCACAAGTGCGAGGATACCATTTTGTGCAAGTGATCTGATAATAAGTTTCGTAGCCTTGGCAGGCACATGATCTAACCAACATGGAGGAACGCCTACAGATACTCGTTGCCGATGGATATCGAACGTCAGTGCCTGTGTGCGATAGTACAACGCGGCCGGGTGGAATTCCAGCTTGTGGTTGGGGATTGTTGGATGGTCATAGTAAATGGGGACCATGCCCGATCGGTGTGTACTATTCTGAATCCTAGTTACGCGTAACATCAGAATATACATGTCGCTCAATCATTGGCAACGGTGGTTGCAAGTCGAAAACTTGAATCTTGGTCACATCACATGTCACATTCATTATAAAGCACCCTCACCATGCTTACGCCGGTTGAGCGGGCTGCGGATCTATACCAGTACCACTGCCATCTTATCCACTCGGTTAATTAGACCCCGCGGGATTCTCACCTTTGCTTCCACCTAGTGCAAGACCGTGCAGACGATGAAGCTCAACTCGCCACTACCACAGACACTACCCAAAGAGTGTCACAAAGCTGCAAAGATATGTGAGTTTGCTCCTTTCTGCAATCTCTCGCTTTCTGAATAGATACAGTTTCTTCCTTCGTTGATAGCAGGAATAGTGGCTTGGACGGTGTGAGTTACCACCCCTGACCCGGTTACCATATATGCAAGATTGTCTATAGATCATACCATGCAGCGTCCTGGAACATGCCAAAGGTTTTGCGATTTTCACTGTCTTCAAAGCTGGTTTCCTTTTCTCAGCACGTGCTGGGTCCGGAATTGTTATTGCAAAACTCCCGAATGGATGTGAGTTCTACATAGTGCTGGATACAAGATATTATTTGACTGCGAGTGTCCCCTTCGTAGCTTGGTCTGCTCCTAGCGCGATCGGTTCGGCTGGCGTCGGCATTGGTGGTCAGCTTGGGGCAGAGGTGACGGATTTTTTGGTTGTTCTGAACTCAGCTGCTGTAAAGTTATTCTCTTATTTGTTGAGAGTTACTAGCTCAGGCCAACCCGCTGCAGGCAGTTGTGAGTTCAAGGTACATGTCCAATGTTTATCCCTGATGTTAATTTGCCAGAAATCATTCATGTCAGCTGGATCATTGACTCTAGGTGGCAACCTGAGTGTTGCTGTAGGACCTTTAGGTCGGAACGGGGAGGCGATCGGTTCGTTGAGTTCAAAGGGAAAGGTCGCTGCGATGTAAACCGTTTTCCTCCCGCGTACTTATTTACCTTTTCACTATTTATGACAGGTATAGCTATTCAAAGACCCGGGGGCTCTTTGGAGGCGTGTCTATCGAAGGATCCGTTATTGTCGAGCGCCAAGATGCCAATGCTATTGCCTATAATCGAGACGTTACGGTCAAGATGCTCCTTAGCGGCGCCGTGCCCTGTCCAGACTGGGCCGAGCCCCTGGTGAAAGCTTTAGAATCATGTACAAGTAGGCCCGGAGTTCGGAGCTGGATCGATGATCGGGTCGAAGAGCAAGCGCCGTACACGTTCGGGAGTACCAATGAAATCAGTATGGCTGGTTCAAAGCCACAGCGGTTTTCTTCCTTTCTCGGGAAAAAGAAAAAGGATACTGGTTTTCCCCCGACGCATTGGGGCACACATTCCAATTCCGGGTCTTACTTTTCTAATGACCTTGACGACCACAGTCCAAGTCGTTGGGAAGACATTGACGGGGCTGCACCTCGCTCTTCGGATCTTAGCGATGAATTTGCGGCTGGTTTGAGATCTACACAGCAGACTAATCGCCGCTCGTCACATAGCGTAGGAGCATCAACAAGCACTTCGCACGTACCTGTGGACTCTTACAATCCTCAAAGCCCTTTCAACTCACTTCCACCCTTCCGTTCAGTTCACTCGACCCTTTCGGACAAGACAGGCTCGCATTTGCGTTCCATGAGCGCCCCTAAGCTGGGGTACTCTACCGAACAGCGGGATAGTCTACCTAGTTATACGAACCCATTTTCGTCTACACCACCATTGGAGGAAGATCCTGAATACTGTCACGATACTGTTAGATCCTCGCCACCGCGCTTCAAGACAAAGCCGGAGCTGAACGAACCACTCTCTCCTCTTGAAGGTATTGCTCGTGCGATCGCCCTGTATGAATTCAAAGCTGTGGAGGTGCGTGGTCTAGCTATATCTCAAGTATCATCTCCTCAGTCCAGGACAGCCGGGCGACCTGTCATTCGCCAAGGGAGATGTGATAACTGTCACTCGAAAGAGTGAAAGTACCGACGATTGGTATGTTCATTTCGTCTCTTACTGAATGCAGCCCCTCACAACGAGACGTCCTAGGTGGAAGGGTAAGCTCGATGGCAAAGAGGGGATATTTCCGGCAAATTTCGTAGAGATTGTCTAGTCTGTTCAATCACTATATAGCGTGATCTTGTGCTTTCTGTGTATTGATTTCCTCATGCGTTGTATCAGATTATAGTCACGTGTGATGCCGTCACATTTATGTCGCGCTTCATGAAGTGATCGCGGTACATAAAATCTTGTCACTTTACGCGTCCACCGCCATGCCAAAAGCACCGCGGAAAAAGTACTACGCTGTTCGTGTAGGACGCCAAGGTCCGAAGATATATGACACTTGGGAGGAGGTGAGTTCAGGTACTCCCTGCGCGCTATGTTGAGGTTATTCAAAGAACTAAAAGTGCAGTGCCAATGTAAGATCATGATGGGACTTGATCAAATGTTCACTAGTTTGATGTCATTCTGAGGTTTCGAGATGGCCCGCAGCTATCTTCAAGAGTTTTACCTGTCGAGCAGGCGCGGAACAATGGGTTTCTATACCCCACCGGATGGAACGTAAGTTTGAATAGGAGTATTGCACCGCGATTTGTATTCCGTCTGAACCATCTTTCAGGCGCATTACCTAGTTCCATCCGCCTCCCACAGCCTGACTCGACAACTCAGGCCCGTAGTCATTTCGCCGAATCCTCTAGCGAACGAGATGCACCTGTGTCCCTCCCTGAAGTCCATGTTCCCACCGTCGTCCTGTCTGAGGAACAAAGAGCTGTGCTAGAAATGGTTAAGAGAGGGGAAAATGTCTTCTTCACCGGAGCTGCTGGTAACAACATACTTTTTTCATCTCGAATGGAAACTGAGTCTTTCTAGGGACGGGAAAATCTGTCCTACTTCGCGCCATCATCGATGCTTGTGGAGGGAGAGGTATTCCTACTCTTGCTATCACCGCATCCACTGGCATCGCTTCAGTAAATATTGGCGGTACAACATTGCATTCATGGGCCGGCATCGGCATTGGGAAAGAGGACGCAAAGAAACTTGCAGGCAAACTTCTCGGCCAGGAGAAACTTAGAAGTGTGCTCGAGCGTTGGCGCAGGGTGCGGACCCTTATATTGGATGAAAGTACGATAATCTTATGAATATCTGTCAATTGCTAACGATTCTTGTCCTAGTATCTATGATTGATGGTGTCCTTTTTAATCAGCTTGTAAGTACTCGCTTAAATTCCAGTATACCCTGCTGAAAGGCATAAAGGAATTTATTGCTCGGATTCTAAGGAACAGTGATGAACCGTTTGGCGGAATACAGGTCATGCATACCGTTTAATTTATACGTCAGGTGGCTCACGTACATCATCAGCTTGCCGTGTCTGGTGACTTCTGCCAGTTACCACCAGTTCCAGACCGTGACAAAAATGGCAACCCCATATTACCGATCTTTGCCTTTGAGGCGGAGAGCTGGGACCGCTGTATGAAGCGTCCTGTTGTGCTAACGAAGGTATTTCGGCAAAAAGATCAAGGTATATTGACAATTTCCCCTGACGAACCCAAAGGCTCAAAACCGACAGCATTTGTGGATATGTTAAATGATATGCGTTTGGGTAGACTGGACGACCACGCCATCCGAGCCTTCCGAAAGCTTTCTAGACCATTACATTATGAGGACGGCATCGGTCCGACACAGCTGTATTGGTTTTTTCTTCCCTTCAAACATGTGGTGACAACGTCACAGATATCCCACTCGAGACGAAGTTAGCCGCGCAAATGAATCAAGGCTTCGCGCACTTCCGGGCCAAGTGATACAATACAACGCTACCGATGTTCCAGGTTGTGATTCAAACGGGATGCGGGTGTCTGAACAACAATTGGAGAAACTATTGGGGCGACTTGTTGCTCCGCAGGTCATCCAAATCAAGGTTTGTTCGGTCATGCCGTTGAATACCATCTCCTCACTGTGACATAGGTTGGTGCGCAGGTTATGCTAATCAAGGCAGATATCAAACTTTCGTTGGTTTTGGTTAGCACTAAACTTCACCTGCTCAGAACATGGTCCAAGGTGAATTAGTGAATGGTTCAGTTGGCCAAGTCGTCAAGTTCCGCACATCCCAAGAGGCAATGCGAGACAGGGTGGAGATTGCTACCGAGGAGGGACTGCGTGGTTCCGAGCGTGATGCGGGGCAGGCGGCCGCGAGATACGATGGCTCGCTGTGGCCTGTCGTTCGGTTCACGAACGGGAGGGAGGTACTTTGTGTGCCGACTGATTTCACAGTGGACAACGCTTACGGAGAGATGGAGGCCAGACGTCGACAAGTCCGTTGATTGATGTCGAGCTGACCGCTTGTTGAGGATATTCTAGATTCCCCTAATCCTTGCATGGGCGTTGAGTGTTCACAAGTCCCAAGGACAAACGCTAGAACGCGTAAAAGTGGACCTGAGTCGTACCTTTGAGAAAGGTCAAGGTGGGTGTTATTGCTCGTAACTAGCCGGGCAAACACTGCCTGACGCTGCCCAGCCTATGTCGCTCTCTCTCGAGCAACAAGTATGAAGACTTTGGAAGTCCTCAACTTTGATCCTAGCAAGTAAGCCGGTCGAGTCTAGTTTCCTATGTTCGTGTGTAACGAAATAACGACAACCCAGAGTGATGGTCCATCCTCGCATTCTAGCCTGGCATAACGATCTCGAACAACAGGAATTATTGATGGTAGGATCGGGTCACGCTGAGGAGGAATGGTCTGACGAGGCATTCTGGAGTTGATAATGTCCTACCGACTACGTATACATACTACATTGTGATCGTTCTAGCCAACCCTCGATGATGGTTGTGCAATTCACTGCGTATTCTTGTTCACATGCATGCTGTCTGACACGCAACCATTCAAATATTCAAGCTTCAAGCTTCAAGTGCCAGTGTGTCCGGTGTTCAAACGTTTACCAGCATAATTATAAGATTTTTTAAGCTATGAACACCAATCGACGGTATTATGCAGTGCGCATCGGACGCGAAGGCCCACGCGTATATGACAACTATCTCGACGTGGGTGGCTTGCTAACACCTTGAAACCCGTCTTGGGACTCATTGCTCACTGGTACGGCCTTTCTATATAGTTCGCGGCTGCAGTGAGTATGCCATATGGTACTCGTGCAGTGGATAGGTCCTAAACTGCGATCTTTAGACTCTCGGGTTCAGTGGGTCCAGCGGTAAAGGATTCGACAGCATCCAAGATGCCCAGGACTGGCTGAGGGGCTACCAGTTTGGTCCATATCCCGCGTTTCCTACGAGTGAGCATCCCAAGAACTTGACTGGTTGAACCTCGTTCTCCGACTGAGCCGGAAAATCTCACATTGGCCTTTTTGTCATTGTATCGGGCTGCTGCTACTAGACTTCAACTTCAACTGGAATGTGTCCAATCAAACAAACGTTAATGTGGGAACTGCTGCGTCCTCAACATCGACCACGACATTTACCACACCCCAACAAGCTTCTCCCACTGATGATTCCCCCGGGCTCAACCGAATGCAAGAAATTTCAAAGGAACAAGTCGAAGTAAACGCTGCCCCGCCCCCCGCAGAACCTTCCGTCGAACTCTCGGATGAGCAGAAGAATGTGCTGAAGTTGGTCAAGTCAGGTCGGAATATCTTCTTTACTGGGCCAGCTGGTGATGTCGTATTTGCGGATTGTACATGGGCATCAGTGCACTGACCATTATTTGCAGGCACTGGAAAGTCAGTTCTACTCCGAGCCATAATCAACTATTTACGTTCGGTACATGGGTTTGATATCGCGGTCACCGCTCCAACTGGGATTGCCGGTTTGAACATTGGTGGGCAGACGATCCACTCTTGGGCGGGTATCAGGCTTGGAAAGGAACCATTAGAGAAGCTGAAACATCACATAAATGGGGATGCAAAAAAGCGTTGGATGGAAGTCAAAGCTCTTGTAATCGATGAAGGTTGGTTCATTGCCCGTAGGATTATGCCGGAATCGTGCTGACTCGAGTTAGTGTCGATGTTGGACGGGCGTCTGTTCGACAAATTGGTAGGTCTTCAATGGTTCTCGGGGAATTCGACGAGGCGCCGACATGCGAGACGTAGGAAGCCCTTGCACGTTTCATACGACGGGATTCTCGCCCGTTTGGGGGTATCCAGGTAACTTAAGCAGTCCCACTATCCAAACAGTAAATATGATTCATTTTCAGCTTATCGCTTCAGGGGACTTCTTCCAGTTACCTCCTGTACCCGAACAGGATTCGACAAGCAGGATTTGTGCTACGTTCGCATTCCAAGCCCGGAGCTGGCACAGATGCATAGAACATATGGTGAAACTTACCAAAGTTTTCCGTCAGAAAGAGAACAGTATGTTGTTCTCTCTCGGACACGCTATTTTCGATGAAGTTGTTCCTAGAGTTTATCGAAATGCTCGCCTCAATGCGCACCGGCGTCCTAGTAGACTGGCACATTGAGGAATTCCAGAAGCTTCGCCGTGAAATACATTATGATGATGGTATCAGTCCAACACAATTGTATGTTATGCATTCACCTGGAAGGAACTGTTTTAATACTTATTCCTCTAGATTCCCTCTCAAAGCTGAAGTAGAGCAACACAACCTCAAATGCCTCGGAAAGCTATCAGGCGAAGCAATAATGTATAAAGCAATGGACGCGCGTGGACATGACATATATGGAGACCGTCTTACAGTCAATCAGGCGGAGAAGCTACTCGAAAAGCATGTCTGTCCCAAACAAGTCCCTTTGAAGGTGGGAGCCCAAGTGATGTTGCTTCGTGTATGCTTCGTGTTGTCCGCCTCGTTACCTCATATTCATGCTTCCGTCAAATGTAGAACATGTTGCAAGGAGTGCTCGTCAATGGGTCACTAGGCAAAGTCGTCGAGTTTATCGGCGTTCATGAAGCGCAACAACGTCATATCGCAATGGCCGAACTGGAACGACGAAAGGAAGATCAAGAATCGCCAATTGTGAACATGCCAGATGCCAAGGAAAATGAATCTGGTCTCATTGCACTTGATTATCATGCGTTCAAGAGAGACCAACCCTGGCCCCTTGTCAAGTTTACGAATGGAAAAGTCCTCCTGTGTTCTCCAGTGGAATTCACGGTAGAGGGTCTCAAAGGAAATCTCGAAGCTCGGCGACTCCAGATCCCGCTTAACCTTTCTTGGGCAATGTCCATACACAAATCCCAAGGGCAGACGCTCAGCCGAGTAAAGGTGGACTTGGCTCGGATATTCGAGAAAGGCCAAGGTGAGTCGTTTGGATCTAACGTTCCACCTTCGCTCATATGAACTACGCACCTTACAGCGTACGTTGCTATTTCACGCGCTACATGCATGGAGGGACTGGAGATCGTCAACTTTGACCCGGTAAGGTAGGTCCGTGGACGGTCATCGTTTAGCCTCTTCCTCACTTGCTTCACCCGAGGGTTATGGCCCATCCGGATGTCATCGAATGGCAGAACCAATGGGACAAGGACAGGTGTCAAGAAGAAGAGATGGACAGTGACTGGGCTGTATCGCAATGGCACGACTCGTTCCACGAATAGGTACTCGGAGGAGTCTCTTATCTGTTACATGAGTATAATACACCATATGCACCCCGTCTAAGACGATAAAGGTTGAAACATTGACCTCCAGAAGCTATGCTACACGTTGGATGTATCACTGCGTTGATGTATCGAAAACTCGCTTGCGATGGGAAGAGAAACAGAGCTAGGATGCGGCGATAGTGCGGACGGTGAGGGCGGTGGGGAAATCAGAATATGTGACTCTTCAACGGTTGGCTCTTCTACGGAACGAGGCGGGATAGGAGGAATGTCCATCGTGGCCTGGGTGGGTGAAACCGGGTTACTGGCCCGAAGTGAGGGGTGAATGCTATATGCTGGTCGAGGTGGTAGTCGTGGCGCAAAGTCTTCATTTTGCCGAGGGGATAGTGGCCGCGACACAACGCTCCCTACTCTGGTGTGGGATGAGCCATAGGTGTATACCGGTGTTGGTTCTCCATGTGGGGCATCCGGCAAGGGAGGAGAACTGCTGGGAAGTGGATCCTCGAAGAGTTGCGCAGCGTTATGGATTAGGTCATCCATCCTCGTATCCTTTTGAAGGTAAGGTCAGTATCCTGTGAAGCGTGCGGAGAAGTACCTTGAGATTCTGAACGTTAAAAAGATCGCCTCCCCTCGAGATGTCTTCTTCGCCGAACACAACAGTCCCAAACACGATTGCCAGATTTCTAACATCCATTTTATTTTTCTCCGAGAGTGAAGCGACACGAGCAAGGTGTTCTACGAGAGCTCGGAGTGTTTCTCGATGGGTTGCGGGCAGCCTACGAATCTTGGAGCGCATTTGAGTTATGGAACCGGAGCCACCTACTTAACGTGTGAGGTGGTGGTAAGGTACCTGGTAAGAAATGACTTACCCCGACCTTCTATGTGTTCGGTGCGATCCAAGAGGGGATACTTGAACAAGGGCTCTGGTAATTCACGTAGATATAACTAATGGACTGAGTCGGGACCGCAATACCACAAGTGCAAGGCGCACCTTCAAAAGCGAAGAAACAGCATAAACATCGTCAGTTAATCTATTAAACTTGAAGGTCGCCTCGTTCCTTTCTATCTTGTGGTGCAACTAGGCTCATGTCAGCATGAATCCACCAAACAAGTGGACTATCCGCACATCTTGTACAACAGCATGGCGTCCCGACACCTGTAAAGTCAAATGTTTAAGATAGGGGTTGAGGGATAACAGAAAGTGTTTCTTACACGGTAGATGCCTTCTGACTCTAAACCTCTCTCGTCAACTTCTTGTATACAAATTCGAACAATCTTTGGGATCTCTGTTTCCCCGAGACCCCTCGAAGTCGCATAATCCACTAGGCTGACACCAAAGATCAAATCACTGCACTCCCCAACGTTATAGTTATAATAGAGTATAGGTTTCGGAATCAAGGATGCCAGAGCACGAGGGATATGAGTTGCGATGAGAGAAACATCTTTCTCAGGTGAGATCCTTGTGACCATTGATCCTACGTGTTCGGAAAGCTGTGTCTGCGTCATGGTAGTTGCACTATAAGCCAATGAGTTCTATATCTCACAATCGTAGGAGGCATACGAACGTCATGTTGTCGATGTACTTTTCCAGGACGCTTTTGACGGTACTCGAATAGTCACGAATGAAGCTCTCCAGGCTCTGGAATTCTGTCAGAGTGGTAGATAGCAGAGATATAGCCTCATACAGTATAAGCGCTCTCCAGTATTTTTGTTCGACGAAGTCGAAGGGTCTCTAGCCAATAAACCCCTTTGCGGTATTCTTTATCTGAAAACGAATTTGAACAGGGTGATGCAAGAAGCACGAAGAGACGGAACTGACCAGCCTCATCGGCTTCACGCTTCGCGCGAACTGCACGAAGTGCGCTATTCTCAGTACGTACACCCAGTGTCTCCTTGACTGTAGAACCCTTATCCAGGAACGTCATCAACTGATTGAGCTGTTTCTTACCTGTGGAAAATCAGCCTCAAAATGCAGGATTGAGAACATGTTCATACCATGTTGGGCAAAATCGGAAAATGTTGTGCCAGAATTCGATGGGGAACGATTACGAGGCACATGCATTGTTCCCGAAGGCCTTCGATCAAGAGGTTGGAGGGGTTGGGGTGCAGCTACAATGGGTCTGGAGGGCAAGACGGGATTTGAGCGAGAGTTTGGTATGAAGGTCCCGCCAGTTTCACCATACGGCGCATTCAAAGGAGGCTGGGTGGGAGTGGATGCAGCCGCAAGCTTATAATCCTGTTATGGATGAGCTAGATGAGTGAAGTGAGAACGGAACATTCAACCTCCACTTCTTGACACTTCTTAAGGTAAGCACGCTTCAGTTTCGGTAGTGTGTTCTCCGCATAATCCGAGTACGCAGAATTCGACCCTTTGAGGTCTTCCTTGATGCGTTTACGTGTACGCTCTTGAGTTTCCTAGAGGGAATAACTACTTGACTACGATAACCGCACAGCAAGAGAAAGAGTGTACCTTTAGTGCCATCAAGCTGCTGACAGCATCGACAGTGAGGGTTGTGAGAAATGCTTGTCTGGTTTGTGCTTCTGTTGGAAGTGAATCAATAATCAGCACTGTCAGATTTAGAGGCTATGGTAATGGACAAACCTCTTTCTACGTTGTCCCTGACTTCGCCCCACGCCCGGCGAGCTGTATTCATATCCGTACGATCATCCAGGAAGGCATCAATGGACGTTGTCTTCCGATGCAATTTGAATAAGGATTCGACACTATCAAAGCCGCGTTATGGTGTAAGGGAGATATAGCCCACGACTGCTCACTATATTTCCTCTATACGCTTCCTGACGTACTCACGTTGTCTCAGGGGGTGTCATGATATTATTTACGGCGATACATACCTTTCCTGGAAAAAGTTGAGAAAGGAGTCTGTGAGGAGCTTGAGATGGTGGTCGAACAATGGCAGAGGGCCAGACTGGAGCGATGGCTCTGAGATTGATGGCCTTGGCTGTAGTACGGCATCAAAGGGTTCAGTTGGCGTCTGTATCGACATGATGGAGATCAAACAAGCGCAAGTTACACTTCATGACTGAGACCAACATTGCAAACATGTACATACAATGTACCTACGACGAGTACTACTTAATGCCCACTTTCTTCTCCATTTCAGAGTGAAGATTCTGAGGAAAGGCCTGCTCCATTCCTGACGGAAAATTAGTATCAATGTCGACACAAGATGGCGGACCAACCAAGGAAGAAATCCTGGGGGTCCAGGGTCTCGTCTCTGCCCATCAAGATATCGAGGTGTATGTTACTCCGACTCACGCCCGGCATATGTGGATTCTGCAAACACGTCGAGCCTCGATAGCACTACGATCGCGTGAACTTACTGCGGCCACGATCTTGCGCTCCATGAGTAGACGGGCTGGTGCATGCGCCCCGTGTAGGTTACGCAACATCGTCAGCTTGAGGTTGTCTTGCGTCTCTTCCCACTGGGTGGACTCCATCGGATGACACGAAGCGGGACGGGCAAAACAAGTGCTTACGCGTGAGAGACGCTTCTCGATATCGTCTCTTGACTTGGTTTCTGCAGCGATGCTGCGTGGGCCATATTGGAGAGTGTCGTGGAGGCCAAAGCTGTTGGCTTTGGCGTTCAGGGATGCAAAGTTCTGCTCTGCGGGCGGTACGATGCGCAAGGAGGGTTCTTGCATTATGGAGGCAGGAGGAGAAGTGACGCGTATCGTATGTACTTTTGGATATGATGTGACACGATTGTGACCGAAATTGTGACAATTCCCCCGCACATCTCCTCCATAGCTTGTCAGCGAGTACATATATAAGTCGTTCTCATCAGTCTTCATTTCTCTCCTCCCCCTCTATCCAGACTCTGCCAAATCCATTACATGTCCACCAGGCATCCGCGCTCTTCTAGCATCCCAGTACGTGGTGCTGTCCCATCTTCTCCCGCTCGACATATCGAGTCTGTCATCTCCATACCCTTCTCCACGAGCCCCACCCAGTCTCGGCATCGCATACCGAGCCAGGTACGGCCTCTGCGCAACCCCCCCGCAGCTATAGGCATTCCATACGGTGTCCGTGGAAGCAGCTCTATCACCTCCAGTCCCTCAACTAGGTTGCCCTCTCGTTCCTTCTCTCATCCCTGGGCTCCATCCGGGCGGGGTAGCGCATCCCCACACATCGTTTACGAACCTCGTGTGATCAGAGCAGACTCGACTCGCACACCTGATACAGTCTGTCCTCACAATTCTTCTGCGTCATCCAGCTCGCCCACACGTACGAGAAGACCAAGCTCCGCTGGCCTTAGGGCACTCAGTGCGCAACGGCCCTCCGTCGTGCACGTCTCTCTTCCCACAGAAACAGCTCCATTTCCTCGTCCGGCTTATCTGGAACATTCAGCGCTCCGGCATTTGCTACAGACTGATTCGGCCCCTCTGATTCCTTCCCCCAAAGTTGAATCGATCGTTCGACCGGATTCCGTGGGTGCAAGACGGATGCAACGGTCACCGTCCGACGATAGCGACGAAGATGACATGAGCCCTCCCCGCGAAATCCGGAAAATCATACCATCTCCAATGACTGCATCGTCGCCAACCTTGCTGTTACCGACGCGCTGGTGCGATGAATACAGAAGCCCACATCTAAGCGTGTGCGGAGACAGTCGAGAATTGATATATCAAGGTGAGCTGTTGCTTGGTCTTTGTTCCTGGAGTACTTAACCCCAGGGAGCATCTGGAGGTTCCGACAAAGACGCGGCAACGGCCCGTACCGTTGTTCCCGTACCACCAGCTTGCGGGATATTTTACTACGAAATAGAGATTACTAGCAAAGCTTCGAAAAGGTATGTGTGCTGTCATCTCTATTCTACACACGTTCTGATGCCCGTCACTTAGTCGCATAAGTGTTGGGTCCGCTATTTCTTCGTTCATCCATATGGGTTTGATGACACGTTACCCCCAGCTTCATCACCCGTGACGTCAAAGTATCACGTCTCCCAGGATGGGAAAAAAATTCTTGGGGATATTACGGAGAAAGCGGTACCATATGTTCTGGAGACAAGAATGGATTACCTTTCGGAACCACATTTGGAGGTACGCACTGTGCAATTTGCGAATAACTAATCGCTGTCTAACCGATTTGCTTCAAGTCGGTGATATTGTTGGCTGTGGTATCGACTTCACCCAGAATAAGGTATTCTATACTAAGAATGGTTCTCTTCTCGGTATGTTTGGTTCGAAACTGCTGGCGTCATGACCAACAGATATTTTCAGGGACAGCATTCGAGAACGTTGGTAAAGATTGTGATGTTTTCCCAGCCGTCGGACTTTGCTACACTAACGAATCTATTCACGCCAACTTTGGGCAAGAGACGTTCAAGTACGACATAGAAGACCACGTGCTTCAGCAGCGCAATCATATCTGGGCTAAGATTCAATCCACGCCCTTGACATGGCCCGCGGAGACGTTTCACTTACATGACGCACCTGCGCCTGCCCATACTGATAATTGTGTTGCCGATTCGAGTGACAAGATTCCCCTTAACGACCTCGTCTTGTCTTACCTTTCACATCACGGATACGCACGCGCGGCACGTGCATTCGAGTCCCAATGCCGCGCGCGTGGCGGGCTCTTTCCCCATGGGCCGTCTGTCTCACCTACACCTGCATCAGAACACACGATAGCTACACCAACGTCTACGGATGACTATGTCATGGACATGGATATTGGAGATGGTCCTTCGAGCGCTTCTGCATCAAGGCCAACTGTCTTGGCCCCGATTCCGGTCGATGACATCGAGCTTCGCACTCATATTATCCAATCCGTTGTCGTTGGGGATGTGGACACTGCACTAGCGGCGACTCGCAAACACTTCCCGCTGGCGCTCCAAGCCGATGCAGGGCTCATGTTGTTTAAGCTACGGTGCAGAAAGTTTGTCGAGCTCGTGCTAGAGGCGGCGGAACTGAAGAAGAAGATGACGGCAGAGGAGAGCGAGATGAATATGGAGGGTTGTGGGCCGGTATGCAGATCCGTGTCCGGATCGGTCCTGGAGTCCGTGAGTGAGGACACAGTGGGTAGCGACGGGGGGGTGATGGTAGATGGGGTGGGCATGGACGTTGATGATGGTGAGGCAGAGGTTGATACGCCAGACGTGAGTACGCACACAGAGATGAATATGCCCACCCGCAGCGCACCGATTGCAATTGGGCCAAGTCGTAAGCCCTCTGTCGTCTCGCTCTCTTCTACTAGCAGTTGGGCTGGCGCAACGGCCGCGCAGTATGGATCTGCCCTTGAGAAGGCGGTTGTGTACGGGCAAGAGTTGGAATCTGATTACAAGAATCGCACGGAAGTCCGCACGATATTCAAGCGGACATCGGTGATCATGGCTTACGATGATCCGTTGGAGGCAGGGGGGGATGCAGCCGAGGTCGCGGGGCAGGCTGCCAGGGTGGCCCTTGCCACCGAACTCAATCAAGCTATTTTGCGTAAGCTAGCCCCGCCAGTCTGTGGCGAGAGAACTGATGTCTTGCAGAGTCCCAAGGACGTCCAGCACAACCTTTGCTTGATCGGTTGTACCGCCAAACTGCGGTATGCCTTACCCAGCTAGCATTATTGGGCAACGGTGCTGCAGCTTTTGCAGACATGCCCAAGGAATTTCTGGACGCTTAGCAGTACCGTAGGGTGCGTGTACCTGATCTTGTTGGTGACCGATAGGGTGAAATATGTCGCGCCTGTAGTGTAATGTAATATGCACCGTTGTACATCAGCAATGTAAGCAAAGACCCCGCTCGTCCATAACAAGATGCTTGCATCTGGAATTGCAGTACAGTATATTTGATAAGGATACACGAACAGAAATAGCAGTAAGTGTGGAAAACAAAAAGTGGGGATTGATGTGGGTACTTGGGTTTGTGGGTTGTAAATCGTCAGTATGAGTGTTATGCGACGGTGAAGGACTCTCCGCATCCACAGGCATCCTTGATATTGGGATTATTGAAGATAAACTTGGAGCTGTGAGCAAATATGTTGAGCTGATTCTTCCCAGCACGAGAAACAAGACCCTTACCTCAGCGCATCCTCGGTCCAATCCATCTCGCTACCAATGATGGAGAACAACGCTTTGCTGTCTATGAGTACCCGCACACCGTCTTGTTCGACGACCTCGTCGAATTTCCCAGGCTCGTCGACGTATTCTAGATGATAGGAAAGACCAGCACAGCCCTTGTTGCGTACGCCAATCCGTATGAGTTGCGGTGTCGGGCCATTGAGGAGAGCGCGGAGTCGCAGCACAGCCTCGGGTGTCTAAAGATGGACATGCTCAGCGGGATGTAACGGGGCGAGGAGCGAGAAAGGACGGACGATGGACAGGGCAGCTTTGGCAGAGCGGATGGTCGGTCTCGGTCGTGGGGCTTTCGGGGCGGGTGGGGGGCGTGCGGCGACTTGTGGTGAAGCGGCATCTGCAAAGACGGGTTTTCCGGTGGGCACGACGACGGGTGCGGCGTCTTCGAGAAGGGTTGGACGCTGTCTGGAGTCGGGTATGGCGGAGAGGGCGGACATCATGGCATAGCGATGTAGTGTCACTGCGCGACGGGTGGAGGAGGCGAGGGAGTAGGAGACGAACATGGATGGTCGAGCCAGACCAAGTTCAGCATGACTCATCACATACCCTCCACCGCTTATTGGATAGATCAGCGCTGCTTATGTACACCACACTTGTGTGCCATGTCGACCGTGCTCGCGACCCAGGTCAGAAAGCACACCACCGCACGACCAACCAAAGCAGCCGGACGTTACTGGAAGGGAAAGGCACCAAAGGGCGTCGCAGAGGTCCCTTCAGACTCTGAAGAGGAGGAGCAAGAACAATTACAAGAAGACGGCGACGTCCCAATCGGCGACGAGGATGACTTTGTAAAAGAGGAAGACGAACAAGTGTTACTTTCGCGGTCAACCCAGGCAAAGCCTGTGCGCGCGCTCAATGTTTCGCTCAAAGACGTCAACATCTCTCGAGATGGCAAAGTCATCGTCGCAGGTCGCGAGGAGTCTGGCAGAACACTCGTGGAGGAAGGTATGTCACTCCTCCTTTCCTTTTTTTCCACCAGTAACGTCGTTTAGAAGAGTCGGAAGAACTCGAAGAAGAGTCACAGATTCAAGCAGAGGAAGAGGAAGAAGTGAGTTGACGCACACACGCTCGCGTTTCATCGCTAACCATGTTACTTAGTCGAGCAGCGAAGAAGAGTCCGAGTCCGAAGAAGAAAAGCCCAGACTACTCTTCAGACCCGTATTTGTCCCCAAGTCAGTCATCGTTCACTTGGTGGTCCTCTCGCTGGCTAATGCTAGCCATCCTACAGACGCGGGCGCGTGACCATGGCGGAGAGAGATGCCATCGCTCAAGAGGCGGAAGAGATGCAACGACGAAAAGAGTTGGCTGCTGAACAGCGCAAGAAGGAAAGCCATGATCTGGTCGCCGAAAGCATCAGAAGAGAGCTGGCCGAGAGTGTGTCTTTACTTCTGTTCAAACCGGTGCCTGATTATTGACAACCTGTGCAGAGGAGAAAGAAGATATCATTCCGGACGTGGATGATACCGATGGGCTGGACCCTGATGGAGAGTTCGAGGCATGGCGTCTCAGAGAGCTCGCGAGAATTAAAACGGAGAAAGAGGAGGAGCTCCGCCGTGAGGAAGAGCGGGAGGAGGTTGAACGGAGACGCGCACTTCCCGAGGAACAACGAATGAGGGAGGATCTAGAACATGCCAACAAACTCAGAGAGGAAAAACCAAAAGGCCAACAAAAGTTCCTCCAAAAGTATTGGCATAAAGGGGCATTCCATCAGGTGGGTAATTGCACGCCCATGACAGAAATGATGTGCCGCATTTAGTGACCGTTACATCTACAGGATGACGAGATCCTAAAAAGACACGACTACACCGAAGCGACGCAGTCCACGACCGATGTGTCACTATTGCCAAAAGTGATGCAGGTCAAAAACTTTGGAAAGCGCAGCAGAACCAAATACACACACCTCTTGGATCAAGATACTACGGTGGGAAGCGGTGGTTTTGGAGGTGTAGGTCCTGTCAAGTCAGGGGGTCACTCTACGGAAGGAGGCGGGTGTTTCCTGTGTGGCGGGCCCCATCTTAAGAAAGGTAAGACTTGTGTTCATCGTGCCTATCCTTTTACTCAGCCACCTTCTCAAGACTGTCCTCAAAATACTGCCCCTCCTCCTGCCCGAAGGTCCACAGCAGTTGCGGCGGAAGGTGGGCAGGGCAATAAAGCTTCGTGGCGTGATAAGGAGGATTTAGTTGGGCGGAATGGGCGAGATCGTCGGTCCCCCAAACGGGATAAACCGTGGCACCTCGATAATGACCGTGAGGATGGATGGCGAAGGAGGGAAAGGGACCGAGGCTATCGCGATTCCCGCACCGGCAAACCGCGTCCACATTCGCGGTCTCCTTCGCCCCACCGAGATAAGCGGCAAGCTGTGGATTACGATCGAGACAGCTACAAGGACAAGCGCCGTCGTGTAGATTGAATATAATGATTTGCTATAAATGCGTGAAGCGGAAGGTCAGTTATTTATGTCATAGATCACCGTATTTGACCCACAGTTCTTATTTCATGCGGCAGTTGCTGTGCGTGCGATACATCAGTTGTTATCGATGAGTTCGTAGATCTGGGGTTCCTGTGGAAACGCTCGTCTCCCCCGTTGTTATAAGCCCAGCCCAGCTATCGGGACTCGCGCTCTACAGGAACTGTCACTATAACACGGTGAGCAATACCCCTTGTGTTAATTCGCGTACCTGTTAAACTATGTATGCTCCCAGCCTATCATGGACCTTTTCATGAAGGGAGTGGCGCTTGCAGCCACAGAGGACGATGTCAAAATTGAGCTTGCCAAGATATTGCATAAGGCGCCGTTTCCACTCGACCCTGTCTTGAATTTCGATGTTACCTTTTTCAAGAGATTTGATTCACGCGGCAAAATCGGCCTCCTCACCCTCCCGAACGAGACAGCGGGATCAAAGTTCCTTCGCTCCTACGGTACAACGGGTGTACCGATCAAAGGTTCTAGGGTATCGTTCTGCGAGAGCAAGAGACCTTTGAACGTGGAGAAAATCACGATACTCAACTCCAGATCATGGAGGGACCCACAACGACTCAGGTTGGAAAAGGAAGAGCGCATTCGTGAGGCCAGACCTTATGAACTCAGGTCTTATGCCTTTGGTCGGTTTCTCGATGACGGGTCGTTTTCGTCCGAGTTTGTGGCAGAAGGATCGGCTGACATTGCTTGCGATCTTGAGCATCGTCAGGTGCGCTTTATACTTCGCAAGCAAGGTCAGCACTCCAACTCTGTCGGCGATCTCGTCACCTCCATGCTCAACTTGACGCTACAACCCTCGACGACTACAATCGTTTCCTATCCGCTCAGGGCGATCGCATCCATCGTCGAGAGCAACATAGCAGAGGAACCCATCATCTTTATTCGAGCCAATACATTCCCAGTGTTCGCCACAGAGACATCATCTCCCCTTCTTGACCGCACCGAATATTTGCGTTCGCAAGGGCTTGTCCCTGATGTCCCAATGCCACCGGGCTGCTTCAATCTGGCGTGCACATTCGTCAACGAAGATGAAAAGGACGCATTCATACATGCGGCTCGATATAGATTCCACCTCCATTACGACTCCAAACAAGCAGCTATACGCATCCGTGACAATACTTTAACGCATCATGATGGAGGTCTAAACCTCGACTTTCTTGGTGACCTGCCCTTTGAGCTCGCTTTCGAGGTGGAAAAAGCAATTCTGAACTGGACGCTGAGCACCCACGGTGCACGGTCCTTGGAGGACAAGTTGAAAGAAGTCTGCGACGCATATGAAGATGCGGCAGCTCCGATCTTTAGACAGTTTCTCTCTCTCTTGGAAGATGAAGGGGTGAAGAAGCAACCGAGGCGCAGACATCGAAGACGAAGGCGAAGGGGCACTGCCGCCGCCGCCGCGCCGACGACACTCGAGGGTCGGCTCATGCACGCAGTCGATCTCTATCTCGAAGAACAGTCAAGGCCGAGGGGACGACTCGCACCTGCACTCCCCAGCCCTGCCGTCTCGTACTCTTTTCATATGATCCTTACTCCAACCCGTCATATCCTAGAAGGTCCCGTTGCAGATCAGTCCAACAGCGTCTTGCGTCGGTTCGGAAACCACGAGTGTTTCCTGAGGGTTTCCTTCCAAGATGAGAACAGGTCAAAACTTCGGCGAGACCTGGACACGTCGATCTCGGATTTGCTTGTCAAACGGTATCGCCCTGTTTTACTCAACGGTTGTTCGGTTGCGGGAAGACACTATAACTTGTTGGGATACTCGATGAGTGGTCTCAAGGAACATTCGCTGTGGTTTGTCACCACATTCCATGACGAGCACGGAAGATTATTGGATGCCAAATCGATCCGGGAGAGCCTCGTCAGTGTTGTCTTGTGCCCTGAATATGCTCAGTTTCGTTGACGTTCAATCCGCCAGGGCGACTTTTCGCGCTTGCTATACCAGCCTGCCAGACTTGGGGCTCGTTGGTCTCAGGCATTCTCGGCTACTGACCCATCTATTACCCTAGAGCGAGAAGAGATTGTGATGATCAATGACATTATATCTACAAGAACAAGGAAAGTCATGACGGACGGATGCAGCCCTATTTCGACGGAGCTTGCGCGTGCAATTTGGAGGGCAAACCAGCGGACGAAGAAACAACCTGCGAAGGGCAGAGTGCCGTCTGCCTACCAGTTCCGTCTCGGGGGTGCCAAGGGTATGGTGGTACAGGACCCGGGGCTAGAGGGCAGAATCGTCTGTCTGCGTCCGTCGCAAGTCAAGTTTGACGCGCGAAACAATCGCACGTTTGACATTCAGTCGACGTCTTTGCGGCCCAAGGCCATGTTCCTGAACCGACCTCTGATCACGCTATTGGAATACCTTGGATCGAGCGACACGCGAATCCTCGAATTGCAGGATGACTCGATCGAGGAGGCGCAGTCTATCCGGAATTCGTTTTCGGATGCGGCGATGGTGCTGCAGCAGCACGGGTTGGGCACGTCGTTCCACCTGCTGTCGTTGCTCCGCAACATGTCCTCGATCTTGGGTTTGAGGATGTATGACGAGACGGAGGGTAGCTTGTACAACGACTTGATCGACAACGTGCTGCATTGCGCTGAGACGCACATCCTGCGTGAGCTCAAGTATCGCGCACACATTGCTGTTCCTGGATCGTTTACGCTGCTTGGGGTGTCGGATGAATGGGATTGTCTAGCTGAAGGGGAGATTTATGCGACGGTGCATGACGAGAAGAGCAAGATGTACCAGGAGATCACTGGGAGGGTCGCCATTACGCGCAGCCCTCAGATACATCCAGGGGATGTCAAGGTTGTGACTGGAGTGAGAAGGAAAGAGCTGGCGCATCTGACGAACGTTGTGGTGTTCTCGTGCAGGTATGTGTGTATTGGCTTGTATGGTTCGTGTCGGTTAAGCGAGCGTGGCAGGGGTGACCGACCGCTGTCGTCATGCCTTGGCGGAGGGGATATGGACGGAGATGACTTTAATCTCATCCTTGACGTCAGTTTTTCCTTTTTTGTCACATGTAACATGCTTTGTGTGCTGAGCGCGGTTCGCTTGTTAGCCGGAACTCATTCCAAAAATGGATGTTACTCCGGGGGATTACATATCGCTCCCGATCAAGCAGACCCAACACGCATGTGGGATTGAGGACGTGGTCGACTTTATCTTTGATTATGTGAGTAGACTGGTCGATTCATAGTTGCACGTCCAATCGCACCTTAGATCGAGGCAGACCTTGTCGGTCACATTGCCATCTCCCACCTTCGCTTCTCTGATCTTGCAAACCCGTCTTGTGGAGAGTGCCTCACGCTGGCTGAGCTGGCTTCGCAAGCGGTCGATTTCCCAAAGACGGGGACGCCGGTCAAGTTTGGGAACCTACCCAAGCACCAAAGCCGGACCAAGCCGGACTTTCTCGCTCGAGAGGGGGCAGATTTGAACAGCGACATGTACTACAACAGCGGGAAACTACTCGGACAATTGTTCCGTCGGGTGCCCATCAAGGATTGGATGCCGGAAGAGTGGAACGGGTCTACGACACCTTCCGGGGGGGACCTGATCGAGCATGCACTCAGACACAACATTAATTTGTATGCGTTGGGGCTGAGTCTGGCTGCGCCATCTGCGGAGCTGCAAGAGGAGATGGACTATTTGATGGAAGATTATTGCCAGCGGCTGCTTGCGATTGCAAGCACGCATACGCTGTCGAAGAACAAGGATATCTACGTGTCAGAGTCGGAGCTGGTCAGTGGGACGATTATGGCGAACTGGTCTGACCACCATCGGAGAAGGGAGGAGGTTGGTGCGATGAATTTGCAGGTATGTGTTTGTTGCGACGACCGATCTGCGCGGGTCTGATGCGGGGACAGACGCACGAGCTGGTGCGTCTTGTGAGGGCCGAGATGCGTGCGAGTAGTCGTACGACTGGTCGCGAGGAAGAGACGGAGGAGGAGTACACGGATATCGATGACGGGGAATGGGACGACGAGGACGACTACTATCGGGAGACGCGGCAGATCGCGGAGGCGTTCAAGCGAGCGTGGGCAGGTTGGTGCGTGGCGGAGAGCATATTGATGACAGAGCCGGCGTCGTTCGGACCGCAGAGTTTTGGGTTGATCGCGTTAGGGCGGATGCTGGAACTCATCAAAGCGGCCCGACATCGCGTCTAACGTCGGGTGGGAATTTCCGAACAACGTGGAGGCGCAAGATGCCGAAGATCCATACTTCACATACCAAAATAGGTATACTATGTGATTTTAGGAAGGGTGTATATTTCTAAACGGGGAATTGATGTTATACTTCGATGTGACAGGGTGAAGGTGCAGGGGTGTGCCCTATGGACGAGAAACTGATATAAAGCGACGTCGGAAAATGAACGCGTCGCACTTCTCTCTCTCCCTCTTCGTCATGCAGTCTGCCTTTGATTTCGCATCGGAACCCGTCCTCGATGCCCCGCTCATCCCACCACCAGACCAATGGCCCTCCTTTGACGCCATCCTCATGTGCGCCTTCTCCCCAGAGTCTTCACCCGACCCTCTCCCCTCCGCCGCCACCCTCGCAGCCATGCCCATCCCCCCATCCCGCACATCCACCCGAAACAAGCACCCCGATCACATCCCCCGTCCAAGAAACGCGTTCATGCTCTTCCGCTCCGCCTTTGCCGCTGCACAAAAGATCTCCTCCACCATTGAACACGACAACCGCCACATCACCCGCATCATCGCCCACTGCTGGAATCGCCTCTCGGATGCAGAAAAGCAGGTCTGGCGCGACAAGGCCGCCGCAGAAAAGGTCCAACATGCCCAACGCTATCCCAATTATCGCTTCAGCCCGGTCGGACGAACGAACAGGCCCATCAAGCGCAATGTGCGCAGGAATGGCATCGAGGACGTGAAGCGGTGCGAAAAGCTCGCTGAACTGGTCATGGCAGGAAAGTTTGGTCAGGATTTGGAAAACGCGATCAAGAAGATTGACAATGAGCGCCTTGCCGCCGCCCATGTTGTCGAGAATGTATCCACCAGCGCGGACCCCCACACATTGGGCTCTGGGTCCAGTCACGTTCCGCCTTTTCGTAGCCCCTTGTTGCCCCCTCCCGAGATACCTTTGCGACAAGTACCAGCCCCTGAAGGCAGCTCGATGTCTGATGTGAGCCACGTACCTCGTTCAACTCTTGACCCGATCTCATGATTTCTCAGCCGAGCCATGTCGAGCCGCCGACGTTCTACTCCTCTACCATGTCGGATAGCAACCTGGACCCGTTGATGTTTCGTCGACCCAACACACGCAACGGCATATCCCCTCTCGATCACATCCAGTCTGACATGAACTTTGTGCAGAACAATCATGCAGAGCTAGAACAACCCATCCCGGACTTTTCTTTTCTTTCATGGTATCAGTCAGACGGCTTTTCATACTACCACTAGCTGGACGCTCTTTGACTTATTGATTCATTTAATGACTCTTTTTGCTCGTGACAATCTATACCTAGCTAATCTACACCCAGTGCTCCTTCCGCATTTCACTGTATTTGTTCCTTGGCCTTGTATCAATACTCACGGTGCTCTCCCGAGCTGTTCAAATGCTGCCACGCCCAATTTGCCAAAGAGTGTCGCACTCCCAACGACCTGTGCACCAGCACGATGCATGCGAGCGACCGCTTCTGGCGACGTGACACCGCCCGCACCGATGACCACGATCTGTCGCACCGCAGCATCGTCCGACTCTCCCAGCAGCGTCGAAAACGCATGGACATTCCCCAGCGATAGCGCGTGTATTGCCTCACCAGCGAGACCCCCAACGCCAGGCGGCACTGCATACTCGCCAGCCCCACCCTCGACCTCGTCTCCAAACACTAAACTGTTTCCGAGCGTGTTGGTGCACGTCAAGAATGCAAACGGATTCACCGACGTGCCCAACCCTGGATCGATCCGGGAATACGCCGCAATGATCTGGACGACGTTGGCGATCTGCGCATGCGCGACATACGGTGGAAGTTTAATTCCGATCGTGAAACTCGTATCCTTCCAAAAGCATTCCGCGAGAACATCGAGGAGCGCGGTGAGGGCTGGACCGGCGAAGTCATACGACGGGGGTGGACAGGTGGGTATATTTGGGCAGCTCGTGTTGAGTTCGACGGCGATGCGGGATGCCCAGCCTTCTTGGGCGGCGCGGAGGCCCTGAATGGCGTTGAGCATCAGACGGAGATCGGCCGCGTCTGATTCTGTGATGCTAATGATGAACGGTTTAGTCGAGTTGGGGGTGCGTCTGAGGATGCTGCGGACCCATCCCCCGGGACCGACGTAATTGTACAGGGGATGGGGCGAGTAGCCGTACGAGTTGATGGAGGAGAGGGAATGTTTGAGAAAGGCGACCTTGGATTAGTCAGTTACCGTGGCGCGTTTCGAGGGACGAAGCCGGTCACCGTGTGCGAAGCATCTTGGTCGAAACCGCCGAGCGTGGCCGTCCGGGTTGTGACTGCACCGGTGAAGGGGCAGTCAAACAGGGCGGCAAGTTGGAACTCGTCCGAGGCCCATGCGCAGGAAGTGTTTATGAGGGGAGGGGAGATGGTGATGTTCCGTATGGCGACCATGATGTACTAGAAAATACGATACGAGGTTCCCATGAATGTGGATGTTCAGCGGTGGTCTCACGAATGACAGATAAGGATAAGATTAGATCAGATGATGTCTCGAGCGTGTACCAAAATATGTACGGTTACTTGAATAATTGTTCTCGCTCCAACACAGACTGCTCTAGCTTGATGAGTATTGTGGTGCGGGATGGATACTGTTGGATGGGTGTGTTGTGGGCGGTCACTCTGGCAGGCTGTGGGAGATGAGAGGAGAGGAGATCCGGGAAAGAAAAGGGTACTTGCGAAACCGAGGCCATCGAGGACGGCCTCAACAATGCCTGCGGTAAAGGACGAGCAGCTGAGGGTGGAGAGGTCCCTTGGGACGGATATGTAGCGCTCGACGAGAGGATCGTTGTCGATGATCATGTCTGCGCGGGAAATGAGGAGGAGGAGGGAAAGAAGAAGGGATACATGCATTCGTCTTCGTTTTCAACGCTCTTTTCGATCGCGTCTGCGGGTCTACCAAAGACGGCACGCCATACCTGAGTGTGGATGGACATGAGAGCGGGGAGGAAGCGGATTTCGCGCTTTGGGTTCTTTGAGGAGGACTCTGCCCGCCAAACCATGAGCTCGAGGACGCGCATACCGACGCGGTACCCGAGGGTGTTGAGCCTGTCGGTTATGAGTGAGAGAGGGGGCAGATGGTGGGCGATGCAGACCTGCGTTCGAGGTCGTTTATGCCGCTGACACGCTTCTGGGTGTACTGGACCATTTCCGAGAAGAGAAATGCGAATGCGGAGGCGGATATCTCTGCGGTGCGGGTCTTGTTGATATTGCGATCATAGATATTAGGACGATGACCTGGTCTGGTTGTGGTGATGGATGGTGCGGACGAGAGGGAGAATCTGGGCGACGAGGTGGACGTTGGCGAGAGATGCTCTGCAGACGAGAACCGCGACATGCTCGTCGTCGCAGTGCAAGCGACACGTGC
Organism: Hemileccinum impolitum; assembly: GCA_003316335.1. Taxonomy (NCBI): domain Eukaryota; kingdom Fungi; phylum Basidiomycota; class Agaricomycetes; order Boletales; family Boletaceae; genus Hemileccinum; species Hemileccinum impolitum. The sequence goes on from QFEQ01000265.1 coordinate 241,487, forward strand.
ACTACCACCATGTCTCTCTCCCCCTCCTTCCTTCAGCAGCACATCTACAATTCCCTCCTCCACGCCCGCACGCCCGACGTCGTCCTCAACGTCTCCGGCACCTGGTCTGCCCGCTACAAACTACACAGAATAGTCCTCATCCAATCCGTACGTCCCCATCCGTTGTCTCTCATTTCCACACCTTTGCACATCTCCCAGGGCTTCTTCAGCTCGCTCTTCACTGCGGGCTTTCTCGAGTCCTCAAGCTCTTCCGGCCTCCAGCATGTCGATATCGTCTTCGATGACCGCAACATAACGCGCCCAGGTACATCTTCCCTTATCGTTCCGTTCATCTCGCTCATCATCATTTATCGATAGCGTTCGAGTACGTGTCTCCATCACATTCTCGGACTGCAGCTGACTCTCTAGGATATGCATCGCCCGCCTTTACGGCGGCGGACCCGCCCTTTATGTCCCCCCGGCGCTCATCCCAACCGCCCTCCAACCCCTCACCCCATCCTTTCCCGGTCCTGCTCCTCCATCCGTTCCCCCGCCCACACACCACCCAGCTACCCCGTCCTTCCTTCTCTCCCTCCTCGCAACTTCAGTCTACCTCTCCATCCCTTCCGCTGCCTCCCAAGCCCTCGCTTATATCCTCAATACCGTCGGTCCGTACACAGCCATTCAGTACCTCCATTTTGCAACCGGTTCTCCTCTCGACTTTCCTACAGAACTCGATCCCGACGCCGCCGTTGGTTTGGAACATATTGCAGAGATGCTCAATCCTTCAGCATCACCTTCACCCCCAGACTCTCACGATCTCTTGGCAGACAAGCTACATGATCTTGACGTACAGAAAGAAGACCCCGCGGAATCTGACTCGGAATCAGATGCTACAGGTCGTTCCAGAATCACGCCTTCTTTTAATTACGGGGCTGTGTCAGACAAGATCGGCGAGGCCGCCACATGTTGGCTTGCAAGATGGGGCCAAGACATGCTCTTACACGAGGAAAAAGCTTCCCGCGCGATGGATTTACCACTATCCCCAACCCCATTTCCCACCCTGCCTTCATTCTCCCGTCGTCGCGCGGACACATTACCGTCTCGACCATCTACAGACGAGTCCTCCCCTGTGACACCCCATCGCATCCCCCTGATATGGGGCAGGGGTGGATTAACATCCTCCTGGATACGAGAACTCGTCTCTTCCGATGCCTTGTTTGTCAAGGGTGAACGTGAACGATATGACTTGGCGCGTACCGTCGTCGAGCTGCGAAGAAGGCAAGGAATTGACGACGATGAAGAGAAGGATTGGGAGATCCTGTTTCGCGATGGCATTTATTACACAAATATGGTATGGTATTTCCGAGTCCGCCCTCTGCTCTTTGCTCACAGGTTCTCTCAGCTTGTCGATGATATCATTGCAATCTCGCAGGACGTTTCTCTTACAACTGGTCGGCCGTTTGTACCTATATCAGTTTTGCAAGTTGCGCACTGGACACAATCATTACTTCGTTATCGCATCACCGCAAAACCTGGTGGAAGCTCTTCACCCACATCCAGCCCATCCCCGGCACGCGATAAAGAGCTAGGGTTCTGCATCAGTACTGCCGAAATCCTTTCGCGGCTTTCAGACACACCTAATCAGCAGAGCACGATAAACGAAAAGGACAAGCTTTATTATCCAGTCGCTCAGGATTCGTCGTTACGCATCGGTGATAGTAGTGGCATAGAGGGCGCGTCCATGGATCAATTATTCGATCCGTCAGCTCTGGTGGATAGCAAATCCCCGTCGCGCGCCGCAGCTTCGGAAAGAAACCTCTTTGGTCTCAGAGCGGAACGAAAGAGCGCCGTCGAGTGTGTTGCGAGCGATGCTACAGGCAAAGTTCGTTGGTCGCCATATCCTCCGTGTCGCTTCGCAGTCGAGTTTTGGGACATTGATTCACTCAAAGAAAAGTCCCGATTACATTCGCACACGATCTGGTATGCAGGGAGCTTGTTCAATGTGTATGTCCAAGTCGTGCGGAAGAAAGGAATCCAGTTGGGCATCTATCTGCACCGGCAGTCGAGCGTCGACCCCATCCCTGCGCCCTCCGCGCCTGTACAAACTAGCGCTCGAGGCGAGCGCAACCACAGCAGGGTACCCTCACTTCCACAGAGGATCCTCTCTTCTGACTTATCCCCCACCATCCGTCACTCGCCTTCAATTCAGCCTGTCCGGAGTGCGACCCCCACTTCTCCTCCGTCGACCTCATCGGGATTTCCCACAGCCTACCAATCGACTGGGAACGCCATTCCAGCAACAGCCCCCCCAGTCGCGCCCGCACAACCTTACAGAGACCCGCGTCCATCCGTCTCTGCTTACTTTACAATCTCCTGCACTAGTACGACAGGGTCCTCCATCACGCGGTTTACGAGTGTGCCTGACGTATTCTCCGTCAGTCAGAGTTGGGGCTGGAAGTCGAGTTCGCTGCGATCGGAAGAGATGGGCGAGGTAGGTGCAGATGGACAGCCCGTCAAATCCACTGTGCCTGCACCCAGGGAACTTAGCTTACGAGCGACGGTCGTCCTGGGCATTGTATAGTCGGACAGCATCGTTTTCTTTTTCTGAACGCACGCTTTCATGCTCTTCATTTATGATTTCGCGTTTTCTGCTGTGTCTTGATTATCTACTTTTATATAGTCTACTACCCATAAGTTCAAGGTTTCATGGCACCGTTAGTCACTCGGGGACAGTTTATTAGTTTTCTCTTTCTCTACTTCGCCCTTTGTCTAGACTGTACTATGCTCTGAGTGATGCTTGATGTTTGACTACACTCACGTTATGCAACTTGTAACTTGTCCGCAGGGAAAGGAGCGAGTCACCCACGCGTGAATCATCGATTATCGCCACCATTGTCACTTTTCCATTCGGCTGCTATACATCATGTCTCAACTTTCAAGGTCGAATAGGTATCAGCTCGATGGTCAAGTCCGGAATGACATGCGCCTGTCTACCCAAGTTTTGGAACGGGGAAACGATCACATTGTTTCTTTCGAGGGCACCAGTCAATTCAGAGCACAAGGTGTCTCTGCGTGTGGCCTTGCTGCGTTCAACTTTGCCAGGATTGCGTTTCGAATCGAGCAAAACAGGCAAAACCTGGCTGATATCTTGGACGAGCTCAGTACGAGGGACGTTGTCGAGGTGTGCGCTTGCCTGCTGTATCATTCGACTGTGTGATACAATCAATGACGGGATTGGGTCCAGGAAATCGTTGCCATCTGTGCCGGATGGTCTAGTGATATGCATCTAGAGGCCGATGACATCCACCACCTCCCAATCTTTAGCAGATCCCTCAAACTCGCGTTTACCGAATATGGTCGCCCTCGGCCAAAGTACTTTCAGCACCTCCTCCAGTTGCGTCCCATCATACGTATGTCTCGACCGGAACTAAATCGTCATGCCTTTTTTTCCACCCCAGAGACATGAAGCGCATCGAGAAATCGGCCGTGATGATCATTACCCGTCCACCAGAAATTATTGCTTGTTTCAAGTCTGCCAATCCAAATCCAGATGCGCGCTCCAGCACACTTGATGACCCGGTTTTTGTCGTTTTCGACTCCCACCCTCGTCCCTCGTATCCTCACGGAGCTGGCCTATCGTTTAGCACCTCGATAGAAAGTACAGCTCGCACTCTGAGTGTTGCCTTGCCCACAATGGACGAGAACATTTTTGACTCGTCCGATTTACAGTGGCAAGCACAGCTTCTTGCGAATTGCTCGGCACACATGTATGTCGCTAGGCATCGACGCAAGGACCACGAGGCAGCCATTATCCGGGCTAGCTTGGCTGTACTCGACCTTCGTGCACAGATCTCAGAGATCAAAAGCGAGAACAAGAAGCTTGACTCTGACAAAAAGCAGCTCGAGTCGGACGCTGATCGTCTCCAGGCTTTCATACGACAAGAACAGGCGAAAACAAAACACGAGGCTTCCACTTCTCTGGCAACGTTTCCGAGTACCGTGCTAGGGCGCTCCTTTGGCTTGATTGCTCACGCTGTCGCTGGTCCTTCTCGGACTTCTGGCACTCACAATCGTTCTATTGATACACCGTCCACGACTCCTGTAAAACGTGCCCGTCCTGCTCATCCACCCCCTGGCTCAGGTACCGTCGGGGCACAAAGTATCTTTGCCCAGAACCCACCACCAGTACCTTTCAAAATGCGCCCTAGTTATGAGGAATCCGAAAACGAATTCAGCGCAGACTCAGACGACCTTTGGTTTCAGTCCATAAACCTCGCTCACCAGCTCCAAGACGAATTCGATTGGGAAGATCGACGGCTCCGTCAAGAGCAAGCACGCCTCGCTCGCCAATTCAAGCATAAATTCAATTCAGAAGATCGACAATTGCGACAAGACCATGTACACCTCGCTCGCCAACTCCAGAATGAATACGACACAGAAGATCGGCTGCTCCGTCAAGAGCAGGCAGAGCTCGCACGTTACGTCCAAGCCACGTTCCAATGTAGTATATGCTTGGACGAGCTGCCTCAAGACGACATCGCCAAAGTAGATGATTGTGTGCACACGATGTGTAGGATCTGTTTGAGGGAATTTGTTTCTTCCAAGATTCAAGAACATCGATACCCGATATTCTGTCCCATGTGTACCGTCGATGCGAAGAACGGAGCCCAACCTGGTGGTGCGCGTCAACGTTTGCTATTCCCTCGATTTGGTGATACTAATGTTTTCCTTGTAGTGATTTCGAGGCTGCTGATTGAACAACTCGGCGTTAGCGAAGAGCGATCTCAGATCTTGACCGAGATGGAGCTGGCTGAATTTACCGTTCAGATCCACTGTCGCAAGTACGCATATCCGTTTCACTGAACACCTTTTATTTGTATGAGAGAAATGACGCGCACCCCGCAGGTGCCGGCGCCCTTCCTTTGTAGATCGCGAAGACTACTCGGAGCTGTTGAATATCGTGTGTCCTCAATGCGACTGCAACCACGTATGGTGCAAAAAGTGCGAGCAGACGATCGTCGTCGACGGCCCGAAACATTCATGCGACGGGTCATCTGAGCTCGACCACTTGATGAAAGAAAAGGGGTGGAAACATTGTCCGAGTACGTGAGCCCTCCCTTGTCTGCGTGTAGACGTACCATCCTGGGACTCATTGCGAACCGACGCACAGATTGCACAACACCTATTCAAAAAGAAACTGGATGTAACCACATGGCGGTGAGTGCTCGCCTTCTTCTTCCCTGATGAAACGTTGATGCCGTATTCTCTCTGGCAGTGCATCTCGCCCGGGTGCAACACCCACTTTTGCTATGTCTGTGGTGGCATGATCGTGCGATCCGCGCTCAACCACGAGATCAGCCAGGCCGTCTCGGCACACTTTCGCCAGTGTCAATTGTTCGAAGTTCCGGACTGAGGCCTGAGGGACAGGCGGAAGTGAACTTGGTCATGGCCGGGGATACCATCTCTCATCCGTTCTGCGGCACTTTTTTAGTGTCACGTATGACTTTGGAAAGTTACTGGTCGATGACTTCCACGTCCTTGCTGGATATGTAGTGTAATATGTCGGGCTCTTGTTTTGGCCGTGTTATTCTCTTCATGTAACTTTAGAACCATAAGGAACTGGTTAAGCAACCATCCCCACTGTGAGTCAGATCCCCCAGATCTGCGGTAGTAGAGCCGTCAAGCGATAATGCTACTTTTGCTTGCAAGTCCCAATGTATCTGGCCATCATGATGTCAGGATGTCATTGCATTAGTAACTTTACTGTGTGAATTTACTGATGAAATGCAAACTACTGCAAATGTTTCTCAAATGATACATCTAAAACTGCATTCTCTTGTTGTCACAAAACAACAAAAATGGCCTTTCATTATCCATGTCTCACATTCAAGTTATCTTGGTTTTACTTTGATTATCTTGTAAGTCATTACCCAAGCATTTTCTTTCTTTCTCCTTTCATATTTTGTGCCTCTTGAAAATCAAAAAGTATATGTAAATAAAAGGGGAGGTGGGAGGGAGTACAGAAATGCAATGTATTTCAAAATAAAATTTATTCCTTATATAAATTACACAGGCAAGCAAGGTTTGGGCCAACTGCCATCAGCACTTCCAAGTTACAAACCATCTTTACAAATCAGTCACTGGGGGTGTACAGCATGTCTGTTACAGATATGATGCAGAAAGTGTCCATTCAGTGAAGTACAGAGCGACAGTGTAAAACAGGCATCGAGCTCATATTGCATCAAGAGCTCCACATGAAATAAATGTATCTAAACCAAAGCTATTCCAGGTTCTACCTCTGGCGTTCTAGATGGCAATGCCAAGTGTGAAGCGGTATCATTCGACCATTCCATGCGAATTAATGAGGTGCATTAGTAAAACTATAGTTCGGCAACGAGTTGCAGCGACATTATCATGATGTGCGACGCCTCAATTAATTAGGCTTTGGACGGGGCGTGAATTTAAGTAAGCATCCGTCTTTGGGGAAGATGGTTGCAATGATCCTGTTTACGCGTTAAATGAGCACACCTGAACAACCTACAAGACATACTGGACTTTATCGCTCTCGGGCGTCAGTTGGTGCTCCCAGTTAGTAAGCACGCTGGCTGTGGCGAGTACGAGTCCAGTGTTTAACTGTGCATACTCGATACCGATGCATTTGTGAGGACCACTGCCGAATACGAGGTAGTTTTGAGGGTTGGTGTTGGCAGAATTGTTGGGATCGAGCCACCGTTCTGGGATCAAGCTGTCGTGGTCGGGGTACACTTCGGGATCGTGTAAAGAATTGTAGAAGGAGGGGATCACCATGCTGCTGACAGGAACCGTATAATCAGATGAGATGGGGAACGGCTTTGTGGTCTTGTAAGGAACCTTTATGCAAATTTTGTCAAGAGCGTAGCGACAAAAGACAGGAAATGATCTTACCATAGTCACAGGAGGCTTGACGCGCATGCTTTCCTTGACAAAGGCCTTCAAGTATGGCATCTCGTCCATCATTTCCAAAGTCATTGGCTTGTCAATGTCATTTCCTCGAACGCGGTATTGTTCTTCGCGAATCTTGGTCAAGATCTCGGGATGGTCAGCGAGGTGCTGGAAACCATAGATCAAGCTGCTGCTCATGGCGTCTTGAGAGGCAAACAAAAACGAAAAGACGACCATGGCCATCTCGCGGTCGCTGAAATCTTTACGGCCCTTGTAACCAGGAGCCTGCAATTCCTTGACCCACTGTTCAAGCATGCAATCTGGCTCTGCACCCTCTGCGATGGCGATCTTGGATTTTGCAGCAGCCATCTCCAACCACTTGAATGCAACTTTACGAGCTTGAATGGCCTTGTAAACTTTAGTTCCAGGCAGAGCGAGGGGAAAGTTGACGAGTTCAAGGGCACGTGTGATATCCCAGTATTGTTGACTAATCTCGATGGCGCCTTGTTCAGGAATATGGTTCCCACAGAAGACACGAAGCGATGTGTGCATATTGAGTTCACGTGCTGTCTTCATGATCGACTTCGGTGAGGGATCCTTGGCAGCGTTCGCGAGCCATTGATTCAAATGTTTCCGTGCGATAGCATCCTGTATAGGGATGTAGATGCTTTGAAGCGATGAGAAAAAGTATGTGGGAACTTGGGAAGCGTACCTAAGAGCCTTGCGCGTGAAAAGTGTGTTCAAGACCCTTCGATATTGTACGTGGCTTCTACCAGTCAGGAAGACCCTAGATACGGATGGTATAGGATTCATTCGCGCGCAAGTGAAGGGTATGCACGAACCAGTTATCGGGCATGAGAACTGATTTTGCAGAGTGTACAAGACAGGGCTCCGCATGATTTGGGGAGTTCAATATCTTGCGCGAGTACTCATTCGAGGAAGCCATGACAATGAAACTATGTGAAAAGACACGTCAACGATTTATGAATGGAGCCGCAAGGACGCGACTCGCATGTTGAATACGCTAATGGCGCTAAGAGCACCCGAGTTCCACTGAGCCATGTAGCCCTCCATGGTAGGCTTCATGGAATCCGCGAACTTCCCGATGACCGGAATAGTCCATGTCGCGCCGGGGAGATGTTTCTTCTTGTACCTGTACACGGACTGCTCGAGGATGAGAAGGGCGGCCACGAGAGCGAAGGTGGTGAAGAACCAGGTGGCCTTGCTGGAGGAGAGGAGGAGAAAAGAAGAGACAGGGGTGTGCAAAGGAAAGGAGGAGGAGGAAGGAGCGGGCACGGAAGAAGAGTGATGGCGGAGGAAGGATGTCATGGTGAAAGTTTTACAAGATGAGCAGTTGAGCTAGCCGCGAAACTTAAGTGCTCAACTCACATCCTGATTGGTTCAAAAAATCGGCCGATTTTAAATTTAGCACAGCCACCCATTAACCAGCCGGCCCGTACCCGCACCGAGACATAGCGTTAAGTTTGTTCCTCGATATGAAACGTTGATGATAAACGTCAGGAGTATATGTATCAACATGAGCCTTTTTTCCATAGAAACGACATCACTCACCTCTTTGCACGCACCGGCTGCACGGTTGGCCAAGTTTCAGTTCACGAGACGATCAAACGGTAAAGCTTTTATTTTCATGGACAAATGTCGCTACAAGGAGAACCTCGCCTAGCTATTCCTCTTCAGAATTTTGATCCTGACGTCACACAATTAAAGCCATGGACCAGTGATGACAATGGCGAATACCGCCACGCCAAGGACACCCTGCACACTAGTAGCCCTCGCACCGGCTCCAGCACCATTCGTCGTAGAAGAAGAGTTAGACGACGCGGCCGACAAGTTGACTGGAGGGGGTGCAGTGGTCGCGTTCAAGGACGTGTTAACGTTGGATGCAACAAAAGTTGGTCCACCGCCAGCGCCAACGCTGCTGGTATTGGGGGCGAGATACGGGACATACTCGTCAGGATTCAAAGGTCCAGGGTAAGTGCCGGTGAGGTTCAACAACAGATTATTGTTGGTAGTGATATCGTTGTTCTGGTATGAGGTCGCATTTGCAACGAAAGCAAAGACATCTGGCAGGCAATGTAAATCGAACGCAAGGCAAGGGCACTAATGGATAGAGCGTACTAGCAACAGTCTTGTTGGTGTCCTGGCGACCAAGGTTGCCAAGAGACCAGTTGTTTTGAATAGTAGAGAGACTAACAAAGTAATGTCAGTTGGTAGATCTGGTCAATACGAACAACATCTTACATTGAATAGTGGGTATAGAACGTATCATCAGTCGTGTTGCGGAGGTTTTCCGGGATAACACCACCAAGTAGAAGGGTAAACACTTGATTGTTGATGTCATATGTTTCGTTCCTACAGGGAAAAAGCTGAACACGAGTTTTAATGTTCAGGAATCGACATACTCGTCAAACGTCAACAAGATCAGTGTCCTGGGGGTGTTGAAATTGGCGTACTGCAGCAGGGGTACTAGCCAGTAGTTCAGCCAGTCCCCAGCATACTCGATGGTGGTATCATGTGCATCACTGCGATAACGTTAGCACGAGGCATTATTAAAATAGAGCAACCCACTTTCGGAGGTTGGGCGTGACAAATGACCACTGAGGAAGGGTGTTGTTGTCAACCTGTACACAGTCGCTAAGCAACATTATTGAACACAGCAACTGGCCAAACGTACATCGACAGCAAAGTCGTTGAAGTTTCTGATACGCTGGGCACGCGTGCTATTCTGGCTGATTGCATCATAGACGACACACGGGTTGTGCTTGCGTGCGTAGTACGTGTAGCCATCAGGGTTGGTGAAGTTGTAACCTGGGAATCCATCCGTGGGCATATTTTCCTGGTAGGTTGCCCAGCTAATGCTCTTCGCGTCCAAGAGGTCGACGACGGTCGAAATGTTGCTGGGAACGTAGGTAAGGTCGTCGCTCCCCAATCCGAAAAAGTCTCCTCCGACTGATGCGATGTAGTTGGGCTCACTGGGGTGAGTCACGGCATAATAGCTGGTGAGAAGGATGCCCTGAAAGCTCAGGTTCTGGAAGACGGAGTTTGACTGCGCTTGAGCAAAGTCGGTATTCTCGAGCCAAATCTGAATGAAGCGGTCGAAAACCTGGCCGGGCACGATGGGAGTGTTGGTGAGCGTGCCGTTTGAGGCGCCAACATAGAAAGAGGATGTGTCAGTCGGTCTATGAAACGGTGAGGGCTCGGGGCTGTGACAGTGCACGTATGGCTTACGCTGCGGCGGGGGCGGTGAAGGTCGACGCGATCGACGCAGAAACAGACCCTACTGCTACTCCAAGAAGGAAGGAGTACTTGATCAGCATGTTGAATCCAGTTTGTAGTGGGGTTGAAGGAACCGGATAGGCGCCGAAGACGCCCTTTGATATATACCCTCTCCACGTGGATCTTGCTGAAATTGCCGTCCGTACTAGCGGCGGATTCAAAATCAGCTCATTTTTCGTTGACCACAAACGTTCGCTGCGAGTCGTTCAATACTGTCCAACGATTGGTTGTGATGTCAGTCGCGACTCGGCAGTCTCTGATCCGGAGAGCATTGCCAGGTTGCAGCCCAACTTGGTTGGGCCAGATCATTCCGTACATGGTGATGGACGAGTCGTCCATTCTTTGGTGAGAGCGCCGACCGATCCAGGCATCAGCGCTTGTTCCTATCCACGCCCGCGAGGCCAACGCTCTGAAAGAACTTGACTGGCTTTTCTTTGATGGTATGGATCACAGCAGCGACATATGCAACAAGCTTGCAGAAACTTACCTCCGAGGTCGATGTGATTTCAAACTGCAACGTTCATTCAATAATCCTGTACGTGTAATTGTGTCTGTCAATAGCACGCTACAACGCGCAAGTACGTTACTTTCATAGAGTCCTTCAAATAAGCATAGTCTCAAATTCCATGGTAAGCTACAGCAATAGAGCACCAGCAAGCAGAGCACTCATGGCCGACGCCAGGAGATTAGCCTGTGCAAAACCACCAAGGGCACCACCCGTCGCAGTAGCATGGGTGGCCGTCAGGTTGACAGGTGCCGATGAAGTGGTCATCGACATGTTGGTACCATTCGCAACAAAGGTCGGTCCACTTCCACCACCAGTTCCCGATGTGTTGGGCGCGAGATAAGGAATCCAGTACTGAGGGTTCAATGGCCCAGGAATAGTCTCAGTGAGGTTGAGAAGAGGCAGGTGTGAGCTACCCGTCATGCCGTTGTTCTTGTAGCCAGTGACATTCGCGACAATTTCGAGGACGTCTGAAAGACAAGATGAAGCAGGATCATAACCCCCAACAACTACACGACACTCACTGTTCACTGTCTTGTTAGTGTCTTGACGACCAAGGTTACCAAGGTTCCAGTTCGCTTCGACTGTCGAGATGCTGAAGAACCTTCAGCATACGAGAGTAAGAGTTTTTTAAGGGAAATTCTTACGAGGAGTAGTGAGTGTAGAATGTGTCATCTTTGGTATTCTTCAAGTTTTGAGGAATAACACCACCAAGGAGAATGGTGTACACTTGGTTGTTGATGGTATACGTTTCGTTCCTTGTGATATTGGTGATCGGTCACAGATCGTGCTGTGTTTACCAGATTCGACTCACTCATCGAAAGTCAACAAGATCAATGTCCTGTCTGTGTTGAAGTTGGGGTCCTGAAGCAAGGGGACAAGCCAGTACGACAGCCATTGTGCAGCAAAGGCGGCGTCCGTGTCGTGTCCATCGCTAAGTGGGACCGTCAGTGAGTGGTTCTGGAGGATACAAGAAACTCGAGCACGAACTTTCTGAGGTTAGGGGTGATGAATACCCACTGAGGGATGGTGTTGTTTCCAAGCTGGGCCAAAGCTCAGCACGCACATACCACCAACTGAATGTTCACGTGAAGGAACCTACATCTACAGCAAAATCGTTAAAGTTCCTGATACGCGCGGCACGCGTTGTGTTCAAGCCGACCGAATCGTAAATGACAAGAGGGTTGTGCTTGCGGACATAGTACGTGTAACCGTTCGAGTTCGTGTAGTTGAAGCCAGCGTAGCCATCGTCTGGCATGTTCTCTTGATATTCAGCCCAGCTAATGGCTTTCTCGTCCAGGAGGTCTACAATGGTTGACATATTACTTGGAACATATGTCATGACATCATTGTACAATCCCCAGAAGTCGCCTCCCACGGCACCGACGTAGTTGGGTTCGCTACTGTGGGTCAAGCCGTAGTAACTAGTGAGAGTGATACCCTGCTTCGAGAGGTTTTGAAAGACCGCTTGGGAGGCAGCTTGGGCGTAGTCGGTGTTTTCAAGCCAGATCTGGATGAAACGATCGAAAACAGCACCGGGGACCACAGGAGTGTTCTTAAGAGTTCCGTTCGACGCGCCGACGTAGAAGGGCGATGTATCAGTGGGACTGACGGGTTGTCAGCATCAGTCGACTGCTAGAAACACCAAGACAATACTACGCACGCAGCAGCGGGAGCAGTGAACGTGGACGCAACTGCTGCAGAAGCGGACCTGGCGAGTGCACCGAGGACAAGAACAGCAAGAACAGACATGCCGAAAGTCGCCAATATACACCACGAGATAGGTCAGAGGCGACGGTCCTCTTGGCATGGCTCCGTCTGGTAGGTATTTATGTGGTCGCAACTCGTTCACTCACCAAGATTATTTTTGCTCACCTTATAGACTAATGAGCCGTGTTTGGGCAGCACCTAGTCGACGACGACCTCTGCACGTTCGTCCTCAGCCCTATCCGAAGATGGCTTCAGTCAAAACTCTCTCACATACCTAGAAACTCTTGTTGGTATTCCCATTTCATCTTGACATCGCATTGATATTTTCACTCGACTAGAGTGTTCAAGCTCGCTGGAGCTGTCAGCTATGGGAGTGATGTGTTTCATCCAATTGATGTAGTTTGAGCACGAACGTGTTCGGGATGGACCTCGCGGTACTCAACGGTCCTGCTCCCAAACTATTTTCGAGCGCCAGAATGAATCTAGGTACCACTATTGCCGCATACTTCGGGG